>CM075886.1:9138862-9226362 GCA_038021265.1 Cyprinella venusta
ATTTTCTTAGCAATGTTAAAACGCACAACAACCGATCACTTGTTTAGCGTTCACGTAAACACTACATTCAGATTCACCAATCGGAATTAATTCAGTTCGATTGAAACAAAAGCTGTGCATGTAAACAATGAATGGCGACTGCAGAAAGCTAAAGCTGAATCTCGGACATCGACGACCGTACATGTCCGGGAAAAAGCAGATGGTAACCCCTACTACTCAGCAATTCTCCACAGAACAAGAGCCTGCTAGCTTAGCTTCAAAAAAAAGATGGCCGACACTATGTGTAATCCCAATCCTCTATAATGGATCCGTCTGCGTATTCAGTACCTTCGTCCTTATTTTCAAAACATTTCTGCTGGTGAAATCAAACGCACTGGCACTGATCTGTGATTGGTCTGTTAGCACATTAGGCCCAACCCCTGTGGGCGGGTTTAAAAGGGTGGGAACTAGTGCTTGTAGTCTTTATAGAAATCCCCCCTTTTACACTTCCTCCTACAATAACGTAAAATGACGATTTTCGCATCATTGTGGGAGGAAGTGAAAAAGGCAAATAGCAGATTTCTCGCGTCTCAGGGGAAAATGAGAGTGTTGAACGACCATTCAATAGTATAACTGGGTTTCTAACAACGGAAATCTTAATGCAAATGGGTGGAGTGTCCCTTTAAAGTAATGGATTGAGAAATGAAATCCCACAATGCACTGCACAGATACATGTTCACTGCCTGACATGCGATGTAAGGTTCTGGTTTGTTGGGGTTGCGGGAATGCTTGGTTTCATTTGTCACGGTCGCCGTCTCATTCTCGTACGTAAATCCGCGTGCAAACCACGTCATCGGCCCCAAAGATCTGAGAATGAGAGACAGGAAGAAAGAAATTTGCCTGTTAATCTGAAGCTCTTGCGGAGCATCCTGCAGTTAACCTCCATTATGTTGTGTTTACGAAATAAAGACAATCAGAGCCGTCCATAATCCCTTTTGTGCTTTATTTTGGCCTAAGCAAAACAAAGCACGTATGTATCTTATGGAAATGTGTCCTAGATTCGCAGCGAAATGCCAAAGACAATGAGCGCTGCATTCTGGGATTGTTGTTCTGCAGACTTCGAGCTCTGAGTTCACTTACCAAGGCGTGAGAAATGTCAAGCGGCCTGACTGTCAGATTTGAAATCTATTTGGGTCAGACCTGCATTTGTTTTGGACAGTCCTTCACATTCCTGTGTTCAGCTTGAATAAGTGTCTGACAATCGCTCTCAGGGGTCAGCCCGCCGTCAGGAGCGCCATGTCCTGGAACCCATTCAGGACGCTCTTGTTTTATTGTTGAATTTCGGTTCTTTGACTGTCAGCATTTTCAGCCCTGCGGACTTTTAGAAAGTAGACTTCTTTCACACTCTCGCAAGTTTATTGAACTGGACTTCCAATAATGTCCAAGTGTGGACATGCATCACAGGATTTTCTGAATGTCGTGAATATTGTCATCCCGTCACACATGATGCATCACGTTTGAAAGCATTATGTGGTGGATATGACATTTTAAACATTTTTGGAATCAAATGGCCATGGCCCTTTTGTCTTGCAATGACTTACTTTATATCAAGCATTTTATGTGCTATACATTCTTAATAAACATGACTTAATAGTTTTATTTTAATTTAAAGATATTTTAAGGTTTTCGAATGAAGTCTCTTATGTTCACCAAGGCTGCGTTTACTTGATCAAAAATACAGTGAATTTTTTAAAATTCTAATTGTAATTTAAAAGAACTGTTTTCTATTTGAAAATATTTTAAAATTTAATTTATTCCAGTGATTCAAAGATGAATTTTCAGCATCATTACTATGACCAGTGTCACATGATCATTCAGAAATCATTCTCAGACTTGATTTGCTGCTCAAAAAACATTTCTGATTATTATCGATGTTGAAAACAGTTGTGCCCCTTCATATTTTTGGGGAAACCGTGATGTATATAACCGTATATATATATATATATATATATATATATATATATACTGTATATGTATATACTGTATGTATGTGTATATATATATATAAATGACGGGCTCCAAACCTATAATATAATATATATTATATATGTATAATCATTTATACTTTTACTTTTATCGGGTTTTTTTAACATTCTATTTTGAATGCATTTGTCGAGCGTAACCGTTCAACCCTGCAACCAAAATTATTGAAAGAATTTTTATTTTTTCGAAATTTTATATTATATTAAAAAACAGAGTTTTTCCATGTTTTGTTTTATACAATTTGTCTATTTAATAGATTTTTTTTATTGCTAGAAAATAAAATAATTTTACCGATTTTTGGTAACAGGATAAAAAACTCCATAGAAAATGAATGGAAAATAAAAACGCTCATTTCAAATTTTGTTTTATCCCTGAAGAAAAAAAAAACATATTCTGAAGCACCTTTTTCTGACCATTCTTTGGAAAAAAAACTAATTTGTTTTAGGCCCTAGTTTGAACTCTTTGGTGGCCAAAACTTTCTGTAAAGGACACCCAGAGTGCGCGTGTGTGTGTCACATGAGACAGAAGTGAGAAAACAGCCTGATCGATTCACTCCATTAAACATCTCACACCCCCCATATCTCTCTCTCTCTCTCTCTCTCTTTGTCTTAATGTTAAGCTATATTGAAAATGAATCCATAGTCTGTTTCCTGTCTGAAGTCATAAAATATGATCTCAGTCAGTGAGCTCTCATATGAACTCTGTTCAATCATATTAATAACATTATCCAGCCCCTTCTGTCTGGAGAAGTGAACACCAGAAACAATCTCTCCCTTTGCAGTCTTCGTTAGAAATCATTGTCCCTTTTCTCTGTCGCAAAGCTGATCTTTAAAGAGAAGTGTATAGAAGAGCAACAGTGTGTTCAGGGATGATATGGTGTGTTTGTGTGTCTCTCACCAGGATCAGTTCGTCTCCGCGCAGCTCTCTACTCCAGAATGTAACGGGTCCGTCTCGATCCACCAGCGTCTGTTTGCAGTACATTTTATTCTCCGTCTCCCATGAGGCCAAACTCTGCAGACCGAAATTAATTTGATATTAACTTATGATTCATCACTGATCTGCTAACCGCAATCAAAAGTCTGAGTTTGAAAACAGATTGATTCCTAAAGGAATTAGTCACACTGATTTTGGGAATCAGATCAACCAATTCATTGATTTGACTCAAAAATAATGATTTGTGAATTCATGAATCTGACTTTTTGTCATTGAGATTTGGGTGTGTATGGAGGGCCATAGATACATGAAAAGTGTCAGAGAACTGCAGCAAAACCGCATCTGTGCCTCTCTCTCTCTCTCTCTCTCTCTCTCTCTCTCTCTCTCTCTCTCTCTCTCTCTCTCTCTCTCTCTCTCTCTCTCTCTCTCTCTCTCTCTCTCTCTCTCTTTCTCTCTCTCGCCTCAGGCAGTGTCTTTAAACTAATTTATGCAGCTTGATCTAAAATCCCTTTAAAATGAGACAGTGTACAGCAGCCCGACACACTCATTCATCTGGCCGAGACTAACAAAAACTCTGACAGCAGGGACACACACACATCTTCGGTTACAATCTATAATACCAAAGACTTTATATGTCTTCTCACACACACACATCTTCGGTTACAATATATAATAACAAAGACCCCCATATCTCTTACAGGGATAAACTGGGATGAGTAAAGCACAAGGAAGAAATCCACTGCTGTTTAAGCTAATGAAAGGTTTAACATAAGTGGCACAGAAAACCCCATAGTGATCGACACTAATCTGAATGTTTGGGACAGTATATGACACTTTTATCATCTATATTGCTGTGGTGACTTTGGGATGTGGTGAGTAGGAAATTTTCAGTGTGGAAAAAGACGTTTTTCCACCCTCTAGCTCCACTTTGATCATTGTGAAAGACAGATGTAAAAGATAATTGTGACTTTTTATCTCACAATTCTGACTTTTTCATTAATCTCGAAATCTCAAATCGCGAAATTCGAACTTATTTTCTCAGAATTGTGAGATATAAACTCACAATTGTGAGTTATAGGCCTAAAGTCCAATTCTGAAATGGGGAAAAAGGCTGACTTTGTTCGGAGAATCGTGAGATATACAGTAAACTCGCAATTGTGTGTTATAAAGTTGCGAGATAAGAACTTTTTTTTCAGAATTATGAATTTATATCTTACAATTTTAAAAAAAAAAGTAAAAATTACCTTTTTATTTTTCATTCAGTGGCAAAAACAAGCAACTGGATCAGGGAAATGCACATGCTGATCAAATGTTGCCTTTGAATGCACTGCATGTGGCTTTGGATAAGCATCTGCCAAATGTGTATGTAAATCTAGGCAAATAAATCATAAAATCCCTCTCCCTTTTCCCCTCTCTCTCAGTTTAATGTGCTTTATTGGAATGACAAACAACTGTGCAGTTGAATAGCCAAAGCACGTGCATGTTAAATAGGATCTAAACAATAAAGTAGCAAAGTAAAACTAAAGAAAATATGTTAAAAGTTAAAATTAAGGAAAATAACAGTGGAATAATCTCTCTACCCTAAAAAACAGAAGCTCCAAGAGACGATTAGCTTGGCCATCCATGTTTTCTCACCGTCTGCCCCGTGGCAGGTGAACGGTCTGTCGCTATAGCAACCGGCCTGAAAAACGGTTGGGTTACTTCGCCCTCAACGACAACAAGACTACTGAGGTAATGCTTAAATGTCTTATTTTATATAAATGGCGTCAATAGCAATATGATAAAAGACTTCAGAGTTCAATAATTCTAATTTATTATGACAGTAAACGATTAATAGCCAGTTTTTACTCATTGTTTTGCCTAATGTGCGTATGTGGGCAGAAAATGTTCTCGCACAAAATTCCCGCCAGTTTTACAACAGGCTTGTAACGTTGCGCACGTGTACTTACCCTCATTCCGTGGCTACAACAGTTTGTACTCTTTCGTGCGTGATTTAGTTTTCTTTTACTGTCTATGGTTTTAGTAAGTTAGCAAAAATATAGAAATATTCAGAGAAGCGCCGTGACAGGCATGTTAGCGCTTTTCATTTACATCCGCTGTAAAAAGATGTAGTTATAAAGTTGCTAGAGCACATTTCCACCGCCCATATTGTCGGACACTTTTTGTCTAATGACATTTCTTGGAAAGATTTTTCCAAGTTTCGTCAGCGGAGCAATATCCTAAACACATTAAAAAATAAATGTATACAACCAAAGCTGAAACAACCGAGGAAACATAAAGTTGTTATCCCTCAGATTCGCTTTCATTACAAACATCAATTTAAGTAAAATAATATATATAAAACTTATTTTAGGTAAGGCAACATTTTTAATTTTCGTTTAGTTTCATTTTAAGTAAATAAAAACGACTAAACGCATGCAGCTTTGCATACAGTATGTGTTGTTTTAGTTGGTTCTTAATTTTAATAAAATGTTAAATACATTTTGGTTACACTTTTAATTTGACATAGTTGCTTTGTACTTACTCAAATAAGAACTGAGTAATATTTATTGAGTACATGTATAGTTACTGTTAGGGTTTGGTTTAGGGTTACTTACAATTATTCACAATTTACAGTTATAGTCAGTACATGAAGTAACATTTTATAGACAAATTTGTGTGTGTGTGTGTGTGTCAATGGTTAGGGAATGAGACCCGCGTTGCATCCAATATCAGATACTTCCCTACAATGTTTGAAAAACAGTAGGCATTAGGCAAAAACAACGAATAGTATTTCTTACTAGTATTAGTATTCATAGTACAGTATTATTTGAAAAACAGTCGGCAAAAATAGATTTCATTCAACCCATGTTAAATATATAATATACTTGTTTTTAACAGTCACAAAAAAATTATAATTCAAACGTGTACCTAATCAGACAGTACCTGATATCGGACGTGGCACCACTGTTCCGATATTGTAACTGGTATTAATATAGACTATAATTCATCAAAAGGCTTGTTAGTTGTTATGATATGAAAATTTGAAATTAAAACTTTAAAAGTCAGAAAAAGTCAGTATTTAGATGCGTTTTGGTCGATCGGTTCACAAGGACTCCTCTATACAAGTGTAAACGGGATTTTTGAGCTTGTCCACTTTCAGATGTAGTCGAACATGCATTTGACCGGATTGCTTTATAGTGTAGGACCATTTTGGGTTTCTTAAAGAACCTTTCAGTGAAACCAGTTACTTAAAATAACCAATTAAAAAATCTAGAGACCCTTTATTGCATTTGAAAGGTTCTATGAATGTTAAATGTTCTTCATGGAAACAGGTGCAAATAAAGAACCTTTATTTTTTGCATGCTGCGCTTCATCCACGATGGTCCAGCCTTCCCAATTTTTGGGGACATTTTCAGCAATTTTGCTATCAAAATAGGTGGGTCGGAAAGACGCATGTATAAATGCAGAACACACACTTTAATGTGTCTCCGCTCACATAATGCTTGAGACAGACAGTTACGTGACTCACAGGGGCTGCAAGACTCCCAAATAATCCCCCTCCCACTGCTGTCTGTTCCAGAACAAAATGAGGTCAAATCTTTGTCTATACACTCGTCTTTTCGCTACATCTCTCTAACAACAAAGCAATTACCATGACAGAGGAATCTCAAAGTTAAGACTGAATTGCTTGGGAATCAATACTTCAGGTTATCCCATCCCATCCTTTGATTCAATATTGTTATTTTTAAGAACGACAACATAAAATTGGAGGTTGTCTCTCGACACGACTTTCTGGGAATTACCTTTGTGACTGCAACGCCCCAAAATGCTGAGTTGCTCATAATGTGACATTTTTACATCCGATTTGCCCTTGAATCATTTTGAGTTTTACTCTATACTGTTATGTACAAAAACATTGTTGAATCTCTCTCTCTGCTGAGCTTTGCAGTCTGAAACCATCAGGTTTAGATTTCTCACAGTTTGATGATGCCATCATTTTGCTCGGTGAGACGAGATGGTGGAATCACATATGAGGGTTTCGCTTCTCGTTTTCAATTTGATTGTGTTGAATGGCTTTTGTTGATCTGTGGAATTAAAACTGCACCTCTGCAAAACGTCTGAAGACATGATTTAGAGATGGAGGCATTAAGATTCATCTGAAGGGAAATTAGAGTAGATGGACAAACTCATGCTGAGGAAATTGATGCTCACATTAGTGGCTAATTTGTTCTGATGGATGGGAGGTGAACTAATGTAAATCTACATAAACGTGTCTGAGCGCGTATCGTCTGAAATCAGAGTCTGAGATGTCCAGAGGAGTTATCTGGAAAACAGCGGTGGCCGTTACCAGTGTTTAGGAGCTCGTCGAGCTCACCGGTTGGTAGATTTGTTTCTCAGAAGTGTTTATTAGCCTACTCATTCATTTTCTCTATAGCCATTTCAGAGAATTCTGCACTGAAGAATTTGAGTGGACTAAGCTTTGAGGGGAATCACAATGTCGCAACATTGGATTTTAAGCAATAAAGTTTACAAATACATAATAAAGTTTACAAATACAATATGGACTAAAAAAACGAATATAGAAATTACAAATTTAACATGCATAACAGTTATATGTACATTTATTTATTAATAAAATAATGTAAATATGTTGTTTATATAGACAATAGATAGACGGATGGATGGATGGATGGATGGATGGATTGATACAGGATAGATAGATGGATGGATGGATGGATGAATGGATGGATGGATGGATGGATGGATGGATGGATGGATGGATGGATGGATGGATTGATACAGGATAGATAGATAGATAGATAGATAGATGGATGGATGGATGGATGGATGGATGGATTGATACAGGATAGATAGATAGACAGACAGACAGACAGACAGACAGACAGACAGACAGACAGACAGACAGACAGACAGACAGACAGATAGATAGATAGATAGATAGATAGATAGATAGATAGATAGATAGATAGATAGATAGATAGATAGATAGATAGATGGATCGATGGATGGATGGATTGATTGATACAGGAGATAGATAGATAGACAGACAGACAGACAGACAGACAGACAGACAGACAGACAGACAGACAGACAGACTGATTGATTGATTGATTGATTGATTGATTGATTGATTGATTGATTGATTGATTGATTGATTGATTGATTGATTGATTGATTGATTGATTGATTGACACAGGATGGATGGATGGATGGATGGATGGATGGATGGATGGATGGATGGATGGATACAGGATAGACAGACAGACAGGATGGATGGATGGATGGATGGATAGATGGATAGATAAATAGATAGCTAATTTTCCAATGGAGATTTTCATTTCAGTTTTACTTCTCTCCACTGTTGAGCTTTCTCCACCTGTAATTCTGTCCTACAGTTATCGAATAACGGCCGTCTACGTGTCCCCGGGCCTCTGGGTGGCTTTAGGAGCTTAACTGGCCATTGTGAAGATCAGCAGGTCCGTGTCTCGTTCCTCAATCCGCACACGCCGGTGATGTCACTCACCTTGCATTTCCTGCCGTCCACCGTCTCCTCGTCAAACTCCTCTCCGATGCAGAAGCTGATTTCAGTGGTGCGCACGGAGGTGGAGGTCTTGATGTAGAACTGCTCTCCGTCCTGTCGGATCTCCACGTGCGGTTTGGCTGCAGCCGCACCGGCCACTTTCCGGAGCATAGCATTCACACCTGAATATATGAACATGCAATTAAACAATACACTTTACTATACTAACAAAGTCTTACATGTATAAAGTGTACTTTCCCATCACTGGTTAAGTACATATTTTTAGTGCAATGCGTAAAATATACAAGTTGAGAAGGAATGAGAAATCTTTCGTTTTTTTTTATTTCGAAGCTGAAATACTAAGAAAACCTTCTGTTGTTTTAGCCTTGATTCTAATTTAACATAATTCCAGGCTTGCTGTTCTCTTAAATTATAATGTCCTCAGAAGAGTTTGTTTCAGTTCTCTGCCATGAGGATCCCTCAGGATGAATCTGAGGAATTCTGGGAGTGTTTGAATAGTTTTTGCTCTGGTTTGGACCTTAGCACGGTTGTTACAGAAAGACGTGAGTGGGTGAATGACTTCTGAAAATGTAGTTTCTCAATCTGGGTGTTCCTCAGCTCATCCCGGTACCCACCTCAGAGAGATTATGTGGTTTAAAAGAAACCAGCAACATCTGTAGGATTTTATCACATTAACAGCAATTTGCAACCAAAAAACACTGGTATGCAGCTTCAAGTCTATATGCACATTCTCATAAAATAGTGTGACGGCTCAATACAGCCTATTTTAAACCTGTGAATTGGTAAGAAGACTCTTGAAGAGAAGACCCATAGACTGCATTTGCTCTTCTAGGAAGAAAAAGGTTAATTTTTGCTTACGAAAATCGCATTTTTCTCATGTTTTTTCATATGTCAAAAGTCATTGATCTCAATAGGACCAAATGATCTGAGCGTTTTTCATTTTTTTTTCCTTATACTTTTACTCTATGTGAATGTTTTTTTATTTGTGATTATTTTTTTAGACGGTGTTCTTTTGCTAACTAAACAAAACCCAATAATATATAATATAAATATTTTATATATTTTATTATTATATAAATATATAAATACAGCCTATTTTAAACCTGTAAATTGGTAAGAAGACTCTTAAAGATAATCTTTTTAATATCTTATAGACTGCATTTGCTCTTCTAGGAAGAAAAAGGTTCGTTTTTGCTTACGAAAATCGCATTTTTCTCATGTTTTTCACATGTCAAAAGTCAGTGATATCAATAGGACCAAATGATCTGAGCGTTTTTCTTTTACTAATGATTTTTTTTTTATTTGTGACTATTTTTTGAGACGGTGTTCTTTTGCTAACTGAAACAAAACCCAATAATATACAATATAAATATTTTATATAAATTATTATTATATAAGTATATAAATTAATTCAACATTTTAAAAATGTAATTAAATAATTATTTTAAATTATTATTATTATTATTATTATTATTACTATTTAATTATTGTAATTATTTTAAAAATAAATATTGCCTTGGAAACTAACTGAAATTAAGTTGAAATGCTAAAAAAATTTGAACTCAAACTGCGATTAAAAGCTAAATAGAAGTATAAAAAAGCTATTAATAAATTATAATATAATAATAATAAATAAATAATATATTAACATTGTTACACTTTTGAGACAAAGTTAATACTTAAATGTGTTGAGCTTTGAAAAAGCAATAAAATTGTCCCTGTAGCTCAACTAAGTGCTCACAACGTCACCACAATGGGTTTGATCCCGAGGGAACACACATATAATACATTCCTCAAAGCATCTGCCAAATGCATAAATGTCAAATTTGTCTCTGTCACACCCAGAGTTTTATTCAAGACTGCCTGATATGTCTTTCCAAACCGTTCTTAGACCTTCCTGCCTTATATTGAAACAAACCCCTGAAGTGAACATGCCAAACACAAAGCCCTCAGTTAACTTTAACAATCATGTGACCCACTTTAACCACCTCGTCCATCGTGATAAATGTGAATAATCAGCCCTCTCGCATGATTCTAGTGTGTGATAACATCTCCTCGAGAGCTGAATCTAGCCTCTCCATCCTCTCCGAGATGTTCTGACGTGAACGCCTGCAGGTGAGATGACAAGCCGATATGTAATGTATGAAATGTAATATTACCAAGAGCTTTCAGAAGTTCATCGAAATTCTCACTGCTCTTCATTTTCCAGGTGCCGGCGAAGTTGGGAGGCATTTTGAGCTTCAGATTGTCCTGCTCTGTCTTCTCCTCTGGTCCCTCGCTACACTTACTCTCCTTTTCTACTCTCTTTGTGATCGTCCGTTGCCTTTCTGTCTTATGTTCTCACTCACCCCGTCCCTCCCCTCTCGCCTCAACTGTCTCTCTCTCTCTCCCTCTCCCGCCCACTGGCAGAGCTGCTGTCTCACCGTTCAGACTGCAAGCAACCTGTTCCAGCATCGGCCACAAAACCATCCACTAATGTCTCCCTCTCATCCCTCAGCAGTAAATCACTCCGTGTTGTGGGTGTGTCGTCACGTCAGTTCGGGACGAGATGCATCACTGTATTCCCGTCCCGATGTGTCCAGTGATCCGTGACACACTCAAGCTGTGATTTTTAACACTTGTGTTTGTGTAGAAGCGCCTCCACACAGGTGACAGGTTTCACTCGGGAAAATCACATGGTTGTCCCACTGCAATGCAACCTCAGATTTTTATCAGTCCGTCTGCATGAGCCAGTTGATATTATGCCAGAGTTTCACTTTGTGAGTATTTTTTGTCTTTTTTTTCCAGTTAAAATACATTTTCTTAAGAAGCAATATAGATTTTTTTTTAGATATGTATCTTTAATTTTCAAAGGGATATTTCACTTTGAAATTAATTTTTGGTATGTTTTAGCTTACCTCAAGCATCTAAGATGTAGGTGTCTTTGTTTCCACAGTATTTTCAATTTTGATTTTTTTAGGTCAAACCGTTCTTGTCTGTCAGTCATATAATGGAGGTCTATGGTCACCACCTCAGAGAATGCACAGAGAAGTCCAAATTAAATGTAAGTACACATTGATGGCCTAAGACACGAAACGAGCGGTTTGTGTGAGAAAACTAACAGTATTTATATCGTTTTTACCTCTTGTAACCACAGCCACGTCCAAGTGATCTGAGGGCGAGGACGCTTTGGCTGTGGTTACAAGAGGTTAAAAAAATATAAATACTGTTCGTTTTCTCACACAAACCGCTCGTTTCGTGTCTTAGGCCATCAATGTGTACTTACATTTACGAGTCATTAAATCATGTTTAATTTGGACTTCTCTGTGCATGCTCTTTGAGGTGGTGACCATAGACCTCCATTATATGACTGACAGACAATAACGGTTTGACCTAAAAAAATCAAAATTGAAAATACTGCGGAAACAAAGACACCTGCATCTTGGATACCCTTAAGGAAAGCTAAAACGGTAACACTTTACAATAAGGTTCATTAGTTAACATTAGTTAACTACATTAGTTAACATGAACTAATAATGAACAGCGCTTACACAGCATTTATTAATCTTTGTAAACGTTAATTTCAATATTTACTAATATACTTGTTAACATTAGTTAATGCACTGTGAACTAACATGAACAAACAATGAACAACTTTATTATTATTAACTAACATCAACTAAGATTAACAAATGTATTGCTCATGGTTCATGTTAGTTAATACAGTAACTAATGTTAAATAATGAACCTTATTGTAAAGTGTTACCGCTAAAACATACCAAAAATTAATTTCAAAGTGAACTATCCCTTTAAGGGATATTAAGGATACAAAATAAGGGGTATTCTGTCTTACAGCAGTTGTCAATGTCACTTGATTTATACAAAAAAAAGTGGAACATTCTGCTAGTGCAATGAATTTTAAGTTGGCATGAAGTGGAAATTCGATCTATTTTTCGAAATGTATTTTATTGATCGTATTCATCAATGCATTCTTCTTTTTTTTGAGCTCGTTAAAAACAACTAAAAAATAATAATTTCTTTGGTGACGAATGCTAGTCCACCTAAACTCTGGCCCTTTCTTACACACTACTTTAACTTGCCAGCAGATTTTTTTTTTAGGTATTTTACTAGAATTTTTTTTTTTTTTGAATTTTTTGCAGCTTTACGATTTGAGACATTTAGTAGCAAATAAACTCACACAAACACACACGTATATATAAATTAGAAATTTTCAATACCTTATTATTTATAAATTTTACATTAAAAAAAATATTAGGGAATCATGGGTATCATCTACATCAGATAAACCTTACCACACTCATAAAAATAGATGCAAAAATGGTATAATTATACATTTGTAATTGCATTTTTTTGTGTGTCACAAAATATCAATTTGAGTTTTAATTGATTTATCGAATAAGAACAAGAGCATGGAGTGATAGTTGAAGACTTTAACTAAAATGTTTTGAGGTTGAAGTCATCCCTAATATTTTAGAAATTATGCCGAGTTTTGATGCACTCCAAAGTAGAACTACAACACACGACTCAAATGTCAGTCAATATTTAAAGGGTTTATTTTGCGATTAACGACCGGCTAACTTCACATTATCTTATGTAGCTACTCAACAAATTAAATAAAAAAGTCTGTTTGAGTTTAAATAATTTTATATTTTAGTAGCATATTACTACACTTAGACAAATATATTACAAAAATGTATTACAACATACAAAACAATAACTTTTGCTTCAGGAGTAACATGAAACTAGCACTGTGGTCATTATGCAAAAATATTTTGGTTGACCAATCAGAATCAAGCATTTCAGAAAGCATTTGACCAGCAACATTAGACCAATTCCTGGATGCCATGCATCTCATTACGTCTGCCGTACTAAAGCCCAGCTACAGTCCTTCATGATGACAAAATACTTTCTGTACAAGGTCTTAATTAGGTTTGGTCACAAGCTTTGTGCTTTGTCAGGCATGAAGGTCTTTATATTTCAATTCTACCGTTTCCTGCCCTCAAAAGTCCTTGAGCGAAAACTCGGTTCCCACATATAAACACTCCAGTGGCCGTGAAAAGGCTTCCCCACTCTGGTGAAGTTTATTTCAGCGTATTAAGCCATGAGAAACCAGGAGCAGTCATTTTTCAGCTTCAGTCTGAGAAGCTTCGAGAGCTCGTTCTGACGCCGCACGCTGAGCTTTTCTTCTCCAAGATGGACACGAATGAACTCCACAACCTCTTAAACGCTAACTGCTTTCCAGAAGGCACATTAAACGCTTAGCACAATGCATCTCGAGACCAACAGCTTCTTCGTCTCGTGTCATCTTGAGAAACAGAACAAGCTGTTCTGCTGAGAAAATGCTCTGGTTTGAGCAAACACAAAAACATGATGAAATTAAGCACTAATTACAGCTAAACACTGATGATAATTTCACTTGACTGTATTTATGGAGTTAGAGCACACACAAAAAACGAGCTAAAAGCAACAGACCCACATTAACCACCATACAAATGGAAAACAGATGATTGAGTTTGAGGATTTAATGAAGCTCTGAAGTAAAACTGAATTTTATTTTGACTAAAATGTTGTGGTTGAGGTCAAGTATGCCTAATATTTTTGAAATTATGCTGGGTTTTGATGCCCTCCAACTTTAGCTAACATTACATAGCTACTCAACAAAATGAAAAAAAAAAAACAAGTTTGGATATGAAACATTGATTTAATTACTTGAATATTATATGAAAGCCCCCATTAAGACAAATAGCCCATTAAAATGTACAATCTCCCCTGCAACAAGACAAACACCGATATTGCAATAATGTTAATAATGAATTCCTCTAAGGAATGAGTATATTGAAATGAAGTTAATTATTATATTCATCAAAATAAACAGAAAATAGTACAAACTTTGCTAAAACGATTGTTATAACTTTGACATTTTTAAAAACATATCAATGTACTTGCCCCTGGTATGCTGACTTGCCACCTCATACGTTAATAAAATTTTTATAATTAAAATGATTCATTTTTACTCAAAACTAATTAGTTCAGTTTACTTGATTTTAGTATGCAAACTTGTTGCCTTAGTTTCATTAAGCATAACTTAATTACTTCAAGTTATTCTCACTTAATCCATTTAAGTTTTGTCAACTTAATTTTGTCAGCGATCTGAGGAAGTGTACTCCCAGAGTACATTGCGGCATGAATAAATTAATTGCTTTGTTTTACTATTTTTGGCTTTATTTTACCATTACAATTTTATGTGCTATCGTCACTGTAAAAAAATATTGTTGGTTTAACTTAAAAAAGTAAGTAACCTGGTTGCCTTAAAATTTTAAGTTGATTGAACTGGAAAAGGTGAGTTGATACAATGAAGGAGATTGATTTAACCATCGGAAACTCAAAATAATAAGTTATCTCAACTAAATAAATTATTTAAGTTGATTTGACAAAAGAAAAAATGCTGTGATGACAAATCTTGAAAATATTTTTTTTTTTTTTTACAGTCTGAGTAGGAAGGCATAGCATGCAAACAGTCCAGATTACTAAGAAATTTTAAGTAAGTTCAACAAATTATTGGACATTAAGTAAAGTTAACAAAAAAAATCTTAGTATGAACAATGTTAGATTGTGATGTTCAATAAAACATATATTTGGGAAGAGTATAAACCACATGTTTCTTATCCCCATTGAAGTACCTTGGGCAACTATATACACCATGGTATATCAATATGGTAATCAAACAGTAACATGATATAGTACCGTCTGATTCTATCACTGTATCGTGGTACAGTACTCTTTTGTAAGGGGGGCCAGGGCTGTTCTTGTCATGCTGGAATGTGACAATATACAATCAGCCTCTCTCATGGCCATTCAAATTAGTAATAAATAATTCTAAACATCATGGGAATGTTACGGAAAGTCATTTTTTTTTTTTGTTTCAAGTGCTGCAGTCTTGTATAAGCAGTTAGGAGCCATAAAATAAGACCATATTTCATTCATCAAAGCCATAAAGCAGCACATTCTTCCTCTCACTCTCTCGCTTGCGCAGTCAGATCTAGGTCAGTCGATGCTGAATTCCCTCTGTGAGGCACATTGCATCTCAAAGGGCATCAGCTGAGAAACTCTCACTGCTCCAGACATAAAAGGGCTAAAATCCCACTCAACATATGGACTTCCTTCTGTCTAACTCTCCGACACAGAGGAGAGCTCTTCGATTCGACTGCTCTGTAATCACGTTACACTGCGGAGGGAGAAGTCTCGTCTGAGTTAGTCTGTGTTTAAATGTCTTCTGCTTTTCTTTTGTGACTCACTTTTAGTGCCTCGAGACAGTAGCGGCAGACCAAATGGCTTTTGAGTTGACATGAAAACAGAACAAATATTCATTTTGAAATATCCTGTCATCAGAAAGCGAATATAAAACCATAAAAGAGGTCAGTCTGACAGTGAGATCGCCTATGTACAGTTTTACTTATAGTTATTAGCCATGCAAATAAAATAATTGTTATACATGTTTTATATTCAGAATTAAAATTATTATAAATACAAAATACATTTATTGTCTTACTATATTATCATTCATTTTATTATTTATTTGATATTAGCCTACACATTTTTTTTACAATCCCTATCTGTTATTTGTATTGTGTATTGTGTACTTTGTGTATTTGTATTTTATTTATGTTTGTTTATTTATTTTAAATAAATGATTTTGTATAATTAAAGCGATTTATTATTATTTTTTTATTATTTAAATTTATTATTAAATTACTTATTAATAATTTTAGTATTTTTTGTATTAAAATGATTTTAATTTATTATATATATATATATATATATATATATTCCTTTTTTCTCATTTTGTTGTAAATAATAAAAAAGCCTAACAATATCACTGTTTTTCACTGATACGCCCCATGACCAACTCGTACAGATCGTGGCTTACAGAAAATTCCGTACATCCCATTGGTATTTACCATGGTATTTACAGAGAGGGTATTTACGACTTTGTGGTGGCGTTCAAGTACGATATTTCATATTTCCGACATGACTTTTTTCCGAACGTTACAGAGAGGGCGGAGTCAGGCGTGTGTTCCCATGGTGCTTTGCGCGCAGGTGTCATGGCGGCTCACTAGTCAGTATCAGTGCGGGCGTTTATTATTGTTAAAGAAGCGCTTTAATTTATCTTCTGATGTATGTAACAAATCTAAAAGATTATCTGACTTTATCGTGGACGCACTAATACCTCTTCAGGACACGTCGAACGCTTACAGAAGACTTTTATTTACTCAAAAGCTAAGATACGCTAGCATCTGTGTATGAAGTGAGTTTGTAAACTCGGAATAACTCATAAAACGGATAACACACGCGCTTATAAACTCATAGGAGCTATTTTCCACCACTAATCGATTTTGAAACGAAGACTATGAGCACACAGGTGAATATTTACACACGTTTTATCAGTCTTATTTATAGTATGATGATAAAAATTCTGATTGTATGTGATGTAAATATGTGAAATGTTCTGTTTTTAGTACAGTATACTATTCAAGCAGGAGCATGGTGAGTCCACACATACGTTCTAAGTTACAGCTCGAATCTAGTGAGCCAGAATATTAGGGCATCATACACACCGTGTTCTTGCCCCTGCAGCTCATGAAGATGCCATCTGGACAGCGGCATGGGGTCGCAGCGAGAAGGACGGGTCAGAAACCATCGTGACCGGATCTTTGGACGACCTGGTAAAAGTGTGGAAATGGTAAATCAATGAACAAAGTGCAACTGAAGGGTCAAGATTTTTTCTTTGTTTCTGATTCTGAAGATACGACACTTTTCTGATGGTTCGCAGGTCGGACGAAAAGCTGGAGCTGCAGTGGACGCTGGAGGGTCACCAGCTGGGTGTGGTGTCGGTGGACATCAGTCAGAACGGAGCAATCGCCGCCTCCACCTCTCTTGACGCTCACATTCGACTCTGGGACCTGGAGACTGGTAAACAGATAAAGTCCATGGACGCGGGTCCAGGTGAGCTTCTCGTCACTTCACCAACACAATCCAAACTCTTCCAGTCTTGGCTACATCTACAGTATTTTTGAGGGTCAAATTAGACGTTCCTCACGAAGACCACGCTGGCATTATGCAAACTGCAGTTCAGAATCGATTTTTTTCATATAGGAGACAATAACATATCTGTCGCCCACATAGATTTATTGAAACTTCGTGGACAGCTATATTTAACTCTACCTGAAAGGCAAGACAGACACCAGAAAGGCACTTAAAAATAAAGAAAATAATAAGCACATTTTTTTTAAACTTTAAAATTAAAATGAACACAGAAAATTCAAAAAACTGTAATAGTATATAGTAACACCTGTGTGACGAACTCTTTCTTTCCCGTCTGCAGTTGACGCCTGGGCGGTCGCCTTTTCTCCTGACTCCAAATACATCGCCACTGGCAGCCATCTTGGGAAGGTCAACATCTTTGGCGTGGAAAGCGGGAAAAAGGAGTACTCGCTGGACACCAGAGGGAAATTCATTCTGAGCATCGCCTATGTAAGAATCTTTGAGTGTCTGAAATGAGTCTGCATGGGTAACGATAGTCTGATAGCATTTGAAGTTAATGGCACTAATGTTTTATTTCTGTGAAATAGAATATTCAATGCACAGCGGTGTTGGGCCACAAACATTATGATCAAAAATACAGTAAAAACAGTGATATTTTGAAATGTTATTACAATTTAAAGTAACTGTTTTCTATTTGAATATATTTTAAAATGTAATTTATTTGTGATGTCAAAGCAAAAAAGAAAATTCCTAATTATTATCAATGTTGAATACATTTCTTTAATGTCACTTAAATAAGTTAATGCATCCGTGCCAAATAAAAGTTTTAAAAATCGTATTTTCTCCAAACTTTTGAACAGTAGTCGGGTTTTTATCACATTTTTTATTTTGAAATATGATTTTTTTTTTCTTCAGAATAATATGCATGCACTGATGCATCAAACATACGAAAGATCATAGACTTTTATATAGAATGTTTCATATATTAAAAAAAAAATCATATGAAACAGCCTAAAATTCATGTCGAACATGAAACATGCATGTTTTTGTTATGCTCAGCTCTTAAATATTTTGTTAGCAAGAACAAAGTGTAATTGCTATTATTTTTCAGTAATCACTTAACATGAGACAAGCAATGAAAACAATCATGGAAATGTATAGAGGGTATGCGCGTGACGTCACCGTCGGCCGGAGTGCCTGCAGTTACTCACAGTGAGTGGCAAAAAGACTGAGCGGCTGTATTTGTTATTAGCGAAAAAACAAACACAACACATATCAAGTGGGAAAGAGCTTTGCGATTGACTGTACAACTGGATTGGACAAAAAATCAGAGGTATATTTTTACAGACTGCTGTAGAAAGAGGAGCAAATGCATCACTGCAATTCACAGAAACAACTGGACTCCAGTCAGCGAAAGCTGGATTTGCAGTTTTCATTTTGTGTCAATATGCTGAATTTAGCTGTAAAACCATACCCATATATTTTAGTATTGTTATATATATTAACAACTCATCAATTAAATATTTATCATTGCATATTCTGCATTATTGGATGTTTTTTAATAAACACTGACCAAAAAAACTATAAAGTGTATATATATATATATATAGGCTATATATAACACTGATATAAGTGATCACCCGGATTTCGACCTAGCTATATTGTATTTATATAAAGCGTTCACAGGCAAATTTGCTTTATGTTTAGATCTATATTGCTTTTATTTCCCCGGTGTCGAGATCAGGCAAACATAAATGTCAGGCAACACGATTCCTGGCTGCATGTCAATATCCACGTATCACTGGATCTTTAGTAAGTTGTAAGGAACACGATATTGTGTCCAACATTTAGTTTAAATTAATAAAATAGTTCGTTTAGTTGCATTTTTGCAGTTTCCCCTATTAAATCCAGTCACACAGAAGATCTTTTGCCACTCAGTCAGGCTGAGGGGGGTTGTTCCTGCGGGAAAGCGACGTCAAAGATTGTGGGAAACATATAAACGGGGTTTACTTTGGTGTTCTGTTCAAAGAGGAACTAATTTCACAAATTACACAGTCCAGATTTCATTTACACTGAAAAAATGCTGATTTTTCAAAAAATATACAGATTTTTCCAGCCCCTAATCTCTCTCTCTCTCTCTCTCTAGAGTCCAGACGGAAAGCACTTAGCCAGCGGTGCAATAGACGGAATCATTAATATATTTGATATTGCGACTGGGAAACTCCTGCACACGCTGGAAGGTGAAAATCGTCTCCCACATGATTCAAGCTGTCTTTAGTTTCCTCTATTAAAGCAGTGTCCGTTCTGTCCGTTGGTCTGCTAGATGCATTTAGAGTGATTATGGGTTACGCGAATGCGGTGGAAAAAACCTGTTTGCGTCTCTGGCCGTCCCTCAAGGGCCGTAAACTTCGGGCTCCTGTCACTGCGCGACTCCATTTTTCCTCTTCGTCTTCCCGCGTCGCTCCATCGCTCACTCGTCCCTTTCATTCGCTCCAAAAAGTACAACTGGAAATAATGTTGAATGTTAGATGTGCTTCGGTTTTTGGGACTGAATAATTGAGACATAATAATTGTTTGTGAAAGACGTTTCTTCTGCGAACCAAGGCTGTATTTATTTGATACTGTACAAAAAATGAAAATATTATTACAATTCAAACTAAAACTGCTTTAAAGCTACACTGTGTAACTCTTTTAGTTTATTCTTGGCTACAAACACTTAGTTCTTTCAAAAATATATGTGCTCATTAATGTATATTTACTTCGTTCAAGTAATAAAGTATTCTCGTGAGTGTATAATATGCCATTGAAAATACATACGGGTAAGGGGTTCTAATGTCGGTGGCCATGTTGCCCCTCCATCTTGAAAGTACATTAGCCAAAGAGGGACATACCCGTTAATTCAAGCTTCGCCTTTCGCGTTTACGTTTGAGTTAACACTCATGGACGAGGTCCAACTGGAAGCCATGTTAATCTTGGACTACATTGGCCATCGTAGGAGTTAAAACGAAATCGGAATTGAGAGGAACCGAAACTAATATTCACTGGATGGTCATATACCTTTTCACCACTAGATGGGGTAAAAATCACGCAGTGTAGCTTTAAAATGTAATTTGTTCCTGTGATTACCAGTAGTGTGATTGTACTGCTTCATTACTGATTATACCACCCAGTCTTAAAGGTACAGTAGCCAATAAGTGGGATGAAAATAAGATGTGCTGTTTTTCCAGGTCACGCGATGCCTATCAGGTCTCTGACCTTTTCTCCAGACTCTCAGCTGCTGGTTACCGCATCAGACGATGGCTACATCAAGATTTATGACGTGTACGTTTGGATTCAAGATGATTTATGTGTTTATTTCACCTCCAATTACAACTGAGTCTCATGTTTTTTGTTTATTTGTGTATCTTACAGGCAACACGCTAACCTGGCAGGGACACTCAGCGGTCACGGCTCCTGGGTGCTGAACGTGGCCTTTTCACCCGACGATACGCACTTTGTGTCCAGGCAAGAGCTGATGCACCTCAAATGAAGGGAAACTAAATGAAGGGAATCAAAATGTAGTTTGTGTGTTTCTGAACGCTTATTTGTTGCTTTTTTAGTTCGTCTGATAAGAGTGTGAAGGTGTGGGACACAAGCAGCAGATCATGTGTGAACACGTTCTTTGATCATCAGGACCAGGTGAGTGACGTTACACTACCATTCAGTACGATAAAACAATACGATAAAAAAAAGAAAATAGTACTTTTATTCAATAAGGTGCATAAAAAGTAGATCAAAAGTGGAATTTATAATATTACAAAAGAGTACTTTTTGAAATAAATACATTTGAGCTTTCTTTTTATTAAAGAATCCTGAAAATAAGTATGGTTTCCACAAAATATCAATAAGCACTGATAATAAATGTTTTTTGAACAGAAAATCAGCATATTAGAATGATTTTCTAAGGAGGAAGGATGCTGAAAATGTTTAATTATGGTGTGTGTGTAGGTTTGGAGTGTGAAATACAATCCCACGGGCTCAAAAATCGTCTCTGCCGGTGACGACAGAGCCATTCACATTTACGACTGTCCGAAGTGAAGCTCTGATAGCCACATCCACTCAAGACCACAACATGCATGCAAATGTTTTTTTATTTCATAGTTTCATTGCAATGTCAACATCTATCTATGGTGATACAATTAAATGTAGTTTTTTTTTCTAAAAAAAACTTCTCGCTGTCTAGCTTGTTCAGGATTCACACGTTCATTTTGACAGATGACATTTTTAACAGGAAGTATGATAATCATTATAGTTTAATTTCTTAATTTGTGACTTTAACATCAAATCAAATGTTAAAATTCCCTGATATTTACACGACTTTAATGCAAACATGGCTCTTCTGATCAGTTCACGCCCTCTACATGCCACCAAATGTAACTGCACTGTAACTTAGCAATTAATATGCTTTTTTTTACTGTATAGCAGACATGTAAAAATTATTTTCTTAACAATCCAGAGCAGAACTTTACTATTAAATGCTTTAGAGTGTTTGTGAGATACACTAGCAAAGAAATCCCAAACAGTTTTGTTCTTGTGCGGTTCATTTAATTCACACCTGATTGATTCACACACAGATTCAGTTAGAAACAATCGACTCATTTATAAAACATATCATCTGTGAAAGTTTTGGCCCCAAAACACAGTTCTGAAAGTGAAAGACAAGGTAAAATAAAGTCCAAATTGTCATACAGTAGTACTTTCTAACTAAGGATTTTCAAACTATTTAACCCTGGGTTCACAAATTAATTTGCATGATTTATCCTGTTGCATTTTAACAATCATTGTATAGTGAATGCACACAAAGAGCAGTTTCAAGCCAATAGGATAATTATTATGCTATTAGTATTTGTATTTGCTATAAATCTTTCCAAGCATGAATTTCACAATAAATTGCCCTATAAATTTGCCCTGAAATTTCCATAACCATAACTAGCTTGCAGCAACCTTTAGTCAAGCCTTGCCTTATTCAATATTTATTACCTTTCTACAGTCAGAAACTTTCCCACGTCTTCGGGCACTAAAAAGGTTCAAATAATGACGTGATTGGCCAACTCAAATTGACAAGGTAACAACACGACCTTTGATTGGTTCTTACTCCGGCTAACATTTTGTGGTTAGCTAGCGAGATTATATCGACGTTATGTTTTTAATGAGCAATAATTGACGTTGGAAACAAATAGAAATGTGCTAAACGACAATTTATATAGCCAGTTATAAATAAAAAAAATGAACCAGTTCCCTAAAGATCTATAAAATCGAAAAAATAAAGGAGAAAAGCCTATTTTTGTTTAGTTTGTTCGTTCCACTGTCCTGCCTCAGCAAAAACGCATTCCTTGTGAACCGGCCTAAACTCAGGGTTTAAAAACGTACGTTGTGAAATCTCAAAACCTAAATATTCCGAAAATTAAAAGGGTTTCAAGTGTGAAAAGCCCATACATGCCCAAAACTTAGGCTGTTGACTTGTTGCCTTATCAGGCAATGATTATGAAGGCGACGTTTGCAAACAAAGGTTGCCTGATTTCACAAACCTCTGAGGCAGTGTAACGGTTTAATGATCTACAGCAAAATAGAGTGAACTTTGTTGTTAAGCAAATATTTAATACAACTGTAATATCTATCTATACATGTTGGTCAAAAACGTACATTTACAAACAAACTGACCACCAACCACAACTTTTAGGCACCATATTTATTTTTTAGCTCAACTGTCATGGGATGGAAAGCACCGGACTGTGGGATATCAAAGGCAGCGAAGCATACATCTATACTGCCTTAAAAAATGGATCAGATGAAGGTGTCTCTGGTAACAGGAAGTGAAGCTAATGTAAGCTAAAGATTTACCTCACTGATTACCTCACTTCCTGTCATATGAAGTGAAGGGCACAGCATGAGATTCACCAGAAAGACTCAAATTCACCATGTCAAAGTATTTTTCACTTCAAAACCTCTGATAAACAAACACATACCAGGCGAAAAAGAGCTCCATGACGTCTCGTTACAAAATACTAGTATGGGCCAGAGTTCACGGAAAATGATTAAAGGTCACAAAATATACAAAATCCACGGGAAAGGAAATAGATTCACATTTGCCTGGTCCTTATAAATGGTGAGAAAATAAAAAAGGCATCTGTTTAAAAGGCGGAGGTACAGCGTCAGTGTTTTCACCAGTGTCTGCCGTCCACCAGTTCAGGACGCAGACTGAGTCTCTTCAGTGTCTCGTAACCGATGACAATCATGACAGACGTGGGCAAGGAGGAAATGATGCGTGCAGAGAGACCCTTCGTGAGTCCCCACGCTCCCTCCTCGGCCAGGAGCTGCTTAAACGTCTCGATCACAGACGAACGACCTTCGACCTGCAAACACACGCACGGTGTATTATCT
This sequence comes from Cyprinella venusta, assembly GCA_038021265.1. Lineage (NCBI taxonomy): Eukaryota > Metazoa > Chordata > Actinopteri > Cypriniformes > Leuciscidae > Cyprinella > Cyprinella venusta. The sequence goes on from CM075886.1 coordinate 9,162,825, forward strand.
CACAAAGCTCAACTCTGTATTTATCACAATAATGCATTTTAAAGAGCCACATTTTAAAAGACAAGAACAGTTGTTGCTTTTTGAAATAGAAGAGTAATACTATTTGTAGCAAAAACATGCGATTTGATCACATTATCAAAATGATTAACTCCAACCTGAACCTGATTGTAATCAACAGTGTGAACTGAGATTAGTTTATAATTGAGCTCATTTACATTTAAAGGTCTTAAAGATACAGTAACAGTCACTGTGAGGATCAGAAAGTAGCAAAAACACTTTAAGAAATGAATAAATTAAAATACACAGACATAAAATGTTGTTCATTTACGTATAATTATACATAAATATTAAATTAACGAAAATGAAACCATTTTAAAATTATTTTTACACAATCTGAAAAAATTATATATATATATATATATATATATACACACACACACACACAGTCAAACCCAAATTTATTCAGACACCTTCAACATTTCTCTAGGGCTGTCAACTTTAGTCATTTAGTCGACTAATCGGTCGATGCCGTCTTGGTCGACTGACATTCTTATTGGTCGACCAGTCGCATTTTTTTTTTTTTTTTTTTTTTACCAATAGAAAGAATTTTTCAATGATTTACTCCTTGATATTTATTACTTTATAAGCAGTTATTTATTGCTGTATTCTAAATATAACTAGCCTATGTTTTGTCCCCAAACTTTAAAATGCTTTAATTTAGGCTATTTTTGTAACAGCGCCACAGTTTAGCGCACACACATAATACACTCGGGAACAGCACCTGTGGCCGGCTGAGCTGCAGCTTCGCGCTCGGTAAGGGATGCTGTATTCTTTCAGTTAGAACGCTGCTTGTTTTGGCTTTAGTCGACAAAATGTCCAGGAAATCTAAATCTTTTGTCTGGTTGCATTTTAAAACAAAGACGACAACACTGTGGAGGGAGGCGACCGCGTTGCTCCATATGAGCGCACAAGTCGCGCGCCTACAGAACTTGAGCGCGCAAAAGACGTGAGGAGCCTTTTAGCGGCTATATCATGCTGACTCAATAGATTGTGTTTTTTAATATGTTTTCGTTTTTATTTGTACACTTGACGCATTTGAAAATAGCCTAAATAATGCAAAGGAACGAAAATAAACCTATACGCGGCCCTACAGCCCATTATTATGATAATTTTAGTTTTTAGCCTAGGCTATTTGGGTTTTTTTGTGTGTTGTTTTAAAACGCCTTGATCGTCAGGACGAAAGTTAACCCATAGCTTTGAAAGTAAAGAAGAATATAAAGCCTGTATAAACGAAAGCTTTTGTTAGGATTTTTCATTATGTGGCAGATAGCAGTTATATTTTTTGCAGCGTGTGGTGTGGTCAGGTGCGCGATTGTGACTTTTAGACCTAAGACAGAGCTCCTCACTTTTGCAGTTAAAAAATCACTTAATTTTCAAATAATTGTATTATTATTATAGTTTTATTTATTTGTGATCTTTTTTCGTTGTTGTTTTATAAATAGTCAATGACAATTGTTTAAAAAATGTTCAATCAAAACGTCACGTTTTTTTTTTTTTTTTTAGTCGACTAATCGTTGCGCAGGACAAGACTTTGGTCGACTAAGGATATCTTTGGTTGACTACAGCCCTACATTTCTCAAATTATCAGTTTGTTCACTATACTTTAGAAAATGGTAATAAAATGTGACAAGAAATCAGTTGATATTTCACTGTTACACTCTCAGATTAATTAGGTTGAATATCTGTCAGCTGTTAAATTTAATTACACAATTAGATAATACCAATTTAGCTCAAACAATTACCAATTAGCAATTGGTATTAACAATTAAGAAAAAACACTTAGGCAAACCATGGTCAGGTCAAAGTGGCGATCATTTTTGCTCCCAAATTTTACTGGTAGTCACTCTATGAATGATTTTTGGGTATGTCACAATTTACTTTTATTTGCTATCCTCACTTAATAAATTAATTATAGTGTCCTGCACAACGTTTTTTTTTTTTATTTTAGGGGACCATCACTTTATTTTGTCGAGCACTTTGATCTTTAAAAAAGGCATTTTACATTCACAAACAGCTTTACTACATGCTGTATGTAATTTAATATTTGAAAAAGCATAATCGAGGCACTTTTAAAGTGAGTGATTTGGCTGTGTTTGTACCTGTACTCTGGCTCGGACCACGTCCATGGGGTTGGTCAGGGTGGAGGCTGTCGCGGCAGCCATCGGTCCCGCTATGGCCTGCAGGAGGAGGTGTGGACAGTCGGCAGGGGCCAGTTTAGAGAGCTGCTCTGGAAACACACACAGTGTGTTTAAATGTTAATAGTTAAACAACCGACTCGCACCCTCAGAACACTTGGACGTGGCTGTGGTTACAAGAGGTAAAAACGATATAAATACTGTTCGTTTTTTCACACAAACCGCTCGTTTCGTGTCTTAGGCCATCAATGTGTACTTACATTTACGAGTCATTAAATCATGTTTAATTTGGACTTCTCTGTGCATGCTCTTTGAGGTGGTGACCATAGACCTCCCTTACACGACTGATAGACGAACGGTTTGACCTAAAAATATCAAAATTGAAACTACTGTGGAAACAAAGACACCTACATCTTGGATGCCCTTGAGGTAAGCTAAAACATACCAAAAATTAATTTCAAAGTGAACTATCCCGTTGTTTGTTAAAGGGTTTTTGTAAAATTATTTTTGTTTGTGTGTTGTTTTTTTTCTCCTTGTATATTTTTGGAAATCTGTACGTATTTCATGTTGTTTTGGTTTTATGTAGACCCTGTGCCTAAGGTTATTTGTTATGGGTTAGTTTAAACTACATTACCCATGTTCCCTATCCCCAATGTCAACACAGGTATCTGGCATTATACAATCAGGAGGGGTGATTGACTAGAGCCTTTTTGTATGGCCATGTTCACTTTGTTTGTATGCCTGAAGAAGGACGCAAGACCGAAAGCTTGCTTATAAATTGATGTTGCACAGTTTTTGAGTGTGCGTCTGCTACTTTTGCAATTTTTAACGATGTCTTTAATAACTTTTCGAGGCTGGCAAGTTTCAATCCCTCAAGAAGCCTATGGACTAGAATGGAGGAGTGATCCAGCTCTCAGATTTCATCAAAAATATCTTAATTTGTGTTCTGAAGATGAACGAAGGTCTTACGAGGTTGGAACAACATGAGGGTGAGTAAATACTGACAGAATTTTCATTTTTGGGTGAAGTAACACTTTAACGGTGTGTACAAGTTTGGTAGAGGCTACATTCTTGCAAGTAAACAATACATGATTAGACGGACAAGGACAATACTGTTTCCCAACTGTAGGGGGACCACAAGAGCAAAATTTCAAAAGTTACATAATGCTGCTTTAAGAAAAACTATTTCGATGCATCACTAAATATTTATTTTCTTTACCTCCATAAAAGTGATAAAAGGGCCACCAGACGGCGCTGTTGGGTATGTAGGTGAGCAGGGACGCCACATATCCGCGATAAAACCCCCGAAATCCATCCGTGTGAAAAATCAGAACCGCAATGTCTCTGGTCTGACCAAATGTGATTTTGTTTTTGGATGTGGCCATCGCCATCTTGGGTTTGAGTTTGAAGCGTGTGAGCTGACACCCCTGCCCCTGCACCATCAGCTGCTGGGACACCACGTCGATGGGCACCGTGATGCTCTGGGCCACCAGTGACGCCGCTCCGCCCGCCACCAGAGACTTAACCGTGTTATCGGACGTGTAACAGGACACGTATTTCCTCACCAACTCGTAAGTAGTGATGTAGGCCTGACCTGAGATCAGTGTGAACGAGTTGACCATGAACCCCCGGTAAAGGCCACGCGCCCCCTCGGCCTTCAGAATCTTACAGAAGGCGTCGAAGGTGCCGTTGTAGAGCGACTTGCCCTTCTGCACCTGCAGTCTGGTGCGGATCAGGGTGAACGGGTAGACGGCGGCCCGCGTGGTCATGGTCATGAAGACGCCCAGCGAGTAGAACTTCCTCTTGTCCAGATCCTCCCATTCAATGATCTGAATGTTGCGCTTCTGTTGCATCATTGCGGCCGATGACCTCACACACTAAATCACACTCTCCCGCATAACCTGAAATGACAAAATCACATTTCACACAAGCTGCATGTTTTGTCGCAGATCTGAAGGTACAGAGTTCAAATGTCATGTGACAGCTGGGTTATGTTCTTCTGCAGAGATAATGTCTTGACATGTGTAAACAAAAAATAGTGTATGATATACAACATCTGAGATGTGAACTGTGCATTTTTGACATCCCAGCAGTGTATTTTATTTATTTATTTTTCTTGTTATAAAAAGGTTAGGGTTAGTCCACCCAAAAATAAAAATTCTGTCTTTAATTATTCACCATCATGCTGTTCCAAATTAAAATAAGACTTCTATATTTTAAAATATTTTTAAATATTTAAAAACATTTTAAGATATTTTTATTTTTACATATATTTTCATATTTTTGAATAAATTAATGTTTATGTGTGAATAATTGATGAAAAATTAATGTTTATTTGTGAACAAAAGCCTAAATTCAATCTGTTCATCATATAAAGCGATCGTTTCTCTTCAGAAAAATTGGACTAAACCACTCAATTCATATGGATTAGTTTTATGATCTCTTTATGAACTTTTTTAAAGCGTCAAAGTGGTAGTTGCGTAACTGTCAATGGAGGGACAGACAGCTCTCAGAATTCATTAAAAATGTCTTTAATTCTTAAGATGAACGAATGATTCAATATTTTTGTAGTCCAAATTTACAATGTGATAGTCAAAGGCAGGTATTCCATTTTTGTCTTCAACCACTCATACGATCTATCCCAAAAAGACTTAACAATCGTACAATTCAACAATTGTAAAAAGAAAATATCTTTTTGATCCTAATCTTTTCTATGCTAATTAAACCTTGCTCTTAGAAATGCAGTACATGGATAAATGTCATTTATGTCGTCAACCCTCTAGAACTGCACATGCGCGTTACACAAGACAATATACCACCTGACACCCCCGGCAAAAAAATATCTCGCCCGTCAGAATTACATGACACTTCATTTGACCTCCCAGGCACACAGTAACTCACTCGGTTAGCTCGCCATATTTGCTGTTTCTCCATCCAGCGGTCTCAAGCGGATCTGCGCGGTCCTGTCATGAGATAAATCCGCTAATATTCCTCTAAAAAACGCATTTTCTCTGATCGATCAGCGGCCTGCAGCTCCTGATGAAAAGTCATGTCGATCGAGCCGAGAACTTGCTCTGCCACACTTCCGGCGCATGCTCACACGTCACTGACAGGACGAGAGAACGCGACTGCTGCTGATTGGTTATTGGTTATTGACACAAGAGGAGCGCTATATGCATTTTATATTATTTTAAGAAATGTGTTATTAGTATATACACATACCATACAATATTTAATACTATATTTTACATATAATATACTACTATTATGAAATGAAAAAAATAACACGAAGAACAATTTCTTTTTATAATTAACAATCTTTACATTGTCTACTAAAATGATTTTAAGCTATATGTTATTTCAATAAATCATCAGCGTGATGAAGGGTAGTGTTTGTTGATTGGATAGCGATGTGCGAGATGCTTTCAGCTGATTGGACGGTTCTCCAGGGAGGAACTGTTCGCTGGTTGGCTGCTTGTGTCGCTCGAGCGAGTGGAGTCGTGTTAATATCAGAACTCATCATGGCGCTGGGTTCACCTCAGAACGGTAAGTGCGGGTTTAAATGACAAAAAATAACAATATTTATCTCATTTAGGCTCTAACAGAGAAGCATGTAACCGGTTATATGCGAAGTCATAAATGTGTGTCAAAGCAGTCCTCAAATATTCACTTATTAAAGGATGAAAGAGTCGGTTTTGTCGTTAGCACTGCGGCTAGCGGCGAGAGAGAGCGACTGACGTTCATGCTCGCGTGCGATTACTTGACGCAGTTCACGCGATTTAAAACTGATGTGTGTTATCTCAATGAGATGCCCAGCTCGACAGCTTCTGTTTAACACGTCTTTAATACCCAAAATATTGTGTAGCCAGGCAGTTTAATGGGAACAATGCACAATCTTGTTATGCACGATGCTCGATTATTATGTTGTTTACAATAACACACATGTACCATGGTACTACCATGCATTTTGGTGTTTCATTTTTTGCTCATGTATTATGTGTTCTTCTTACTTTGCTGTGCTATACTATAGTATTAGAATATGGTAATTATTCAGTACCATTATGAGTATTATATCTAATTTGAAGAAGTATTATTGATTATCTAATTGATCTAAAAGGACTATGCCATGGCACTGGCACAGATAGCAACTTTTATAAGGGAAAAGCACATTCTTTTGTATTTATTTCTTCACAATTATACAATTACTTGGTCTTCTAATGAGGTTGTTCTCTCTGGTGGAAACGGTTCATAATCATTAAACTTTTGGGGGGAACTTTTTGGAAAAAGATGATTCTTTACAAGTTACCCCCAAAAAAAATAAAATTCTGTCATTAATGACTCGCCCTCATGTCATTGCAAACCCTCAAGACTTAAATTCATCTTCGAAACAAATATGTTTGTATAATAATAAATACGATCTTTTTGGTGAGATCTTAGCGCTTTCTGTACCTCCATTGACAGTCAATGAAACTACCACTTTCAAGGCCCAGAAATGTAGTAAAGACATCATTAAAAAAAATGGTGGTGAGTAATTAATGACAGAATTGTAATTTTTGGGTGAACTATCCCTTTAAATGAGCTGGTTTGTTTAAATAGCTTAATGTATTAGTGTCTTAAAATGAACTTAGTCTTGAAAAGCAAGTCACAGCAGGTATACACTTTGTGGGAATCATTGTAAATGGATGGGACAAGAAGACCCACCCACCTTTTGAGACCAACGATATTGGATAAACTCACTTATATGTCTGTTCGCTTTTCAGAGCTTTTCCGTCAGTCAAATTCATTCCACTTGAGGAATGGTCTAATAAATGAAACTGCATGCATTTCTGCTGAGTCATCATATTTCTCAACAAGCTGTTTTACCCTTCCAGTTCCAGCGAAACATCAAAAACAGGTTTAAGTTGTCAATGCTGGTAAATGACCATGATTTCAGCAGCGGGATATTCCACGGATAGCTGTGCGTTTAATGCGCAACATGAAGTGGAGTATAGTTAACTTGTTTAATTAAACGGCACCTCAATACACGAAATGGCATTTACTCCAGTAACATTTTTTTCTGGGGGAGGACCCACCCACTTTTTTTTTTTTTGCTTTCAACTTTTTGGGAACCAAATGTCTCCCAAACTGTAAAACATTGTGTGGATGTTTTTGGAAACTTAGGATTCTAAACACATTTAGCCTTTTTTTTTTAGATTAACACATTTTTTTTTTTATTGTTGTGAATATTATATTTTTCTAGTTGATTACACTTCTTCATCATGCTGACGTTACGAAAATAACATCTTGCTCTAACTAAATAAATAAATATATATTTTATGAATGATGATAGAAGCTAATAAAGTGTGTGTTTCTTCGCGTTAGTGCTCTGATCCTGCTGTAATCTGCTTGTCCGTCAGCGAGAGTGTTATTTACTTCTCACACCCAGTGTCTTTATCTTCCGTGTCGTAAATAAAGATCAGGGTATTTTTGTCTTCATGCATATTATGTGGTGGATGCAACAAGTTTGTGTTCCTTCGCTGCAGTTTTATCTAACCTAATCTAACATGTGCAGCAGACGCAGGGTGTGAGTGATAAGTGTGTGTCTGTGCTTGTTCATCCTCCTCCACACATGCGCTCACACGGGGACTGCTGAAATACACTAGTGTGTTTCATATCAGGATTTAGTTTTGTTGTCCTCTGTTGGTTTAGTGAACCGTCACACACCTTTTATTTCTGCATGGATAGGAATGATGGACATGTCCTCTTACAGTATACTGGTTTCACTGCAAACAGTGATGGTGAAATTGTAACACAACCTGTTTCACTTCTGTGTATCTATTAGAATCACTCTGTGGAAGTTATTTGTCGTGTGTGTGTGTGATAGTCAACTATTCCAACAGTGTTTTTCAATGCAATTCTGGATCTAAACAAAGTACACTCCAAAACGCACAATAAATGGCTTTTTATATGCTATTTATGATAAAAATACTAACAGTGCTCTGGAAAGTTCTTTGGATTTGGATGAGAAAAGCATGTGTGAGTCCTTCAAAAATAAACTGCATGTTTTTTTTTTTTTTTACTTTTTTCTTTCCCTTTAACAAAAGTTTCAAAGACTTTATTAATGTCCTGATTAACCAAGACAGAGTAGCATATTCCAAAGCTTGCCTACTATTCTGCACAAAAAGTAGCACACTCCAAAACTAAGTATATACTTTATCTTCACAAAAAACAGTACATTGTTTTAGGGTATAGCAATAAGAAGGTGAATTGGGACGCATTAACACACTGAGTTATATGAGCCCTGCAGGTGTTGGTCTGCTGTAGTTTGATTCTGTTTGGTTGTTGCAGGACAAACTCGAATCCAGATCAGATTCAGTTTTAGACACGCAAGCCATGATTCTTTTCCTTCTCTGTTGCACAAATTTATCAGCTCATTCTCACCAAAATGCTCAATAAAGGCTTGTATTCTTTACAGAACATCCGTTTGGCGATTTGATCGAAACTCTCCGGAGCGAACAGTATGAAGAGCTGAGGTATTTCAACCCACAGAAGCTCAGTGATGATGCCAGATATGGTGAGTTAGGGTCTTTAATGGAATAATTCATGCATAGATTCAACCAAAGATGTATAGTAACGAAGTAGAACTACTTAAATACTAAAATGCTGTATCTGTACTCTACTAGAGTATTGTTTTTTTTTTCTCATACTTCTACTTTTACTTCAGTAGATATTTTCGATGAATTTAATACTTTTACTTCGATATTTTTTTAATGTTCTGCTAGTTACTCGTTACAATTCTAAAAATTTTACAAATCATTTGTTGCAAGTTGGCTTTCATGCTGCCTAAATCACACGCCAGTTTTATAGACCATTTCGCGAGATGTAAACAACACTGGTCCAGAAGCACTTCCTGTTTCAGTTTTTTAACACTATATATATGTTGGGATAAAGTACAACCAACAGAACATATACAACTGAATCAAAAAGTTAAACAAACATCTTAAAGATATTTTCTTTATATTTGAAATTAAGAAACCATTTACAAACTGAAACAGGAAGTGCTTCTGGACAAGTGTTGTTTGGTCTGGACCAGTGTTGTTTGGTTTGTTTGCATCTTGTAAAATGGTCTAAAGGGTAATGGTATTGATTGACACACACATACATTGACAACTAATGCAGGAGTTGTCCTGCAATGACATTTTTTTGGGGCGGCCGCCAAAGCAAATTTGTGTTCCACCTTTGCAAGTTCAAACTTTTGACTGCTTTCTTTAATAATTACATGACACAATACTTGTACTTACACTTTTAGTACTTAAGTAGTGAATTTTTAAATAAACTACTTGCAATGCTTAAGTACAAAAAATGTTGAATACTTTAGTACTTCTGCTTAAGTGTGGTGCTTAAAGAGCACTTCAACTTCTACTCAAGTCACTTTTTTGATAGAGCACTTGTACTTTTACTCAAATCCGGGTTTCTAGTACTTTATACAACTCTGGATACAACTGACATCACTAAGAAGAAAAATGTAAAGTCTTGCAAATACACTAACTGGCTCTTTTTCTTGTAGAGAAACTGCCGTTCTGCATGCGGGTTCTCCTGGAGTCCGCCATTCGGAAGTGTGACGGGTTCTACATAAAGACAGAGGATGTCTCTAATATTTTGGACTGGCAGACGCAGCAGAACCAGGCCGAGGTGGTGTTCTCTCCCGCCAGGGTTCTGCTACAGGACTTTACGTGAGTTATCATATAGGGATACACAATTTGTGGAAAAGAAATCAAATTGTGATTATGATCAAAAATCAGGTTTCAGAACATGGTGCAGCGCTACACTCTAAAACATGCAGCGCATAAATTTGCAATTTGATTGTAACACCAAGCCATAGTGTTTCAGCTTTATTTTGATTAATCGCACAACCATATTAACAACATCTACATATTAACTGGGCCTGTTCATAAAGTTGGATATGTCCTGATTAGGGCTGGGCAAAAAAATCGATTTTTCGATTAATCGTTTTTTAAAATGTGGTCGATTCAAAATCGATTCTCAACGGCCACGAATCGATTTTTTCCATATAAAGGGCTCGTGGACGCGGTGCTGCATCTTCTCGTCTCTCTGCACTAGACAAGCGCTAAGCACTGCAGCTGTCGATACACACACGCATTTAGGAGTCGGGACATGACGGGATATTCACTTGCACAATCGGGACAGCATTGCATCGTAACCTTATGATCGTAACTAACATTTATCAGCTCAAGCAATGTTTAACCATCCCGTGCTCGCGCACTCTCAGAGATGCCTTTCACTGCGTGCACACAGCCTAAATCCGCCTCACAAACAGCTCGCCAGAAACAAAAGTTTTATCCCCGGATTATATCGCTTTAAAAAAGTTAAAACACGCAACATTATGTCAAAACTCTGGTCTTGGTGAGTAACCTCGTAAAGACAGTCGGTAATGTCTTAAATTAGCATTAAACGCATGTGACAGAAAGTTAATGAAACAGTAATGGATTCGCACACTAGTTCTTAAAGTGAACGCAGCCATTTGTGTCAGTCATTAATTCTGTTGTCATAACAACAGAATATAGTATTAATTGTAAGCAATCAGAATTAATAGCCTTTCTATTTAATTCAGTCTTGACTAAAAAGACTATCCAGTGTTATTTTACATTGGATTACTTTATTCGGTTCTGTAGTATTTCTGACATACCCAAAAACTACCCCAAAATGTCTCTTAATTTCTCTTTATTCTATTGTATTTCTTTGTGCTACTTTTTTCAATTTAATTCAAAGATTGAAATCAAGCATCCATACATAAACTCTTAACAAAAAAAAAAATACATTAACGTTTAGGTAAGATCAATGTAAAAAATGTCTAAATGTTTATATATTTATTTATCTATCTATCTTACACATAAAATAACATGATACTGTTTGATCAAGCTGTGCGGCTGTTCTGACTTTTTTTGCAAATTGCATCAAAATCCTGTCTAGTCTTCGTATGCATTTAGTGTACCTAAAATAAAACGTGTTTTATATATAGGTTTATGGCTCTTAATTTCCTTGTATAAATTAACCACTAGTAAACTTATGTCCATTGTTCTTTTTTATAAATTATAAATAGGATTTGTATTACATCTTCCTTATAGTCGAATCGAGAATCGAAATCGAATCGAACTGAGAGCTTGCGAATCGAAATCGAATCGAAATTGAAATGTGAATCGATACCCAGCCCTAGTCCTGATGCCTCCATTGTGTGTGTTCACAGGGGAATTCCCGCTATGGTGGATCTGGCAGCCATGAGAGATGCTTTAGCTAAACACGGGGTTGATCCAAACCTGGTGAACCCCAGATGCCCCACAGACCTCATCGTAGATCATTCGCTGCAGATCGACTACAGCAAATGGTGAGAGTGAGCACATGGGCTTGAGAAAGGATTAAAACAGTATTTATGTTTAAAAAGCAATAATTACAGCATTAACATAAACAATGATTTAACCCAGACGTCCCAATGTACACAGTAATTAGGGTGCTGATGTATTGTGTAATGTAAACGGTCTCATTTTATGTACTTAACCAGGCAAGATGCAACAAGCTTTCACTGTCAAGCGTCAAAATCACTAACCACGGTTTACCTCATTTCTCAGTGGCATCCAGAGCCCTTCAATCCCCGCGGATGAGAGTCAAGGTGCCACTGTCAGATCTCCTGCGGGTCGACCATCTCCGCGAGGGAGTCACTGTACAGGTCAACGCCCGGGTCATCGGGGAGGCTGCAGTAAAGCCTCCTGCTCGGACGCCCCCAGTGGCAGAACCGCAGCAGTGCAGATAGAGAACACACCCCTCCTGTGCCCCTTCCACCTGCAGCCCGTGTCAGAGTACGTCTATATCTCGCACACACACTGTTAGATTTAAGGATCCATGTGCCTCATTCCAGTCCTTTAGCAATTAGCATTTGAATGAACAGTGAATTCAGCATTTATTAAGTTTATTAGCATTTTTGTCTCACAAGGTATACAGGGCTTAAAGTACTCCGGCACCGTGCCGGATCTCCGGCGTACGGGCGTGAGGGAATTTTTTTTTTTTTTTGAACTTGCATGCGGTTTAATATTTTCGAGTCAATTGATTTCACCTACCAATCATATGCGAGAAACGCAGATCTAACACGTTACAAGCCTATCGGAAGCAGAGCAGGGCGGGTCCAACCGACACAGTGTGATAGATTGATATCCATACTTCACGAAAGTGTCGTCGGAGAAAGCATGGAGCGCAAGTTCATAAAGCCCGATGATGTCTTATCCACGGGTGTAATTTCCTATGTGGACATATCCCCCTCACTTTCAAATTCGTTTGTTGTGATTTTTTAACCGCACGCCGTCTTTGCCACGGAGGAGCAGGACCGAGCCTGTGTGAAATAGCTCACTGAAAGCAGGCAATGAGCAGGTATAGCGGATGCGATCATCCATAGACATTTATACGGCAACAATCGACTATAAAAATAGATTGCGACAGTCAGTGATGAAATGCCATAAATGTATTAAATATTAAATGTTCTTTTAGCACATTTAGAACATTCTGTTAGCTGACTAAAAAAAAAATCTGTTTAGGCCTACCATGAAAACGAGTCCAATTTTCTGTCAGCAATGTATGACAAGTGCTGTCAACGCATAGGATTCTTTTTTGTCCAGCTTTAACGTTTTAAAATATGGCAATTAATGCAGCACCCATCCGTTCTTTGTGTCTGTCATCCTTAAACTAGGATTATGATCACGCTCTTATTCACGCAAATGCTTTAAACCATTTATGCGCGATAAATGAGAAGAACGCGCTTTCAGTGAATGTCCTCCTGACACACACACACACAACGCTCAGAAAGACGCGCGCCAGTATCCAGTTCTCTTTCGCGCTTGAACGAACAGTAACACACACATGTATGCCAGAATGTCTATTTTGTCGAGTATCCTCTCAGGAACAGTCTTAAATGAGTTAAAACAATCTTAAATGGAAGTAAATAGTAGTGAGAGAATGAGATACGTGAGAGATCCTGTCAGCAGCGACAGATCTTAAAGTGACAGGAGCCATTAATTCTGTCTGTCAGTAAAGTTTACCTAAAGGACAGAGGGAACAGAAAATTACTAACTGCAATTGACTAAAGAATGCTTGTAGGTTTGATAAAGATTAATCTATCTATTTCCTTTATAATGTATGCAGTGTGGACTGTTTTACCTTATTCAATTTCTGTATGGCACAGTTAAATATGACATTTATTATGGGTTCAGTGATGGTTGTCTTAAGTTCAGTTAAATTAAAAGTTTTTATATTTCTTTTAGCTTTTCATTTCAAATTTTTGGGAAAATCATTTTCATAGAGATATCAGTATAATATTAGTGATACTGGCTTTCATTCATTCATAAAAAGATGCCATTAAGATACAGCTGTAAAACTTGAAGGATAAGTGTGTGCCCCACTTTCGACAAAAGTAGAAGATGGATTTAAAGAGACTGGCTTGTAGTTTATTCCAAACCCCAACGCAAACTCCATGTAAGACAAATAAAATAAAACTAGTGCCAGGCGTCGGAAAAAGACGAGAGTCAACATCGGGAAGCTTTCAACAGATGAAGAGATCTCCAGTCTGTTCTAGGGCTCAAACGGGATACAAAGTAATAACTTATATTGTTCATGAACGTGTTTCCATAATAATACAATCATAAGTGGATACAGTAAGCACATAAAACAGTTCAACATGGAGATCGATGGAAACAAAAACTGAAGTTTTCTACTACCCCCGTTTTCCCCTCACAAACACATAAGTGTGTAATTTACTCAAATGCCTTTTCTTTCATATATTTAAAGGGAAACTCCACTTTTTTGGGAAATAGGCTCATTTTACCACTCCCCCAGAGTTAAACAGTTGACTTTTACCGTTTTCGAATTTATCAGCCGATTATTTTTATATTTAGAAGAATATCCGTAACCAGACAGTTTCTGGTCTCATTGACTTCCATAATATATATTTTTTTCCTACTATGGAAGTCAATGAGACCAGAAACTGTCTGGTTACGGATATTCTTCTAAATATCAGAAAATCGGCTGGATGGATTTGAAAACGGTTTAACTCTGGGGGAGTGGTAAAATGAGCCTATTTCCAAAAAAAAGTGGAGTATCCCTTTAAAATGACTTGCAGATTTATAACTTTATTACGTCTGAACACATTATGACTGTAACAAAAAATTTGTCCGTTTGGTCCATGAGCGTGCACACCTCTGGTTGCAGTTTCGCTCGTCGCCAGAGGGGGTGTAGTTCTGCAAAAATTTAGACTTGCGCAATGCACCTTTAAGATAGTGTATACCTTATACATCATATAGGAATATGATACATTGAATAACAAGTCCATATTAATACATGCTGTCACATTACTCTGCTTTCTCTGATGTGCTGATGTCTGTCTGACGCACACAGGCCTGAAACTATGATCAGGAATCAAGAGATGGAGCTAACCAGAAACAAAGAGAGATTAGAGTTCTTTAAGGTGAGTTTTCAGTGATTTATATCTACACAAAGACAATATTACATACCATTCGCATCGCTGTTTTCAACATTTAGGGATAATAATAATAATAAAAGTTTCATGAGCAGCAAATTAGGATGATTTCTCAAGGATCATGTGACGTAATGTAATGATGCTGAAAATTTTGCTTCCCATCACAGTAATAAATTGTTTTAAAATATATTCAAATAGAAAACAGTTATTTTAAATTATACTAATAATAGTTCATAATATTACTGTTTTTGATCAAATAAATGCAGCCTTGGTGAGCATATGAGACTAATGCAAAAACATTAAAAAGCCCTTTGAACAGTAGTGTAAGTCTTGAGTTTGTGACTGTTCTCTCTCTCTCTCTCTCTCCAGTGGTGTTCAAAAGCCTTCAAAAACATCAACGTGGTTCCTCCAGACATCAACACAGTGCATCAGGTGAACCTAGAGTACCTGTGTCAGGTGGTACAGGAAAGGGAGGGGTTTATTTATCCAGACAGCGTGGTGGGAACGGACTCCCACACCACCATGATCAACGGCCTCGGGATCCTGGGTTGGGGTGAGCACGATGTCACTGGTTACTGTCATCATTAGTGAAATCTTCTGTTTTGTTTTCCTCACGATGTCGCTCTCTTTCAGGGGTTGGAGGCATTGAGTCAGAGGCGGTCATGTTAGGTCAGCCAGTGTCCTTAACTTTGCCACAGGTTGTCGGCTGTAAACTCGTGGGGACAATCAGTCCTCTTGCAACGTCCATTGATATCGTACTGGGCATTACAAAGGTACAGCGAGGTCTGCAGTGAGTTTGTATCTGAAGAAATAACATATCATTCACTGTCTGATCTTTGTGTTTCAGCATCTGCGTCATGCGGGAATCGACGGGAAGTTTGTGGAGTTCTTTGGGCCTGGTGTACCGCAGCTCTCGGCTTCTGATCGGACCACCATCGCTAACATGTGCCCGGAGTACAGCGCCACCGTGAGCTTCTTTCCTGTGGATGACATCACCCTGCAGCACTTTAAACACACCAGTATGGATTGCTCTTTGTACTGAAGACTAAAAAGACTAAAGTGATGATATTGAGGGTGTAATTTGACGCACACATGTTTTTCTGATCAGTCTGCAGTGAGGAGAAGCTTGTGGTTTTAGAGGACTACCTAAAGGCTATCAAACTCTTCAGAACCTACGATGAACAATCAGAAGAGCCGCAGTATTCAGAGGTTGGTTCATTTATTTTTTATTGAACATTTCTGTCACTTTTGATCAATTTAATGCATCCTGGTTGATTAAAAGAAATCTTAAAATCTTTTGAAAGGTAGTGTAAATCATTGAGGTATGGAAGCTTGTTTCCGCCATAGAATGAAAAATGTAAAATTAATTTTTAGGTAATTTTTAGGTAATCGCAAAGGTAATTGCATTTTTTTTATCTCACAATTCTGACTTTTTTTCTCACAATTGCGAGTTTACTTCTCGCAATTCTGACATTATTTCTCAGAATTGCGAGATGGAAAGTCAGAATTGCGAGATATAAAGTCTGAAATGCGAGTTATAAAGTCATAATTGCGAGTTATGAAGTCAGAATTGCGAGTTATAAAGCCTGAAATGCGAGTTATGAAGTCGGAAAGGCATGATATAAAGTCAGAATTGCGAGATATAAAGTCAGAATTGCGAGATATAAAGTCAGAATTGCGAGATATAAAGTCAGAATTGCGAGATATAAAGTCAGAATTGCGAGATATAAAGTCAGAATTGCGAGTTATAAAGTCATAATTGCGAGATATGAAGTCAGAATTGCGAGTTATAAAGTCAGAATTGCAAGTTATAAAGTCTGAAATGCGAGTTATGAAGTCTGAAATGCGAGTTATGAAGTCGGAAAGGCATGATCTAAAGTCAGAATTGTGAGATATAAAGTCAGAATTACGAGATATAAAGTCAGAATTTTGAGATATAAAGTCAGAATTGCGAGATTTAAAGTCAGAATTGCATGATATAAAGTCAGAATTTTGAGATATAAAGTCAGAATTGCGAGATATAAAGTCAGAATTTTGAGATATAAAGTCAGAATTGCGAGATTTAAAGTCAGAATTGCGAGATATAAACTATTCTGAGGGGGGAAAGTTTTTTTTCCCTTAGAATTAGCCTGATAAGTCACAATTGAGAGTTTATATCTCACAGAAAAGATGTCAGAATTTCGACATTTATGCATGTCTTACTTTATAACTCGCAATATGACTTTATATCTCACAATTCTGACTTTTTATCTCGCAATTGTGAGAAAAAAGTCAGAATTGTGAGATTAAAAGTCGCAATTATTTATTTTATTTTTTTTATTCAGTGGCATAAACAAGCTTCCATATTGAGGAACCTCATAGGTCAGTTGTTAAACGTGATCTGGTTGGTGTCGTAGGTCATCGAGATGAACCTGAGCTCCATTGTGCCTCATGTCAGTGGACCCAAACGGCCACAGGATAGAGTGGCCGTGACTTGCATGAAGGAAGACTTTATTAACTGCCTGAATGAAAAGGTGAATGCACATATTAGCACACACAAAGTATTTGTCAATTAAGTAACGGTACCAAGTTGCTAGCTGGGTTTGTTTTTGTGCCGTCCTTGTATGTGTAGGTGGGTTTTAAGGGCTTCCACATATCCAAAGACAAGCAGGCAGCTCTGGTCCCGTTCCTGCACGAGGGGGCTGAGTACAACCTGGCACACGGATCCGTCGTCATCGCTGCTATCATCAGCTGCACCAATAACTGTAACCCGTCCGTCATGCTGGCCGCAGGTTAGGCGTCAAGACATCTGTAGATCTGGTGTGAGCTGTTTGCGCAGTGTTTAGTGCATCTCACGTGTACGTCTGTGTTTTTTTTTTCAGGTCTTTTAGCGAAGAAAGCTGTCGAGGCTGGTCTAACGGTAAAACCGTACATCAGGACCAGTCTGGTGCCCGGCAGTGGAACCGTCACACATTACCTGAACACCAGCGGAGTCCTGCCCTTCCTCAAGAAACTCGGGTACGCACTCCATACACACAATATTAGATGCAGATACTTGTGCACACCAAGGTTATTATCGGTAATGAAATCTATCACTAATACGAAAGATGTAGTAAAAAAAAAATACTTATTTATAAATTGTATATACTGTAATTGTAAAATGTATTTTTAACATTTCTTTAGTAATTATTGTTTTTATTTTATATTTTTATTTATAAATATTTATTCAATACATTTTATCTAATGGGCTTTTTGTAGCTTTTTTGTGTTCTTCTAATCCTAATATATATATATATATATATATATATAATTTCATAATCAAACTCTGAGATATATATATATAAAATATGTAATAAAATATGTATTATATTATTTCTGATATATATATATATATATATATATATATATATATAATGTAATATTTATCAATTAAACAGAACTAAGAAATATGTAAAATAAATTAAGTGGATTGATTATTTATTAATACAATTTAGAAATAAAATAAAAATCATTAACGACAACTATTACTGAAACAAAAAAATACCACTAACATTTAAAACATGTTTTTATTATAAATAAAATGAGTAGTTGAAATATTTTAATATCACATTTATTACTATTAAAAATACAAAATAAAAAATTCAATTTATTAAATGATAAAAATAAAGTGAATAAAAATAAAGAATGTGTATTAAAATATTTATTACATTATTTATGAAATATATCTATACAGTATATTATATTATGTACTATTTATCTATTAAACAGCAATAAAAAAATATGAAAAATAAATCAAGTGGATTAATTATTTATTAATACAATTTATAAATAAAATAAAAATCATTAACAACAACTATTACTAAAACAAAAAAATACCACTAACATTTAAAACATATATTTATAATAAATAAAATGAGTAATAGAAATATTTTAATATCACATTTATTACTATACAAAATAAAAAAAATACAATTTGTTAAATGATAAAATAAAATGAATAAAAATAAATAATGTGTATTAAAATATTTATTACATTATTTATGAAATATATCTATATATTATATTATGTAATATTTATCAATTAAACAGAAATAAAAAATCTGAAAAATAAATTAAGTGGATTAATTATTTATTAATACAATATATAAATAAATAAAATGAGTAATAGAAATATTTTAATATCACATTTATTACTATTCAAAATACAAAATAAAAAAATACAATTTATTAAATTATAAAAAATAAAGTGAATAAAAATAAAATAGCTTTTATGATAGCCTTGTTTCACATAAACACTAACAAATGTCTAAATAATGCCCCCTGCATGTTTTTCGATCATGTATTTCAGGTTTGAGGTGGCGGGTTATGGCTGTGCAACGTGTGTGGGCAACACGGCACCTTTACCTGAGAATGTGGTAGAGGCCATTAAACAGGTGAGACCGAACTCTCATTTAGTCTCTTTCTATCTGAACATCTGCGTCATAATCTAAGCTGGTTGCTCGTCTGCAGGGTGATTTGGTGGCGTGTGGCGTTCTGTCTGGCAACAGGCATTTAGAAGGACGTCTGTGTGACTGCGTTCGGGCCAATTATTTGGCCTCACCCCCGCTGGTGGTGGCGTATGCGATCGCAGGCACAGTCAGCATCAACCTGGAGACAGAACCACTAGGAGTGAACTCTGAGGGGAAGGACGTGTATCTGCGGGATGTCTGGCCATCCAAAGAGGAGGTGAACCACACAGAGGAGAACATCGTCATCGCATCCATGTTCAAAGAGCTGAAGAACCGGATGGAGGTGCGAGGAGTTTCATAGCACATTTTCTTCAGAAGATATAACAATTATTAAAGGGATACTCCACTTTTTTTGGAAATAGGCTCATTTTACCACTCCCCCAGAGTTAAACAGTTGAGTTTTACCGTTTTCGAATCCATTCAGCCGATTTGATATTTAGAGAAATATCAGTAACCAGACAGTTTCTGGTCTCATTGACTTCCATAGTAGGAAAATATATATATATTATGGAAGTCAATGAGACCAGAAACTGTCTGGTTACTGATATTCTTCTAAATATCAGAAAATCGGCTGAATGGATTCGAAAACGGTAAAACTCAACTGTTTAACTCTGGGGGAGTGGTAAAATGAGCCTATTTCCAAAAAAGTGGAGTATCCCTTTAACTGAATTTGTTGAATCATTTGAATTGTATTTTAATACCAGCTGATTTGTGTGATTGTCTGCAGAAAGGAAGTACGTTCTGGAACAGTTTGGACTCTGCCGAAACTTCCTTCTTCCCATGGGATCCCAAATCCACCTACATCCGCTGTCCGTCCTTCTTCAGCAAACTGGTGAGCGCCATCCAGTGTTATATTAGGATTATTTGTATACTACTACTTACTATTATAGTATATGTTCATATTTAGAATTTTCAGTTTTCATTTTAATTTTTGTTTGTTTTAGTAATGTACCTTTGTCATTTTTTATTAGTTTTTGTTTATTTAGTTTTCATTTATCTTTTATTTCGTTTCAAAAATGAGTTTTAGTACTTAAAGCTACACTGTGTAACTCTTTTAGTTTAATCTTAGCTAAAAACACTTAGTTCTTTCAAAAATATATGTGCTCATTGATGTATATTTAGTTCGTTCAAGTAATAAAGTATTCTCGTGAGTGTATAATATGCCATTGAAAATACATACGGGTAAGGGGTTCTAATGTCGGTCGCCATGTTGCCCCTCCATCTTGAAAGTACATTAGCCAAAGGGGGACATTCCTGTTAATTCAAGCTTCGCCTTTTGCGTTTACGTTTGAGTTAACACTCATGGACGAGGTCGAACTGGAAGCCATGTTAATCTTGGACTACATTGGCCACCGTAGGAGTTAAAACGAAATCGGAATTGAGAGGAACAGAAACTAATATTCACTGGATGATCATATACCTTTTCACCACTAGATGGAGTAAAAATCACACAGTGTAGCTTTAAACTTATTTTAGTGTACTTAGTTGCTAAGCCCGCATTTAAAAGTTTAGGTTTTTCATCATATTTGTAAAATAATTTTAGTTAAAAATAACAACACTGGTGTCATTCAGATGCTGCTTTCCCCCAAGCATCACATCACTGTATTTCAACTATAGTTTCTCTTCGTCTCAGACTAAAGAGGTGTGCGCTCCTCAGTCCATTGACAATGCGTACCCGCTCCTCTTTCTGGGCGATAAAGTAACGACCGATCACATTTCTCCAGCGGGAAGCATCGCCAGAGTCAGTGCTGCGGCCAAATACCTGCAGAGCAAACGGTAGGATGAGTTTTTCTTTTCAATATGCTTCATATTTTTTTCCTTAAAACAATTTTAGACTCTGTGGGTGAGTGTTACTGCGATGAATAGTCAGATTCATTATAGTGAATTGGTTCATTTGAGCAATTCGTTTCATCGAGTCGTTGGTCAGTGTTCACAGAACTCCTGCTTACATCACATTTTTGTAGTAAAACTGATTTTTATTACTATGTTGTTAAATATTATGAAACTAAGTTAATTTCCCTTTATATGTTTGACTCAGTTTGACCCCTCGTGAGTTCAATTCTTATGGCGCACGGCGAGGAAATGATGCTGTGATGACTCGAGGAACATTTGCCAGCATAAAGCTTCAAAACCGTCTCATCGGGAAGGCCGGACCCAAAACACTCCACATTCCATCAGGACAAACGGTTAGTGTCCGGACTGAACCGGTTTGAACATGATTCCTTCTGACTCTGAACACATGGTTTGATTTCTGTTGTCCCGTCACAGCTGGATGTGTTTGAATCTGCTGAACGCTATCAGAGAGATGGAGTTCCCCTCATCATCCTGGCAGGAAAAGAGTACGGCTCCGGCAGCTCGCGCGACTGGGCCGCCAAAGGACCGTATTTACTGGTACTGTACCCGATGAGTTACCTTGAAATTCCTCAAAATTAGTTTTTTTGCCACTTCACAATTTCCTGTGATTCGTTAGCCATAAACACTGATCTCACTGACTGTCTTGACTGTGTGTGTCTCAGGGGGTACGTGCAGTGATAGCTGAGAGCTTTGAGAAGATTCATAAGAATCATTTGGTAGGGATGGGAATCGCTCCGCTGCAGTTCCTGCCAGGACAGAATGCCGACTCGCTTGAGCTGTGTGGAAAAGAGCGATTCACCATTAACATCCCACAGGAGCTCACACCTCGACATCAGCTCACCGTACAGGTAGAGCGACTCGCAGCAGACAAAGCATCACTACTCTTTAGTCTGATACACAAACAAATGACTCTAATGATCCAATTCTTTATAGTGAATCAAAAACGTACAGTGCAACCAGTGTAGTCCAATTCATGAACAAATGACTCTTATAAACCAGTTCTTTTTAGTGAATCAAAAGCAGGCACACAACCAGTGTAGTCCGATTCATTAACAAATGACTCTTATAAACCAGTTCTTTATAGTGAATCAAAAACATACAGTGCAACCAGTGTAGTCCGATTCATTAACAAATGACTCTTATAAACCAGTTCTTTATAGTGAATCAAAAACATACAGTGCAACCAGTGTAGTCCGATTCATTAACAAATGACTCTTATAAACCAGTTCTTTTTAGTGAATCAAAAGCAGGCACACAACCAGTGTAGTCCGATTCATTAACAAATGACTCTTATAAACCAGTTCTTTATAGTGAATCAAAAGCAGGCACACAACCAGTATAGTCCGGTTCATTAACAATTGACTCTTATAAACCAGTTCTTTTTAGTGAATCAAAAGCAGGCACACAACCAGTGTAGTCCGATTCATTAACAAATGACTCTTATAAACCAGTTCTTTTGTAGTGAATCAAAAGCAGGCACACAACCAGTATAGTCCGGTTCATTAACAATTGACTCTTATAAACCAGTTCTTTTTAGTGAATCAAAAGCAGGCACACAACCAGTATTGTCCGATTCATTAACAATCGACTCTTATAAACCAGTTCTTTATAGTGAATCAAAAGCAGGCAGCACAACCAGTGTAGTCCGATTCATTAACTAATGACTCTAATAATTTTTTTTTTAGTGAATCAAAAACAGACAGAACAGGCACTGTAATCAGATTTCCAATCAGATTAATCTTGACTCTTATACACCGGTTATTTTAGTGAATCAGAATCAAACCACACAATCAGCGTAGTTAGATTCACAAACATCTGACTCTTATGAACTGGTTCCTTTAAGTAAATCAAAAACAAGCAGCAAAACCATTTTTACATTTAATCTTTTAGCAGACACTTTTATCCAAAGCGAATTACATCTGAGGACTAAACCAAACGAGTCATCGTGAAGAGGCTATAAAAACACAAGAAGCGTATGCACCGAGGAGAGAGTTGAATGCCTTGAAAAGTGTTCGTGTGTGTTAGGGGCGATGTTGATCTGGTGGAAGAATGAAGAGTTTTCAGCGGAGTAGGTCAAACAAAAGACTGGTGCTTTTAAATGAATCATTCATATAGACTCACTGACTCTATTAAATGAATAGCTTTAGAGCTGCATCGTTTGGGATTAGGATGCTTTCTGTTCTTATTAGAAGTAATATTTTTGTAGCATACCATGTTAGACGTTTCACATATAATTAACAGCACAAACTAAGAGAGAATACATTTTATATGTAAGCAAAATACCCATTATTTAGTCAAATATAATCAAATTATACTGAATCGAAATCGGTCCTGCAATTTGCCTTTGAATACATGTATTTTGTCCATGTGACATCTAATGCTTTTGTTTCCAGACGAGCACTGGGAAGACGTTCAGTGTGGTGGCTCTTTTCGAGAACGACATGGACGTGGCATTTTTCCGACACGGAGGCATCCTGAAGTACGTAGCTCGTTCTCTGCTGCTGTAACACAATCAGACTCGCCGACGGACCTCTGATGAGCACATCGCCACCCAGAGGCCTTCAGGAGGTCTTACGAACTCTGAACGCTGTGCCTCGTTTTACAGAATCCTCCCGTCTCGGGGGATGTCATGATTTTGCACTTAAAGCAACAAATGTCCAACGTTTCTTTCCAAATCATTCTCTCCACACCCAGGCGCGACGAGGCGTATTTTTGTCTTGATGTGGAGCGTAAACTTTGGTAGGTTTGATTTGGGCATCTCAGATTGCAGTGCCTGCAACACGTGTCAAGGAACTGTTCTTCTAAACTGACGCAAAGTCCGCACGATGACCTCACAGCCAATGGAGGCTTCGCTCTTGTTTCATGGTGCTGATTTTGACACGCGCCCTATGATGGAGTGAAAGTGTCCACACATTCAAAGCTTTCCGGCCCACTGTTTCTTCATTTCCCAGCTCTGTTTCTGTAATCCACATATTTCCGTCACAACAACAAAAAGCACTCTTCGCTTTGATCCGATCCAGTAAGATATCAGTTTATTTATTATGATCGTCCATTTAGTGTCGTCTTTTACTGGGGTTGTGAGTGTCAATAATGACTAAAACTTTAAAGAAGTTGCTTTTTAATGACATTTGATGGAGCCATAAACATCATAAGATGTATATTAGTCCGAGCT
The DNA here is from genome assembly GCA_038021265.1 of Cyprinella venusta. NCBI lineage: Eukaryota > Metazoa > Chordata > Actinopteri > Cypriniformes > Leuciscidae > Cyprinella > Cyprinella venusta. The sequence goes on from CM075886.1 coordinate 9,187,047, forward strand.
CGTGTTAGAGAGCGAACGATGATTGGTTTTTGGTTCTGTCGCAGTGCTGTTTGGCTTCAGTCCTTGTGTTCTGTATGTATAGACAGTATGCAATTCCTCAGCACAGGAGGGAATGATGCAGTAAAAAAAAACTTTTCTTGGATGATGCTGTTATTGTAAATAATTTTTAATAAATAATGACATCAGCATGCTGAGATTGTCTTTTCTGCATTTGTAATACAATAGGTTGTCACCCTCTAAGACATGCGTTTCACTTGATATACATTTTTTATATATTCTTTGAAATATTTAGAATTTGTACATTGATAAAAATGCATGATAATGTAGCCTCCCTTACACTGGGGGCGCTGTGGGAATGAGCGAGTCATTTCTGTTAGATGTAGAGCGTAATCTAGCTTCGCCACTCTCATCAGCACAAAATACCTGGAAACATGCTGTAATATGAAGTGTTTCAGTGATTCATTGGCATTTTTGGGCTGGTGAACACAGAATAAAATAAAAATACAGTTTTTCATTAGTTTTATTAGTTTAAGGCTTCCACATTTCTTCAATGTAAATGACCGTTTATAATTTTCAGGAAAATCAGTTTTAGATACAATTTAAAATTTTCTGTTCAGTTTACTCTGCTTAGAATATCATTGTTTTATTCAAATAATATATTATGAGGAATGTTTAAAAAGTATATACATGAGAGACATTTGAAAAGTATTTAAAATGATTGCGTGTTGGTTACAAGTCAATTTTTAAATGTTATGGAAGCTTGTTTCCGCCACTGAATAAAAAAATGAAAATAAATAATTGTGACTTTTTATCTCCCAATTCTTAGTTTTTTTTCCTCACAATTGCGAGTTTATATCTCACAATTCTGACTTTATTTCTCAGAATTGCAAGATAAAAAGTCAGAATTGTGATAAAAAAGTCGCAATTGCGAGTTATAAAGTCAGATTTGTGAGATATAAAGTCAGAAATCCATGATGTAAAGTCAGAATTGCAAGATATAAAGTCACAATTTCGTGTTATAAAGTCAGAATTGTGAGATATTAAGTCGGAATTGCGAGATATTAAGATGAAACTAATAACAATGAAAAAAGACAGAAGTGCGACTTTTTATTGACTTTATACCACGTGTTTCTGACTTTATAACATGCGATTGCGTCTTTATATCCATCAATTCTGACTTTATAACTCAATTCTGACTTTATATCTCGCAATTCTGACTTTATATTTCGCAATTGCGACTTTATATCACTCAATTCTGACTTTATATCTCGCAATTCTGACTTTCCATTTCGCAATTCTGAGAAATAATGTCAGAATTGCGAGAAGTAAACTCGCAATTGTGAGAAAAAAAGTCGCAATTACCTTTTACATTATTCATTCTATGACGGAAACAAGCTTCCATAAAATGTCGTTTAGCAACATGAAAAAATCCCAATCCAACTAAACCGCTAACTGAAGGAAGGCAGCCAATCAGAGAGCTTCACGTATCACACGTGACCCAGCACGGAAGTGAGTCCAGAGTGGACGCGCCTCTCGCTGCAGTGAGAATCTTTAGCGGAGTCGGAGCCGCAACAGTGAACAGGCACCGCGAGCACAGGCATTAGGTATGAAAATAAAAATATTTTACTACATTTTACATCCTATATATGATACCCATCACAAACTAAAACCCTCTGTGCGTGTGCCAGGTGCTGAGATAATGTGCGATTAATGAAGCGATGGATACATTTAAGTGAAATGAAAAGTTGCTGCTTCATGCTGTTATGCAGGTGCTAATGCTAAAGCTAAAACATTCATACAGGAGAAACTGAAAGCCGCGTAAAATGTCACATTTATGCTTCATGATATCTCATTTATAATCATGTATGATAATAAATTTTGTGTATATTGTGAGTTGAGTTTGTGTTTGTGCGGGTTTCTGTTGTTTTCTACTACTTTCTGTTTCATTTTGGTGGTCAATGAATGTTTAAGTGCTTGACAGCAGTAACGTACAAATAATTATTTTTATTAAATATTATAATTATTAATAATAATGCTTTGAAACTCTATGTGCAAATGATTACTGATCAGTGAACCATTTTTTTCCCCTTCTGTTTGCAGAGTTTATTTTATTTAAAGGCACTATGGTAAGTGTTGCATTATTAGCCTATCTATTTTTAATGCAGTTTATTTATATGTTTCACAGTATGTTAATTTTCTTACTAAAATAATCTTTTTGTTTTATTGAACAGTCTCGAAGATATGACTCAAGAACTACCATCTTCTCGCCAGAGGGTGAGTGTCCCCGGCCATATCCACTGTTGTATTACTTATTCTACTGTGTTATTATTATACCAGCTGATGTCATGTCACTTGTAAATGTGGTCTCAGGATGTGTGTGTGTGTTGTTGTGTTGGCAGGCCGCCTGTATCAGGTAGAATATGCCATGGAGGCCATCGGTCACGCTGGCACCTGCCTGGGCATCCTGGCTAATGATGGTGTGTTGCTGGCGGCGGAGAGGAGGAACATCCACAAACTTCTGGATGAGGTTTTCTTCTCCGAGAAGATCTACAAACTCAACGAGTGAGTCGTGTTTTCACATGAGATTGGATTAGTTCCGGTTGAACATTAATGTTGCCTTAAAATCATTCTCATGATTACTTGAACACAAATAGTTAACTCGCACGCAAGAGTTTCCCAAAAGGAGTTGAAAAGCTGATTTTTATTATTTCTGATAATTGTATTAATATTTAAGGTGTAGATTTATTACATTTCTGTGCTTGAAAACTCCATATAATTATCATTTATACAATATTACATTTTTGTTTTTTAATATTTCTATTTAGCTTTAGTTTAGTTGTATTAATTTGAGTAACTAAAACTTATTTGTTAGTTGTCAAGGTTAAGTTTCATCTTATTTTGATTTAAGTTGTGTTAATTTTAGAGCTTTTGTCATTTCTTTTTTTTTTAATATTTCTATTTAGCTTTATTTTTACTTGTAAGTTTTAATAGTTTTAGTACTTAAACTTATTACAGGTATTTTCCAAGGCTAGTTTAAGTGTTTCATTTTGTTGTGCTTTTGTCTTTTTTTATTATTTCTGTTTAGCTTTATATTTATGTTTTAGTCATTTTTTACTTAAATTAAACTAAAACAAACTTGACAACTAACTAAAATAAGTTTTAGTTTTAGTTATCTGTTTATGTGCTCATTTGTTTTTTTATATTTTTATTTATTTAATTTATTTTTTATTTTTATTTAAATATTTTTATTTTGTTATTTATTTATATTTTATTTATATTTTTATTTATTTATATTTACGTTTTAGTAATTTTTTTACCTAAATTAAACCAAAACAAACTTAGCCTTGACAACTAACTGAAATAAGTTTGTTTTAGTAATTTGTTTATGTGCTCATTTGTTTTTTTATATTTCTATTTAGCTTTATATTTACGTTTTAGTCATTTTTTACTTAAATTAAACTAAAACAAACTTGACAACTAACTGAAAAGTTTGTTTTAGTAATTTGTTTATGTGCTCATTTGTTTTTTTATATTTCTATTTAGCTTTATATTTACGTTTTAGTCATTTATTTTTTACTTAAATTAAACTAAAACAAACTTAGCCTTGACAAATAACTGAAATAAGTTTAAGTTTCAGTAATTTATGTGCTCATTTGTTTTTCATATATTTCTATTTAGCTTTATTTTTAGGTTTTAGTCATTTTAGTACTTTATTAAATTATTCTTAATTCAGATAGTTATTGTGTTGTCTGTTTTTATTTAGCTAATGATTATTTTTCATGTAATTAGTTAAGGTATTTTTAATTTAGGTTTTATTTAGTCATTTTTGTGCTTTCTTACACATATTTATTTTTAGCTTTATGATTTAAGTGTTAGTTTACATATTTTAACTTATTTAAGCTTTTAGATTGAAGTTTTAAACTAACATGTATATTTTAGCTGTATTTTAATTGCTGAACATGATTTTTGTTAGTGATAGATTACAATAACACCACTCGTGTGTGTTGATTCTGTATCGCAGAGACATGGCATGCAGTGTGGCGGGGATTACGTCGGATGCCAACGTCCTCACGAACGAGCTGAGACTCATCGCACAGAGGTGAGTGTGTGACGCATCATTCTGACTCGTTGTGTGGTTGTAAGACAATACATATGAGATTCATATTGTATGTGATCGTGTGTGTTCAGGTACCTCCTGCAGTATCAGGAGCCAATCCCCTGTGAGCAGCTGGTCACTGCCCTGTGTGACATCAAACAGGCCTACACACAGTTTGGAGGTACGACAGCTAAATCAAAACCGTTGTACATTATTAATCCTGTTGAAGATTTGAGCTGCTAAATAAAAAGTGTATGTGTGTTTTATCAGGTAAAAGACCCTTTGGTGTGTCTCTGCTGTATATGGGATGGGACAAACACTACGGATTCCAGCTCTATCAGAGTGATCCCAGTGGAAACTATGGAGGCTGGAAAGCCACGTGCATCGGGAACAACAGCGCAGTGAGTGAAACGCACACGTTCTGATTCTTATGCTGGATTGTCCTCTTTGAACATGTGACACACTTAACCCTCAGGTGCTCTTCGGTCCGATTTCTGACCGAAAAATTTTCTGTTTTGAATTTCTAAAAATCACAGCTTCATCGGAATATTACGATACTTGGTGACTTTTATGGCATTATGTATGTGAATACAAAAAAAATTAATTCATGATCCGATCATGCTAAATGGTCGTAAAAAAATACTCACACTTGTGCTCTTCGGTCAAAAATGACCCCCATAGGAAATTCATGGGAAATTGACAAAAAAAAATTCTCTGAATTTTTGTACGTGCAATCTACAAATCAGCCACAATTCTAAAAAAAAAAGTACACCGCAGGAAAGGGGTGACACTCTACAACATCTACAGTGCAAAACAGACAAACCCACCCACACACACACATAAAAACACACTTATACACATACACACCAATAAATTTTGATTACAAAAAGTATGTTTTGAATTTTTAAAAATCACAGCTTCATCGCAATGTTACGAAACTTTGTGACTTTTATGGCATTATGTATGTGAACACAAAAAAAATTGAGGTCATGGTCTGAGCATGCTAAGTGGTCTTAAAAAAATAGTCACACTTGTGGTCTTTTGTCAAAAATGACCCCCAGCATAGGAAATAACAAAAATTTGACAAACACAAAAATTATTCACAATTTTTTATTTATTTATTTATTTAGTTATTTATTTATTATATTTTTTTAATGAAAAAAAAAAAAAACGTTTTTGAGATTGTTTCAAGTTCATCTGTATATTCAAATCCACCAAAAAAAAAAAGTGTTCATAAACATCTGGGGAATTCACATGCCTCTCCATAGGGAGCTATACATGCTATCTAGTGGTTATACCATGATTCTACGCTTTTCCTCTATACTGTAACCAGATGGTGCTAATTTTCTTCAAAAAATATATTTTTTTTTTTCTGAAGGCCTATACTCTATATTAAACTAAAATACTGCATTAATAATTTTTTGAAAACAATAATATATATATATATATATATATATATATATATATATATATATATAATTTTTTTTTTCCATGGCAAAAATAGACCATAAATATTGCATAAATATTAATAAAATTCAATCAAATTGTCTCGAAAATACTAAATTACAAAGAATAAATATTATAGAACAAAAATAAATTGCATTGGTTTTACTGGGATGGAGGAAATTTAATTTTTAGGTGTCCGGTCACTTTTGACCGGTAAGATAACAAATGTGACTCTGAAACGAAGAGCACCTGAGGGTTAAACTGTCCAACTAGTGCTGGAAAGAATCAGTGATTCAGTTCATTTGAATCGTTTGGTTTAATGAATCATTTCAAAAATAGTCACTCGGCTGACGCTGAGTTCTGTTCTCACAAAGTGACAGAATGACATTTATTATTTAACAAAAGATTTCTGCTCTTTTGAACTTTCTATTCATCAAAAAATGCTAAAAAATGGATCAAAAATGTTGAAGATATGTAATATGCTCTATATGTTTGCGATTAATTGTATTTACAGTATCTTACAAATAATATGATGGTAGTTAGATTAACATGTCGATACATGTCAGAAATGTTTCTTGATCAGCAAATCATCATATTAGATTGGGTCAAATATAATTTATTTTGTTTGGGGGGGGGGTGGCGCTTTCCTCTTAAAGTTAAATGATTTATGAATGCTTCATGAATCAGTTTGATTCTTTAAGAAGAACCAGTTTTGATTAATTTCCTGACAAATCAACTAATAATATCGGGATTCAGCCAGTAGATGGCAACGACACGCTGTCTTCCATTCAAAACTTCTGTTCTGTTATCACAAAAGAACATTGCCGTCAGTTCAGAGGTGTGTGTGTGTGTGTGTGTGTTGTAGGCCGCTGTGTCGATGCTGAAGCAGGACTATAAAGAGGGAGAGATGACTCTGTCTGCTGCACTCGCCCTCGCCATCAAAGTACTGAACAAGACCATGGACGTCAGCAAGCTCTCAGCAGAGAAAGGTGTGTGTGTTTAGCGAGACGGAGATGGAATAAATGTTTTAGCGTGCGGATTGAGGCGGTCTGGCGGAGAGCAGACTTCTGCATTATGAATGATCATGCAACAATATACAGACCCACAATCCATCTGAGCTCTCAGCTAATGCAGCAGTAACAAACACTGCTGTCAAAACTGTCATGCAACAACACACTCTTCTTAACAATAAAACAGTGTGTGACATATGAAGTCGCAATTAGAAAATAATAAAGAGTTATAATGTCTTTACGACAGCCAATGTCAAAACCAACCACCTGACAGTTTAATGTAATGTTAACCAATAACGCTAGGTGGTTTCTTAAGTTTGATAATTGATATTGATATCTGCTATGTCATGTTTATGACAGGTTGAGTTGTCTTTGTAATGTCAAGTTATCATGACAAAGACTCTGATCTTTACAGTGGAGATCGCCACACTGACACGAGAGAACGGCAAGACCAGAATCAAAGTCCTCAAGCAGAAGGAAGTGGAAGAACTCATCAAGAAACACGAGGCTGAAGAGGCCAAAGCGGAGAAGGACAAGAAAGATAAAGAACAGAAGGAGAAAGACAAATAAAACACCTGCACTTGTTTTCTATTAAAACTCAAAAGCCCGCCGGGATTCCTTGAGAAATTCATATTGCTCTGTATGTTCATGTCATTTTCTTTATTAAACACAAAATGAAAAGTTGAACTGGGTTGTTTTGTTTCTTATGGTCTAATGTGTCTGGTTATGTAATTCTAGAGGTTTCCTCACTTGACGTCCCACAGCTGGTGGTGTATGTAAAAATAGTAGATTAAATGTAAAAGCGTTAATCTGAATATGTATGCCTCTAATGTAAGACCCCGTTTACACCTGGTATTAAAATGCGATCTGTATCCAGATAAGTTATCCGGATAATAAGTGTTCTGATCTCACCTTTGTGTTTACACCTTGTATTTTTAATGCGTCCTCGTTATCCACATTGAGTTCGGATCTCTGTTCTCCAGAGTGACACCTGTGCGTGAGCGGGATACAGACCCGTCGCCAAGGGGGGGGGGGGTTATTGGGGGGCAGTGCCCCCCCAAACAATTCACTGTGCCCACCCACGCACGAGTTGAGCTTGACATTATGTTTAAGTATGTTAATAATAATTATCTTGGAGAACGGTCTTTCTGCAGTATTTCTGATAGTATTTAAAGTATGTAAAGTTTATTTTACACACACACATATATATATATATATATATATATATATATATATATATATACACACTGCATATTTCATTCATGAATTGAGTGCAGACCTTATATGCATCGAATGTCTTTGGGAAGTGCTGAAATAGTGATTAACTCTTGCATTGTCAACACATATAGATGATTATATAAATATAATGTACTAAATTAGATTATGTAAAACATGCCTCATTATATATATTATATATATATATATATATATATATATATATATATATATATGGGTTAAAGTGGACCGGAACGGTGCGTTCCGGCACCTCAGATAAATTAATAAATAAGTAGATTAATTAATCTCAACGAATCTTGCTTCTCCAGATATGGACCAACTTCCCTTCCTCCCCGCTGAACGCGAGCGATAAACACATAAAGTATAAACTATATAAAGTATAAACTGTATAAAGTATGAACGCATAAAGTATAAATTATATAAAGTATGAACGCGTTTGGAGAAGTGCGCACGGAGCCTCGCGCTCGGACGCGACGAGTATATACACAGCTAGCAGCAACAGTCAATTAAAATAGCCTAAATAAATTATGTCAATACAATATTAACATTTAACATTATTTGATATTTAAAAAAAATTATTTGATCCACAGTCTGCTCTGATTCCTGACTTGCAGCTGAAATATGATGTAAATATTTTTCCACCATCAAATATTAGCGATTCATGCATTTCACACGTTTAGGCTATATATATATATATATATAAATCAATTAGCCTATATAAAAATGTACTTTTCACAATAGTGAATTGGATCAATGGATTTATTTCCATTCAAATTGATTGAAACGGTAGACTTAAACGATTCCTTATGGTGCCCTCTAGTGGGCAACGTTAATATAACAGCCTTCATCTTTTCTAATGGTTTGAGCAGGGGTTATAATACCAAAACTTCAATTAATATATGTATGAATTTGTGATGCTCGGGAGGAGAAAAGCAAATTCTAAACCAGGGGTTCTCACTTGATAAGGGTTGGAGTTAAACTCTGCAGGAAAGTGGACCTTGAGGACCAGAGATGACAAGGGTGAACCCCTCATCAAAATGTTATATTATATTAATCTATTATAATCCATCTATTATAATTGCCCTTCTTTTTGGTCATAAGTTACCATAGTCTTTAAACGAAACGCGTGAAATTTGACCGCGTTAACACGCACTCTTTGTCCGTGTTAACGCGGCCAATTTGTGCGTGTTACGTCACACGGCCTGTTTGACCGTGTTGACGCGGCCAATTTGAACGTGTTTCTTTTGTACACGTAGACACGCTAATTCTTGTCGTGTTAAGACGACCAATTTGAACGTGTTTCTTACCGCGCACATTCTGTAAGTATCCACTTATTCTGCTCTAAACAATGTTTAGTTTGTTAGTTTATGTTGTTGTCTGTATTGGCTGCTCCAGGCTGATGAGTGCTATAATAAAATTACTACATTCTATTTGATGAATGTGTTTTGATATTCATGATATTTTTATTAATAATATTTTATTTACCTATAAACTTGTCTTTAGGAAGCCATAAGTTATAGTGGCAAGAATAACTTTGTTAAACCTTTAGGGGCGGTTTCCCAGCAGCAGGGTTTATATTGAGACAGGAGTAGGCCTTACTCTATTTAATCATGTTTTAAAAACACAGATTAAGTGCATGTTACAAACAGATTTCCAGGTTTATTTTCTTTTATTCCTAAGCTGATGTGAAAATGTTTTGTTGTTGTTGCTTTCATTAAAATATTTCTCTTATTTTTTTATGCTTCTCAGTTCCATGCAATTGAAAAATTTTCTTGGTTAATTCCATATAGACTTCCTCCAGTCCAGATGTGGTCAGGCAGATCCGATCACAATCCGATCACAACGCGTTTACACCTTGCATTAACATGCGATTTTTATTATCTGGATAACTTATCTGGATACAGATCGCATTTTAATACCAGGTGTAAACAGGGTCTAAGTGTTGTGTAACCAAGAGTTTTCAGGTTGGAGTGGGCTGAGAGACTATAAGTATTTGCTAAGATAACCTGTACAAAAATGTACTATTGTATACACAAAATGCCATAGAATCTGTTTACACCGGTTATTAAGATGTTTTGGTCGATCGGATACCAAGTGGACAACTCTAAATACAGGTTTAAACGGGGTTTACAAAACGACACGTTTTGAACTTGTCAAATTTAGACCACTTCCTGAGGTAGTCAAAAACCCATTCGACCGGATTGCTTTCGTAGTGTAAACGCTCATGTGGTAAAATGTGTTCAAACAGCCATTAAAGATAGCTACTACTCGTCACCTACTATTCGGAAAATGAATCATTTTCTGAGTCATTTGATTCATTCAACGAACAAATTGACTCGGAAAGATTCGTTCATTTTGATGAACGAGTTCGAACAGGACAGTTACAAACGTGCATCGCAGTACAGAGCAAGGCAAGCATTTGAGCTTATAAAACTTAAACTTTGTTGTTTATTTATTAAATGAGCGATCGCTGTGCTTGATAAGACCCTTACTCATCGTCTGGAATCGTTTAAAGCCCTTTGAACAGTTTGCAGTTTGTACTGAATCTGTCTTTTGGATCTTGAACCGTTTGGTTACCAGTAAAGTCCATTATATGGAGAAAAATGCTGGAATGCTTTCATCAAAAACCTTAGCAAAAGTTCAGCAAAAGTTTTTTTTGAAAAGTGAACTTTTTTAATACCTAAACACGAACAGCTGTAGCCAGGCGGAATTTAAACCTTGTCGGCTGGAGACCGTTTGGTTTGAAGACGAAATGTACCAAGCAAAGTGTTCTCTCACCATTCCTGATTTCTCAAATCATTCTGTTCCTCTACAGCTTAATGTAATCTCTTGACTGACTCGATGTATTTTGTGGGCTTTCTAAGAAGTGCGGGAATATTAGACAAGTGTTGCATAAGCGTTCAAATGGATTACTGTTTCAGAGGTCAGACCTGAACACACACACAAGCTCACAGAGTAACCCGGCGACATAGAAATGTTAACGTGTCACACGCGAGAGAATTTAGGTCATTTTAATGGATAAGATTATTATGATATTATGGGTCACTTCAGCTTGTCTACGGGAGTCAGTCTTTCTCATAGACGGTAAAAGAAAGTTTCTGAAGGTTCCTCAAAGGACTGATGTCATGTCTGACATGTCTATATATATATATATGTGTGTGTGTGTATATATATATATATATATATATATATATGTATACATACACTCACCTGAAGGATTATTAGGAACACCAAACTAATACTATGTTTGTCTGCCTTAATTATACGTGGCATTGATTCTACAAGGTGCTGAAAGCATTCTTTAGAAATGTTGGGCCATATTGATAGGATAGCATCTTGCAGTTGATTGAGATTTGTGGGATGAACATCCAGGGCACGAAGCTCCCGTTGAGATCTGGTGACTGTGGGGGCCATTTTAGTAGCTACAGTGAACTCATTTTCATGTTCAAGAAACCAATTTGAAATGATTTGAGCTTTGATGGTGCATTATCCTGCTGGAAGTAGCCATCAGAGGATGGTTACATGGTGACCATAAAGGGATGGACATGGTCAGAAACAATGCTCAGGTAGGCCGTGGCATTTAAACGATGCCCAATTGGCACTAAGAAGCCTAAAGTGTGCCAAGAAAACATCCCCCACACCATTACACCACCACCACCAGCCTGCACAGTGGTAACAAGGCATGATGGATCCATGTTCTCATTCTGTTTACACCAAATTCTGACTCTACCATCTGAATGTCTCAACAGAAATCGAGACTCATCAGACCAGGCAACATTTTTCCAGTCTTCAACTGTCCAATTTTGGGGAGCTCTTGCAAACTGTAGCCTCTTTTTCCTATTTGTAGTGGAGATGAGTGGTACCCGGTGGGGTCTTCTGCTGTTGTAGCCCATCCGCCTCAAGGTTGTGCGTGTTGTGGCTTCACAAATGCTTTGCTGCATACCTCGGTTGTAACGAGTGGTTATTTCAGTTAAAGTTTCTCTTCTATCAGCTTGAATCAGTCGGCCCATTCTCCTCTGACCTCGAGCATCAACAAAGCATTTTCGCCCACAGGACTGCCGCATACTGGATGTTTTTCCCTTTTCACGCCATTCTTTGTAAACCCTAGAAATGGTTGTGTGTGAAAATCCCAGTAACTGAGAAGATTGTGAAATACTCAGACCGGCCCGTCTGGCACCAACAAAATTGCTTAAATCACCTTTCTTTCCCATTCTGACATTCAGTTTGGAGTTCAGAAGATTGTCTTGACCAGGACCACACCCCTAAATGCATTGAAGCAACTGCCATGTGATTGGTTGATTAGATAATTGCATTAATGAGAAATCAAACAGGTTTTTCTAATAATCTCTTAGGTTACGCAGACAAGGTTTAAGCTAGTATCAGACTAACATGCTTGTTTGAGCTGTTTCAACTGAAAGTAACTTTCTCTGACATAAAATGTGTCATTGTTTTGTCTCAAGATGCACACCAGTAATGTTTATTTAAAGGGACTTTTATTTAAAAAAAAAATGTCCTAATTGAACTAAGATCAAATCCTGGCTTAATCTAAGCCCTGTCTATGAAACAAGGCCAGTATTCATTGTCTGGTAAAATGGAATAAATGGAAGTAAGTCAAGACAAGCAACAGTTGCAGTTAAGCAATTTATTATGGTTATTTCTCATAAAATGCTGTTACTTCATAAACATGGATGTTTTACAACGACTAATTAGATTTGCTATGCATATTTGATGTGTTGTTTTATGCTCTATGTAATTTATTTTTGTCTAGCCACAGAGAATAATGGGAAATGTAGTTTTGTTTTAGAAGCCTGACAACTTATAAACATTCTAAATGACTTTTTCTCATCATAAATTGTACTAGTATCATCATTAACAATTCAATCTTAATTATGGATCTTAATCAGTATTATTGTTTGGTTTTTCAGTGACGAACAACTTGCAAGAACCCTTTTTCTCCGAAGATCCAAAAGACGGTAAGCACATTTATCACATTAACAGTTCTCATGTTTTCCGTAGCAATTATTCAACATCCATAATTTAATTTTATGTCTCACTGATTTAATTTGTGGGAAGATAAAAAAAAACAACAAGAGATCAGTCATGAAGTTTAGTTTTGTCACATGTTTTATTTGGACATAAGGAAAAAGTTCAAGGTATACAAGTGTAGATGATCAATAAATGAAATCTGATTTACTCTAATTTCTACTCTACAAAAAAATCAATCAATATAGACAAAATAAACTCATATAGATAAAAAATAAAATTTAAGTGGATGAACAAAAAAAAAACCATTCTCTAAAAGCTTATTGTCACAGCCCATGAGGAAAGGTAAGGTCTATTTACACATGCAAAACCTAAAGGCCACCCTGCTGAGAAGTATACAGAATTGATTTCATTGCACCAAATTTCCACAGAGATGACCAAGAATCAAAGAAACAGAGGCTTCTGCTCCAGGGAATGTTTTTGCATGTTTTACCTGACTAGGCCTGCAATCTAAAAGGTGCTGCTATGGTAGGTTCACCAGTCTTATATGAAGAAAACTTTAAATGGAGACCATTATCTTTGGCAAGCATGTCAAGTTCACTAAACACTGCAAGACATCTTGACGGCTCAGAGTACATCTCCCTGTAATGGATGTGCAATGCACCGTGGGCTGAATTGCTTGTGTTTTCCTAAAGTGCTCGTGTAAAGCCCCTGAGGGGCAGAGGGTGGGGTTGCTCTCTTGATCCTGTGGGTTTGGGATGGTGAAGACAAAAGGTGTGTGATAGACTATATGGTAAGACTCATGTAGAAGACCTCTGCATCTATGCATCTCCCTAAATAAAAATGAGGACCTTAAAACTAGAATGATTTCATCACACACAAACATGCTCATGCGTCTAGAAGCTTTCAGGTCTGGCTTCATTTTAAAAGAAATAAAAGCGACAGACCTGATTGAACAACTTCCACTCTGTGAAAAGCAAACCTCAAAACCAGACTGAAGGCCCGTACACACCGGGACGAATATCAACGCGCGTTATTCGTCAGCGTTTTTCAGCGCGTTTTTTGTGTTCACACCTAAGCGATTTTCGCTGACGATGAGCCGAGTGAACATGCAAATTCATTCCCTGACACTAGATGGCGCCAATTTGCTCTTCAATACCACTAAATAACAGTTCTCAGTCGCGTTTGTCTCATAGTTCTTTATGTTCTAACACCAACGAGAACAGCAGCTCTACATTCATCTTGCCTCGCGACGGCAAGACCGTTTTGTGTTTGAGCGCCCCCAAGTTGTGTTTTACTGTAACTTCAGAAGCTTCAAACACGTGAGCAAAAGCGCCAATCTCATTGGTCGGCTAGTTTTTGACGCCGCGTGTCAAACTAAAAAAAAAAATGAACCCGAGGCGTTTTTTAAAAAAAATTACACGTGGCGTTTTACGCGTCAGTGTGAACACTCACATTGGCGCCCTTTGTTTAGTCACGAGGCGTTAAACGTTGGCGAATAACGCGCGTGAAATTCGTCCCGATGTGAACAGGCTAGGGTTGTGTATCGTTTGAATTTGAACGATTCTGATTCCGATTCCTTGTTTGGATTCCGGTTCACAACGATTCTCGATTCCGATTCTTTTAAGAGGCAGGGTCAAAAAAGTTTAGCTAACCTTGCTCACCAACGGTCTTTCTGAAGGAAATACTCCTTTCTAAAGGGAAATACTCTGCATTTTGCCGAGATTTTGATATTTTTAGAAAAGTGAAGCTACACTTTGGACCGCCGACGTAAGCTACTCATGTTCGACTCGCGCGGTTATGCCAACACTTCCGGTAGACGCTTCTTCATTGGTGTTGTTCAGCGGTTTCTTCTTCTGGTCGGCAGAGTGCGAATATCGAAACTAGGAATCGAAATTTTAACTTTTGAACGATTCCGGGAAAAACGAAAAGTTTGTCCCGGTTCCAATCGATACTCGATTCTCGATACCCAACCCTAGAACAGGCCTTGAAAAAAATGTCATCTAAACCAACCTAAACTCACACTCAAGTGCTTTGTTGGGGTCTGGAATGATACGCCGTAATGCTGCGTTCCATCCCATGTTTAACGCGAGATATTTGACTTTCAAAAATAAAGCATGACATTCTGACGCCATAAAAACAAAATGGTAATATGCAATGCAAGCTTTCACAGATGCGTGATCATCAACAGAGAGGGTAATTTAATGTTTTCCACGTCAGTGGAACGTTTCTCGGTTTTATTATTCGGAAACGGACTTATCGATGCGTTTTATTTGCGTAAAAGTGAATGTTTAGCTTGTCTGTGATGTCACAATCTCCATAGAATTTTCCAAGCTAAAAGTCCAACTCTAAATACGAGGGTGAAAATTCTAAAAGTCTAAGTTGGAACGCAGCATGAATTCTAGCGAGTGTTTTAAGATCTAATTGTGCTGTTGAAGTCGCGTCCGAGCTACCGAGAGCTTTTCGGCTTGCTTCCTAGTGAAAGTTACAGTTGTCAAAACTGGAATAAACAAATGAATTCCTGATTTCACCACCACCAGCCACTGGAAACAGTTTACAAACAATTACAAATGCATTCCCTTCTGTAAAAAAGGATCCATGTCTGCGATCTGTATCTGAATGTTCCATACATTAGAGTACACAACAGTATAGACAGTTTGATATATGATGATTAACAGAGAGGATATGCTGGATTTCTGCTTTAGCACCAAGCCACCTCCTACTGATGGAACGACCAATCAGAGTCGATTGGTGTGAGTGTTAGATGGCCCAGCTTCGCCCCTTCCCCTGTCCTAAAAGTCACTTTGATGCAGAGGTATAAAGGGGGAACAGAGACGGGGAGCAAGAGGAGTGGGGGGCATTTTAAGAGTGAGTGAGAGTCACTCTTCATCAGAACTACTGCTGTCTATGGAATAGACCATGAAGAGAAGATCGGGCCTGGCCGGCACCAGCGGGTGACCCGGTTTCACCACTTCAAAACCCATGTAGTGGAAGGTCTTCATGATGGACACTGCACAAGTGGAGACAAAGACAGTTCTTCATTTACTAAATTATGGTAAGTATTTGATTGATTATCCAGTTAAAACAACACGTTCTGTTATAATTGCATGTTGTTGCAAACCCATGTGACTTTCTTTCTTTCTTTTTTGCAGATTGCACACAAATCATATGACAATGAAAGTCATATGCATAAGCCATATTTTTGGAGTCCGACAACCTACATGAATCCGGATATTGAAAATGGCATTTCCATTTCAAAACACTCTAGCTTTTCCAAAAGTTGCTTGTCCACACTGAAAAATCTGAAAATGTTTAAATGCCCTTGTTGCGCATGTGATAAAATGCCAATAACCCTCTGGGGTTCTTCGGGTCAATAATGACCCGAAGCGTTTAAATAAAAAAATGTTAAAAATCGTAGCTTCGAGGAAAAAAATTGAGATGGCATCCATCTAATTTCAAAAATTGCTTTTGAGGCCTAGGCTTGACTCCAAAATGAAATACAGCTTTAAAAAAAAAAATAAAAAGAAATATTTTTTAAAAACATTTTTTTCTATTATATTCAATGGGGGAAAATTTGGTCATAATTATTTCATTAATACCAATTATAACTTTTTTTATTTTTGAAATTTTCTCAAAACACCAAAAAAATGAAAAGAAAAAATATTATTAAAAAAATACGTATATTATAAAATATATATTTAAAAAAGAAACTTTTTATATTTTATTTTATATTATAAAATATAAAAAAAAGAAAATTACGATTTTCTTTTTTAAATATGAATCCCGCCCTTTGGGTCAATTTTGAGTCACAAGTGTGACTGTTAAACGAAGAACCCCAGAGGGTTAAAGGGATAGTTCACTTTGAAATACATTTTTGGTATGTTTTAGCTTACCTCAAGAGCATCCGAGATGTAGGTGTCTTTGTTTCCGCAGTAGTTTCTATTTTGATATTTTTAGGTCAAACCGTTCTTGTCTGTCAGTCATATAATGGAGGTCTATGGTCACCACCTCAAAGAGCATGCATAGAGAAGTCCAAATTAAACATGATTTAATGACTCGTAAATGTAAGTACACATTGATGGCCTAAGACACAAAACGAGCGGTTTGCGTGAGAAAACGAACATACGAACAAACGAACATTTATATCGTTTTTACATCTTATAATCAAAGCCACGTCCAAGTGATCTGAGGGCGCGGGTGCTTTGTAGCTGTGATTTCAAGAGGTAGAAAAGATATAAATACTGTTCGTTTTCTCATATAAACCGCTCGTTTCGTGTCTTAGGCCATCAATGTGTACTTACATTTACGAGTCATTAAATCATGTTTAATTTGGACTTCTCTGTGCATGCTCTTTGAGCTGGTGACCATAGACCTCCATTATATGACTGACAGACAAGAACGGTTTGACCTAAAAATTTCAAAATTGAAACTACTGAGGTAAGTTAAAACGTACCAAAAATTAATTTCAAAGTAAACTATCCTTTTAAATCTCACTGAGATAAAACAAAAATCTCACTGAGAGATAAGACATCATGCTATTCTTCTGGAATGATCATTTATTAGCAAAATTTCTAACCACGTACTGGTCCCTCAAAATCAGTATTTTATATATTGTATAAAACAGTTGCACTCATGCACAGGACAACAACTGAGTGAATATTGTCATCTTTGCAGCTATGTGATATGAAGATTGTGTGAAGTAACAAATATCTTTAGCAAGACAATACGAGTATATGCCATAGGTACAATATGCATGACTAAACACTTCGCACTACAACATGAAATCACTGTTTTCAAATGTATTCAAAAAGACAAAACTTTTACCAGATAAAATTCAATCTCAGTGTGGACGAAAGACCAAAACAAACATTATTATTATTCTTTTTTTTAAAAGAAACAGATTTAAAATGTGTCCGGATTAATGTGGTTGTAGCCTCAGTTTCCATTAAGGGTGAAAACAATCTTTGGTTGAGTTCCACAGAAGAAAGAAAGCCACTCATACTGGTTTGGTACAACAAGAGGGTGAGTAAATGATGACAGAGTTTATATCATTATCTTTGTTTAAATATATCTTACATCGGTCGTCTCTGTTTTTGTGAAGCCACAGGAACACATAGCTGACTTTCAACTGCTCCTCTGCAAACTCCAGAAGCCTGGTGAAACTGCAGAGTAATGACAGGGAGAGAGAGAGAGATGGTGACGCACTGCTGCTTTTACATAATGCAAATCTTATGTAATAATGCAGATGTACTAGCCACTGAACACTTCAGTCAGAACACACACTAAGTTAATGCTTTCTGACGGTCCACCACCTGCTCGTTGAAGGTAAAACACTCTGTTCTAATGCCTGCAGTGACCTCACATGACTAGACATGACCTGTCCAAATGAGGAATGACTGGAAGAACTTTCATCAAAAACGGCTTCATTTTTCACAACCCCACGGAAAACCAACTCGAGCTGCTTTTGACCTGAAATAAAACCAGCCGTATGTGCTAATGTGACCTTAAAACGTCAGTTAAAGGCGAACCATGTACTGTAGAGACAGACGGATACGCCGTGAGCTTCAATATAGACAGATTATTAACCCGACGTACCCTTCCTTGCTGCCATTGTGGAGAGCTCCCGCGGGGATTTCCAGGTAGAGGGCATCGTCTGAAAGAACCGTGTCCCAGCTTGAGATTCGACGCTCGCTCAACTGGTACTGGAAGTGCAGGACTGGGGGCGCTCCGCTTGCTGATCCCGCCTGAGTCACTGTCAGCTTGTCGTCCTGGAGGACACATATGCATTCCTTTTCATACAATATTGTTATTAACATTATTGAAAACAGCCCTGAAAGAACCAGTTCTCAGATGCTTCTATGAGAATAAATAACTGAGATATTCATTCTCTTAAAACGCGAATCAATCCAGTTATTATCGATCGATTACTCTGCGTTGTTTATCCCATCCAACATGTTTCCCATTAAAGGGATAGTTCACTTTGAAATTAATTTTTGGTATGTTTTAGCTTACCTCAAGGGCATCTGAGATGTAGGTGTCTTTGTTTCCGCAGTATTTTCAATTTTGATATTTTTAGGTCAAACCGTTCGTGACTGTCAGTCATTTAATGGAGGTCTATGGTCACCACCTCAAAGAGCATGCACAGAGAAGTCCAAATTAAACATGATTTAATGACTCGTAAATGTAAGTACACATCGATGGCCTAAGACACGAAACGAGCGGTTTGTGTGAGAAAACGAACAGTATTTATATCGTTTTTACCTCTTGTAACCACAGCCACGTCCAAGTGATCTGAGGGCAAGGACGCTGTGGTTGATTGAAACTATTCAACTATTGATGAATTGAAACTATTGTGGAAACAAAGACACCTACATCTCGGATGACCTTGAGGTAAGGTAAAACATACCAAACAATAATTCCAAAGTGAACTATCCCTTTAAGATGAAGTTGGAAATACTATAGTAGTAATGAACCTGCTGCAATCCTGTCGATTTTCAATCGATTTTTGTCTAAATATCTAAGCCAGAGTAGAATGTTTAAACAAAATGAATTGATATAAATGAGTGAAGAGCCAACAGGGACTTGAACAATAGATCTTTTCACAGGTGCGAGTGATCCTAAACCTCTTAAACTTTTGAGATGATCACATGTCTGCACAGACAGTGCTGACATCTATAGTGTCACGCACACGGTCAGGTGTATCCCGAGCTCGATTACCGAGCGCTGACACCGTCTATAAGTAGGCCTGATGGAAACTAGCTGTAAATATTGTACAAAAAAAACAAGCTCTGGAGATCTCTTTACACCCGTCTCCTCCCTTGGGCTGGTTGTCTGTGTATGTTATTTGGAAATGTTATGGCTTGCTGCCCCAGACTCTTATTGACTAATGTATTCATTTACTGTACAG
Source organism: Cyprinella venusta (assembly GCA_038021265.1). Classification (NCBI taxonomy): domain Eukaryota; kingdom Metazoa; phylum Chordata; class Actinopteri; order Cypriniformes; family Leuciscidae; genus Cyprinella; species Cyprinella venusta. The sequence continues at coordinate 9,206,725 of CM075886.1, forward strand.
GGTTTTTAGCCTAACAGGTCAGTAGCAAACTGAGATGAATCCATTATGTGTACTATCTGTACTATATAGTATTGACAAACTAATATATCTGCTGATATTCAGATTATTTGAAATATCCTTTTGAGTTCATCCTCATATTAGGTGTGCATCTTAATTGGATTAGCTTGCATTAAATATATTACCATTACAGAGGTTTAGTTAACGATCGCTTTTTAATTTTTGGCACGGAATTCGAAAATCATATGAATAAATATAAACCAGGCCTCGCCCCTTTTGCACATGAGAGCTTTAACACACAACTAGCGCAACTCAACCAGGCCTCGCCTTTTTTTTGCATATGTGAGTTAAAACACTACTAGCGCAACTCAACCGGGCCTCGCCCCTTTTTTGCATAATCAAGTTTTAACACTACTAACACAACTCAACCGGGCCTCGCCCCTTTTTTGCATAATCAAGTTTTAACACTACTAACACAACTCAACCGGGCCTCGCCCCTTTTTTGCATAATCAAGTTTTAACACTACTAACACAACTCAACCAGGCCTCGCCCCTTTTTTGCGTATAAGAGCTTTAAAACACTACTGGCCTCGCCCCTTTTTTGCATGATCAAGTTTTAACACTACTAACGCAACTCAACCAGGCCTCGCCCCTTTTTTGCGTATAAGAGCTTTAACACACTACTAACGCAACTCAACCAGGCCTCACCCCTTTTTTGCATATGCGAGTTTTAACACACTACTAACGCAACTCAACCAGGCCTCGCCCCTTTTTTGCATATGCGAGTTTTAACACACTAACGCAACTCAACCAGGCCTCGCCCCTTTTTTGCGTATAAGAGCTTTAACACACTACTAACGCAACTCAACCAGGCCTCACCCCTTTTTTGCATATGCGAGTTTTAACACACTACTAACGCAACTCAACCAGGCCTCGCCCCTTTTTTGCATATGCGAGTTTTAACACACTAACGCAACTCAACCGGGCCTCGCCCCTTTTTTGCATATGCGAGTTTTAACACACTACTAACGCAACTCAACCAGGCCTCGCCCCTTTTTTGCATTATTATGCAAGTTTTAACACACTACTAACGCAACTCAACCAGGCCTCACCCCTTTTTTGCATATGCGAGTTTTAACACTACTAACGCAACTCAACCAGGCCTCGCCCCTTTTTTGCGTATGAGAGCTTTAACACACAACTAACACAACTCAACCAGGCCTCGCCCCTTTTTTGCATTATTATGCAAGTTTTAACACACTACTAACGCAACTCAACCAGGCCTCGCCCCTTTTTTGCGTATGAGAGCTTTAACACACAACTAACACAACTCAACCGGGCCTCGCCCCTTTTTTGCATATGCGAGTTTTAACACACTACTAACGCAACTCAACCAGGCCTCGCCCCTTTTTTGCATTATTATGCAAGTTTTAACACACTACTAACGCAACTCAACCAGGCCTCGCCCCTTTTTTGCGTATGAGAGCTTTAACACACAACTAACACAACTCAACCGGGCCTCACCCCTTTTTTGCATATGCGAGTTTTAACACACTACTAACGCAACTCAACCAGGCCTCGCCCCTTTTTTGCGTATGAGAGCTTTAACACACTACTAACGCAACTCAACCAGGCCTCGCCCCTTTTTTGCATATGCAAGTTTTAACACACTAACGCAACTCAACCAGGCCTCGCCCCTTTTTTGCATATGCAAGTTTTAACACACTAACGCAACTCAACCAGGCCTCGCCCCTTTTTTGCGTATAAGAGCTTTAACACACTACTAACGCAACTCAACCAGGCCTCGCCCCTTTTTTGCGTATGAGAGCTTTAAAACACTACTGGCCTCGCCCCTTTTTTGTATATGAGAGCTTTAACACACTACTAATGCAACTCAACCAGGCCTCGCCCCTTTTTTGCGTATGAGAGCTTTAACACACTACTAACGCAACTCAACCAATCCTCGCCCCTTTTTTAGATATGCGAATTTTAAAACACTAAAAACTTTCACTTTCAGAACATTTATTTTTGACATTCATACAAAAACGAACAACAATTCAGACTGTGTGTGTTCTTACTTTGTGAAGTACGCTGTGAGGGAGATCCCTGCCCGTCCCTCGCCCACCCGGGATCTTCGTTAGTGGGAGAGGGGCATCAGGAGCACCACAGAGGCCCTGGAGCCCGCTGCCTTGAGCCAAGCACGGCACAACTACAACACAGAATATCAAAAAGACGAATATGTCACGGCTGTGTAAGGTTAACACAGTGCTTTTAACTAAAATTGGCGTTTGCTTCTAAAAACTACCTTCGCTCCGTTTGTCGGCGTCGTGATTACAGTTCATGACGCATTTTGGCTCAGGCCTCAGAGTGCCAGCCGATAACAGATATACCCATCCTGCCAACAGCATGAACCAATCTGGCTGTCTGCTTAAGTGAAACGTTGGCTCTCTCTCTATATGTCTGTTCTTATGCCTTATCAGACACTGTCACCTTGTCATGTTTTCTGCAGCTCTGTTTTCACATTAGCACTCAGTTCTCTGATTACAGACTATGGGCCAGATTTACTAACAGCTTGCGCCAACGCAAACACTCTTTTGGCGTTAAAAAACCTACAGTCAGGATTTACTTAACACAACAATTAGCGCTGAATAGGCGTGGATAGGGTTATTTATGCATGTGCGTTTGTAGGAGTTTCCCTTTCAGACACAACATTTAAGGGAAGAAGAATTTAAAGGAATCATGCGACGTGATTTACTAAGGTTTGCGCTAGTCAATGGCATTTGGTATCTCTGCCATTATTTACCTAAACCAGATGCTAATTTACAGCTGCTCTTGGTAGATTGCGTTAGAAATGATCATGGATTATAGAAATGATCAGCCTGTGTCTGTCTTCTTCGAAATTTCCACTCCTATCAGCGCTTTTTAAGAATAGCGCTTTCATGCTAATTTGCCCTGTTTAGTAAATCTGGCCCTATGCAAGCACTATTTTTTCGCCTAATATGGAATTAAGCTAATATAATTTTGTTTAGTCAGATCTATCAATTCAATTTCATCAAATCTATCTATAAATTAGTGCAGGCCAGTTAATCATCTAATATTTTGCGATCATCAGCATCAGCCGATTCTTAAAATGAAAATATTGTAAAGTTAATTTTGGTTCTTGGAGATGAATGTTTCACTTTCAACTAGACAGAAGGGATGCAGTTCGCACAGATCACAAACAAGCACATGACGTGAAAACAAGTCTGTAAATAGCAGCTTGGCTGAGAACATTTGACATCCCAGAAGGCTTGAGTTACAGCACTGGCTTTAAGAGACGGTAATAACAGACATTTATGCACCCATGACTTACTGGGAGATCTTTGGATCGGATATCTCATCTGAAACCAGGCCGCACACTGTCAGCGAAAATCTCTCATTATGATTGAAAGCTTTCTAGAAAATTCCTGATTTTCCAAACAACCCTGTTTACATATGTGGCGATAAGCTGATCTGGGAACAGAACATTGACATTGTATGCCATTATCAGCTGACAGCAATCCATGACAAATGAATTGGCTGTTCGAAACTTGGGTGCATTGTTTTCGAGTCTCATGAGCCAGATTACCCAGCAGGCAAATGTGAGAAGGGCGTAGTGGTTTCCTTGCAACCGAACATGTAACCCAGGTGACATAATCTGCATGGTGACCACATAAACAACAGGTGAAGCTGGTGACCCTACAGACTATGTACAAAGAACTAGTACGACTCGCACTTTTGAGACGCTCTCTTTAGTTGGTTCTCCTGGTCTCGGTAAAGAGCGCTGGGTATCTGCGACTGCGAGTGAAATGTCAGCTTGTTTTGAAAGCCGACACTTTCACCCTCTGACATTCAAGCACTTTCCTCCCCTCCACCGTCTCGGATTATACGCTCTGGATCAAAACAGATTCAGGCCAACTAAAAAAAAAGATACTGAAATAGTGGGACTTTCTTGGATTCATTCAACATACAGAACTCGAGTGTGCATTAGATTGCAATGTGGTTTCTAGGAATATTTTGAGTGGCTGCTTATGCTTCATATTCTGGTGATATAGACCCCTTCAATGTTTGTACACATCGGAATCCTCTGTTGGGTGCGCGCGCAGCATGGGGTCAGAAAAATGGCACGGCAAATAGACCGGCATGATATTGTGTCAAGTTATGCACTGTCTTTACCACCACAGGAACGGGAACGTTACCATAACAAACTTGTTTTAGTTAATGGCGATTGTCTCCCTGATCCCGAGCTCATAACAGAATGGGTAGACAACGTCAGTAAGTGGCCAGATATTCACTGGCCCGCCATATAACTCAGCTATGGACAAGCCGAGTGTTTACACACGTGAAAAACTCAAAGCCTACAAATCGCTGGAAGCGTATAATTACGTGCGGCTAATTAACGATTCCAACAGCTGGCTAGTGGAGCATGACATTAACAAACTATTAACCTGCATGGTTTAACGTTATATATGGTACAGAAAATTCATGCAGTCTTTTGTTTCGAGTTTAATCTAAATTTAATTGAAAGGGATGATGAAGGATGATTTTAACTTACCTGATATGAAGTGACCGCAACAAACACGAGCCTCTTTGATCATCGCATTGTCCCAGTCTGCCCGGTCTCTAACGTGAAAAACGCTTAACGTGGCTTACTGTACAAAGACAGTGATATTAAAAGACCAAATTCGTTACACATCATATTAATAAACCATACTATGTATAAAAAAATAAGATGAGTCCGGAAAATCAACGCAACGCGATTAATAACACGTTAAGCATTTTCTTCCCATAGAAAACCGTTATATGTGAAAACGCTTAACGTGGCTTACTGTACTAAGACAGTGATTTTAAAAGACCAAATTCGCTACACATCATATTAATAAACCATACTATGTATAAAAAAATAAGATGAGTCCAGATATCAACGCAACGCGATTAATAACACGTTAAACTATGGTTACAGCACGATGGAATGAACTTTTCTGACCCCGACATGCGCACTGCGCACCGCAAATTTTTCTGTGACGTCAACCGTGAAGGGGTCTATAATGGGAATTTTTGTTACGTTTTGTCATTTAGTAGAAAAATCTTAAAGGAGAGCTCATTTTTTGTACATTTGGAGTGCTGTCAGTACAGACAAAAACGACAAAAATCGGTGTTGCCTACACCGTGTTATCCTCTTTTTAAAGTTCGCACCCTGTTGACTTCAATGGGGCATGTTCTAAACCTACTTTTTTTAGCCTCTTAACATCCTTGATTTGTCATTACGAGTGCACAGCCATGTGAGTGGTGTTATTAAGAGTGACCACGGTCAATCTGACTGCAGTAGATGTGAAAGATATTAATAAAAATGATGTTAATTCAGCCAGCTTACATTCCTGTATTTCCACAGTAGTCGATTGTCGAGTTTGCACGCGCGCGCATTGGTAATGAAAAAACCTCCTCTGTGGTCATGTCCACACGGACACGGGTATTTTTATAACCAGAGTTTTTCCTTCCTGCTTTAAAAAAAACTCTGTCCACATGAAAACGCAAAAACAAGACATCAAGCGCTGTCAAGAGCATGCAACACCAGCAGGCGGCGATATAAACCTAACCGTAAAGCCACGTTAGCCAATCAGAAGCCGTCAGCGGTGCAAAAACTCCGGTTTCGCTGTCTACACGACAACACTGCAACCGGCGTTTCAGAAAATACTCACCCTGGAAGAGGTTTTCAAAAATGTTCGGTTTCAGTGTCCTGCGTTTCCGTGTGGACGAACGGCCGAACCGCGTAAAAAAGTCACGGTTATAAAAATACCCGTGTCCGTGTGGACATGGCCTGTGTGTTCAAAATCTGATTCAGATGAACTATCCATTTGAGCTGATATTCTCAGAACTGAATCTGAGTCTCCACTGTTGCTTAGTTAACAATGATCGCGCGCAAATTCGACAATCGACTACTGTGGAACACCGATTTTTGTCGTTTTTGTCTGTGCAGCACTCCAAATGTACAAAAAAATTATCTCTAATGTTAAAATTGACCGGAGTGCTCCTTTAAGTGTGTTCGACCAGAAAAGTAATAGCACACGTACCTCAAAAAGACGTGAAGTCAAAATGGACAATTTTTATTTGTTCTATGGTACAGCAGTATTTATTATAATGATTTATCCCTGCACATTAGAGCCCGACCGATAAAGGATTTTGAAGGCCGCTACTGATATATTTTTGGGTTTTGAAATCTGATATTCCGATATATCGGCCGATATTTTTTTTTTTTATTAAATATTGGATTTCACACACGTGTAAAAGAAAAGCTAACTTTTTTTGCAAAAGATACGTTTGATACCTTTTCTCTATGTCTAAATGTTCACTCCTCACAAGTATAACTTACATTTTACAATGCAGGGACTGTAACTAGAGATATGCTAGTTATAAATACAGTAATCATTACTTTATTTAGGCACAAAAAAGTTCATCATGGTTTCCAAGCTCATTAATGTTAACGTTAGCGGTCTTCCACTGATGATAGTGGCATTAGCTAGCTTTGTGGTTAGCTAGTCTATGATGAGCCATAATTTAGCAATAGATAACATCTTACTGCAAATTGTAAAACATACATTTTTAATACAACAGGCCAAGGAGAGATGATTGAAGCGTGTTTCGTCCGTTTTTATTTTATTTTTTAAACATTCATTTATCGGCCATTATAACTGCCGATACCGATATTTTGGAAAATGCCTAATATCGGCCGGCCGATATATCGGTCTGGCTCTACTGCACATAATTGTTTTAATTAATGTGCCCTTATAATCTCTAAAACAAAATACTCTATCTTTCCTTCCCTCTTGCGAGCCTGTGACATCTATTCTTTCTCTGACGAAAAGGGCGGGGCAACCTGTCACTCACAAGAGATCGACCAATAGCAAACCACAACCATCCAATGGTCCAATCAATTCCCAATGCTCAAAATCATTTTTTCTTGTTCGAGAAGCTGCATCACTCAGATATAAGTCACAATAGGGAAGAAAATGCATGTTGGATTGAGTCCAAAAGCACAATCTATTCCCAAAACTTTGTGTTACTGAGAAAGTAGTTCGATTTGTTCCACTAAACATAATTCCACTAAAATTGAGGATCACTCCTGACTCCAGTTGACCTCCAGGACCAGCACAGGGTGATAGTCCGGATCTGTTTAAAGACCGGGATTCAGGTTAATCTTTAGTGTAGTAATTACTGGCTTTGCTGAGTGTTTGGAGAACAACCAGGAAACAGTCAAAACCAAAACAGGATACTGCGAGTCTTCCAGGAAAACAGTTATCATTTGGCAATACAGAGGGGCACGAAAGGTGACGTACGACCTTCAACTCACAGTGAACGTGTTTTAGACCAATCCCTGACCAGGAGAGGTATGGCAGGTTTGTGTTTTTCACATCTCAGATTACAAAGCCTCAGCATGCAAGTGACCTTCTTTGACAACAAGTCTGATGTTTCTATTTTGCCAGAGCCACATTCTTCAGTAAAGTGTTTCTCTTTTTAACACTGATGGTCTGGGTGGAGTCCAAGTAAAACAAGCAAAGCACAAACAGAACGTGAGGTTGAGAAACAGGAATGAAATGATGTTGCATGAAAAGTGAGTGCGGATGGATTTGGGATGTCATTCTGTGACCGCCGAGGAAGCATTCGTGGAAAATGGACGGTGCTCTGATTTTAACATGATGTTTGAAGTGTTCATCGCGTCTATAATCAGGGCCACGGCAAAGATGTTGCAGGTAAACAACAGATTTCGAGGAACTATAGCTTATGTAATGTTTTGTCCCCATATTCCTCACTCAGAATACCTTAAATCCCAGGTTAAATATGGTTAATCACCTGCACTAAAGCTAATGTTGTTTCAATAGCAAATGCTGATAGTGTCCAGAGAGTTTCATAACAGGATCCTTGCAGGTGATCCGTGCTCGCTCGGGTTTCCATCCTCAATCCAGATTAGGAAATTGCAAGAATAGTAAAAACTAATTATCTTTGGGACTGTGCGATTTGGTCGGCATCGACAGTCCTGTTACAAGCTCATGAATCCTTGAATCAATTGAGTTGATGGGGTTATGGATGAAATATTTATAGCAGTGTGAGTCTCTCACACTCATCTGTCTGCTCGACATTAAATCCGCTTTGATCACAGCCTGAGTCTCTGATCCTTCAGTACATCACAATTAGATCCTGCCCATTCATAATTTACATACATCACATCTCTATATAAAACGAAATATAAAATAAATGGGTATTGTAAATATTATTGATATATATTTTATATGTTTAATTTTGTATCTTTTTATAATAGTCTCTCTCTTTATATATATATATATATATATATATATATATATAGATATATATATACAATACATAAATGTATAGATTGCAATTTTCATTACAAGAAATACAAATATGTTCTGTATTATTAAATGTTATTTAAAACACTTTAGCTATATAAATATTGGCATGTTAAGATATATGTAAAATAATCATAATTATCACCAGCCAGTAACGTTATGTGCATAGAAATTAAAATGTTACACGACTGTAAAATAATGCAATCGTATATCATCTCACCTCTCCTCTGTGTTGCACATGTTTGTTTGTTTTTCCTCGTAGACTGCTTTACTCTGATAACTCAAACAGTGATTGTTGTGCAGAAAGTCCACGGAGAAATGCACCATATATGTGATAATTCTCTCTCTGAAGTGTTCCTCGATCCGCGCACCGTGCTTTGACACCGAGCTCTGCCTGCGCGGTGACGTTGAGGAACTGATTCTGAATATTAATGAGCCTACGTAATGTCTACCAATCAAAGGCCGAGTGCGAATGTCGACAGCCTCATTAATATTCATCATCGCTTAGCGTGGAGAATCATGGGAGACGCAGAACGGGGAAGTGACCGTGAATCTACTTATTATTCTGGTTTTAAATATCTACGAGGTCAGTTTATTGATTGGTTTATCACCATAAATATACATAGTAATATAATGATATTTAAGGGAGATTTGGAAGCTTAACGTTCAAATTTGACGACACTGAGGGTTTCTGGGAAATGAAGTTTTCAGCTTTGAATATTCCAAACAGAGTTTCTGAAACACCTAATTTACGTGTAATTTATCTATGAACTAAACAATAAAAGTGCTAAAGTCATCTCATTCTTAATCATCATGTCAAATCTTTTAAAAAAACGAATGCTTAATAAAACTATAGGTAGATGGTCATCTGAAAATACTCTTACGCTTCCCTTTTTATTTATATTTTTAGACATCTACAGGACTTTTGGAATGGCGTGGACAACACTGTTGTGTAAGAGCAGATAATGGAAACAACCCAGGGCCAAAAGATTAAAGGATTAGGAACCGGACACCAGCCGATGAGATCGTTACACCGCGGTGGGTGAAGATCAGTCTCAGTGAGTGAAGTGTATGACCTCCAGAGAGAACCCACAACACAATCAATATCTGAACTCTGCAAGGTACTGGGTTTGACTTTTCAGTTGTAATGGAACCTCAACTGGTTTCTAAATCACACTGATAGCAGTTTAAATAGCACAGGGCTGGGTTTTCTAATCTACTGGTTCCAGATGAACCTGTAGAAAATTCTATTCATAATAATATGGTTGGTTGCATTTGAATGTAGCATTGTTTCATGCTATCAGAAGACATATCTGAGGTGACTTCAAGTGACCTGTGAACTTAATCTCATTATGAGAACATAAACCACAGAAATTATAGGCAACCTTTGCAATCTACTTATTTATGGTTCCATATTGGATTTCATAGTTCATTTGACCTTGTTGGCTGGCATAACATCCATCCATCACGTGTTTGACACAGTGAATTGTGGTGTTAGCAACCCGATTTGGTGGCTGTCTTTTTGAAAACAATAAACAAGTTTTAAGACCTAAACATATATCAGCTCTGATCACGCCACAGTTCCTGTCACACACACACACACACACACACACACACACACACACACACACACACACACACACACACACACCTCTGTGTGGTTTCTCTCAAACTGAGAATCACCACAAGGCATTCTGTTGGCTGCCTACAACAAAAACAAACAACAAAAACATATTTTCTTTTGCGTAATGATGCTGTAATGATTCACTCTGCTGCTGACAGATGAATAACAACAATAATTATAAAACTATTTAATATATTTGATATTGTCAAATGATGAAGTTAATTATAGCTGTAAATCATTAGATGATTTACTACAAAACCCTTTTGGCCGTATTAAACTTTAAATCCTGTCTGACTCGAGCTCTTCCCATCATGTGTATGCATTAGATCAGTAGATGGAGTGTAGTGTTTTTTGTGGTTGTTTGAACACATTCGACCACATGAGCGTTTACACTAGGAAAGCAATCCGGTCGAATGCTTTTTCAACTCTGGAAGTGGCTGATAAGCTCAAAACGTTTTAGACCCCATTTACACCTGTATTTATCGTCGTACGTTTGTGATCCGATCGACCAAAACGCATCTTAATACCAGGTGTAAACAGGGCCTGCTCCAAACAGTGAGAACAGAGTATGTTTTATTCCATGGACAGCATCGGCTTGCTGAACTATTAAAAGCCCCATTGTATCTTTTCCTCTTTGGCACTCTTGTACATCCAGGAAATGCTTGTTTACTGTGTCAGGTAATCATTTTAGAGGCGAACGGAAGAGATTCTCTCTGCGTAAACTGCTTCGGATTTCTGCTTTATTCATTCCTTGTTCAGTGGCATTTGTTTAAAAAGTGTGTGACATGTTGAGGAGATTGAAAATAGCCTTGCAACGTTCTAGCAACCACCCAACACACCCTAACTATCCCCTTTTCAATATGCACAATCCTGTTCCTGGATCTACCTTCCTGCAAACTTCAAAGATCTGGTTTGGATCTGAACTCTGCAGGTCAGAATTCCCCAGTAATGCCCTGGAAACCACTTAGGAATCGGATATCCTAGTAACCATCCAGAATTTCCTATAAACACCCTAGCAACCACCTAGACTTCCCTAGTGATGCCCTAGAAAACTGTTGAGACAGCCTCAAGAAATTGACTATTGAGTATTCTCCTGGTTATGTCATAAGTGAACAGTTAGTGAAACCGGATCTGGGTCTGTGTATTCAGTCTTAAAGTGACAGCAGCATGTTAATATACATTTTTTTAAATACAGCTTTAATAAAGATGAACCTATATTTAATTTCTACTGTGAACAAATGCTATTTTACATTTAGGCAGCTTGCAGGATAAGTGGGTGGCGTTAGGGATAGTTCACATTGATTTTTGCTATGTTTTAGCTTACCTCAAGGGCATCCAAGATGTAGGTGTCTTTGTTTCCGCAGTAGTTTCAATTTTGATATTTTTAGGTCAAACCGTTCTCGTCTGTCAGTCATATAATGGAGGTCTATGGTCACCACCTCAAAGAGCATGCACAGAGAAGTCCAAATTAAACATGATTTAATGACTTGAAATGTAAGTACACATTGATGACGTAAGACACGAAACGAGTGGTTTGTGTGAGAAAACGAACAGTGTTTATATCGTTTTTACCTTTTGTAACCACAGCCACGTCCAAGTGATCTGAGGCCGGAAAGCGTTGGAAGTGATCTCTTGCGCGGTTGCGAAAAAAATTCAACCATTGTCTGTTTATATATCGAAATCGTCTTCCTTTGCGATTTCCTGTATATCTAAATATGTTTAGATCTTCACAGTGAAGGGTAACGCTTCTAAAATCTCTGTGTAAACAATGAGTGACGTACATGCGCGAGGGATCACTTCCTGCGCTTGCGCAGACCAAACCGTCCACGCCCTCAGATCACTTGGACGTGGCTGTGGTTACACGAGGTAAAAACAATATAAATACTGTTCGTTTTCTCACACAAACCGCTTGTTTCGTGTCTTAGGCCATCAATGTGTACTTACATTTACGAGTCATTAAATCATGTTTAATTTGGACTTCTCTGTGCATGCTCTTTGAGGTGGTGACCATAGACCTCCATTATATGACTGACAGACAAGAACGGTTTGTCCTAAAAATATAAAAATTGAAACTACCGCGGAAACAAAGACACCTACATATTGGATGCCCTTGAGGTAAGCTAAAAAATACCAAAAATTAATTTCAAAGTGAACTATCCCTTTAAGAGCGAGTATCAAATAGCATCGCCAGGTTCTCCCTTCAGAACCTGACCAAAAAATATGTGCAGCCCTGAAGTGTGCTATTATCTCTTTACATGAACAAACAAAGCATTATTTGAATGTATTAAGAAAGTCTTTGTGATGCATTACATCAGCAGTGAAGCTCTCTCTGCATGAGTTTTGACCCGGTCTCTGTGAGACGGGCTGCTAAGCACCGCTGAAATGCCCCGTTCCAGCCGAATGAACTTTCAGCGGTGATGCCGAGTTCAGGCTGTTCCTCATGTGTGATCACCTGGGTTTATTCTGTCCTAACATAGAGAGAGGTGTATCAGTTGCTAACCCAGTCTGATATGCACACTTCAATAAAAGACATTCTGTTCACTTACAACCCCTGATGGATGGTTAGGGATGCTGGCGTGTGTCTGGCATTGAGCAGAGGCTCTTGAAGTGAGTGTGTGCAGTGTGTGTCAGGGGTTTTGTGGCGTACGGCATTAAGCTGATTGGCACTAATACTTTTTGTTCTGGCTCGGAGTTTCCGTTGCAGTTTCCAAGAACTCAGCAGGCCACTTCCACTTACTGTCCATACCTTACAGAAGGGTTTAGCTCATTAAAATCATTAGATTTGATTACATGTGAAGGTTTCATATAGACTTTCTAGACACTAGATTTGGCATTCCATTCATAACAGATGTTATTTAAATACAGAAATCTTTAAAGAAGGTACAATTGCACAAACCTATGAAAAGGCAGAGAAAAATAAATACAAGGTGGCGGATAGAAATGTAATATATATAAATGTACTATATATATATATATATATATATATATATACATTCATTCAATATTTAAAAGTTTCATTAAAAACAGTTTAAATTTATACAATTTGATATACATATAATATATACAATTTTAATTAATATGTATATATATAATTTATTTTATTATATATGTATATATATATATATATATATATATATTAGGGCTGTCAAACGATTAATCGCATCCAAAATAAAAGTTTGTGTTTACATAATATATGTGGGTGCACACTGTGTATAATTATTTTGTATATATATAAATACACACACATGCATGTATATTTAAGAAAAAATATATTATTTATTTATAAAATATTTATATATAATATAATTTATATATAAAAATCTATATACAAAATGTATATAAATCTATATACATGAAAATATTTCTTAAATACAAGCATGTGTGTGTATTTGTGTGAGAAAACAAACAGTGTTTATATCGTTTTTACCTTTTGTAACCACAGCCACGTCTAAATGATCTGAGGCCGGAAAGCGCCGGAAGTGATTTCTTGCACGGTTGCGTTTAGAAATATGTTTAAATATGTTTAGATCTTCACAGTGAAAGGTAACACTTCCGAAATCTCTGTGTAGGCTAAACAATGAGTGACGTACATGCGCGAGAGATCACTTCCTGCGCTTGCGCAGACCAAAGCGTCCACGCCCTCAGATCACTTGGACGTGGCTGTGATTACACGAGGTAAAAACAATATAAATACTGTTCATTTTCTCACACAAACCGCTCGTTTCGTGTCTTAGGCCATCAATGTGTACTTACATTTACGAGTCATTAAATCATGTTTAATTTGGACTTCTCTGTGCATGCTCTTTGAGGTGGTGACCATAGACCTCCATTACATGACTGACAGACAAGAACGGTTTGACCTAAAAATATCAAAATTGAAACTGCGGAAACAAAGACACCTACATCTTGGATGTCCTTGAGGTAAGCTAAAACATACCAAAAATTAATTTCAAAGTGAACTGTCCCTTTAAGAGCGAGTACCAAATAGCATCGCCAGGTTCTCCCTTCAGAACCTGACCAAAAAAAAAAAAAATATATATATATATATATATATATATATATATATACATTCATTCAATATTTAAAAGTTTCATTAAAAACAGTTTAAATTTATACAATTTGATATACATATAATATATACATGTGTGTGTATTTATATATATATATATATATATATATATATATATATATATATATATAAAATAATTACAATAAACCTACTTATAATATATACATGTGTGTGTACATATAATAAACCTACATATAATATATACATGTGTGTGTATTTATATATATATATATATATATATAAAATAATTACACACAGTGCACCCACATATATTATGTAAACACAAACTTTTATTTTGGATGTGATTAATCGCGATTAATCGTTTGACGGCCCTAATATATATATATATATATATATAAACACACACACTACCGGTCAAAAGTTTTAGATCGGTAAGGTTTTTTATGTTTTTAATTAAGTTTCTTCTGCTCACCAAGGCTGCAATCATTTGATAAAAATACATATTATAATATAAAATATTTAAATATTATAAATATTTTAATAAAATATTATAAATAACACACACACACATATAAATAATTATTACATAAATAGTGCTGTTAAACCAATTATTATCGCATCGCAACATATTTTTTAAAAATATATGTGTGTGCATATATATATATATATATATATATATCAAATCAATTAAGTTTGAAAATATGTGTGTGTATATACAGTAAATATTTATACAGTATATATACAGTATATATATATATATATATATATATATGAAGAGTTCAGATGCAAAAGCCTCTAAGTGCCATTTGAAATTTTCTTCTAAAATGACCATTTTTATCAAGCTTGTATATTTAAGTTCAGTAATTTCACTTAAATGGCAATGAAGATTACCTATTAATTGTCATTTAAGTGAAATTACTGAACTTAAATATACAAGCTTGATAAAAATGATAATTTTAGAAGAAAATTTCAAATGGCACTTAGAGGCTTTTGCATCTGAACTCTTCATATATATATATATATATATATACAGTGTGTGTATATATATATATATATATATATATATATATATATATATATAGTATATACACACACATATACAAACTTTTATGCTAGATGCGATTAATCGCAATTAATTGATTTGATATATATATATATATATATGAAGAGTTCAGATGCAAAAGCCTCTAAGTGCCATTTGAAATTTTCTTCTAAAATGATCATTTTTATCAAGCTTGTATATTTAAGTTCAGTAATTTCACTTAAATGGCAATGATGATTACCTATTAATTGTCATTTAATGGAAATTACTGAACTTGAATATATAAGCTTGATAAAAATGATCATTTTAGAAGAAAATCTCCAATGGCACTTAGAGGCTTTTGCATCTGAACTCTTCATATATATATATATATACACATACACAGTATATATAGATACAGTATATATAGACACAGCATATATCTATATTTATGCTTATTAGTATATTGCATTCTTCATTTCCCCAGTCCTGAGATCCCTGGCTTTTCACTGTTCCCATCTGAGTCTATTTTTGCAGACCATGCTCGGAAAAAAAAAAAAATCGTCCAATCTTTTAGCAAACTGCGTGAGTGTGTGAGTAGGAAGGGCAGCAGGTCGTGGGAATCGGTTCAACGCACCAGCCTGGGCCGTCAGTAGAGACTCACTTCCACCAAAAGCATCAGAAGTGCAGTAAAAGAACAACTGAGGAAGTGGAGAAACAATGTATGAGTCTGAACAAACACACACACACACACACACTGAGCTGGATCAGGGTGTGGGACCTCATGAACAGTGACAGCCACGTCTCTGGACCCAGAATCCCAGGGAGAAATGAAAGTTGTGTTTCCCATAATTCTGCTTATGTTTCTGCTGGATAGGTTCCCACGCTGACTGCTTTTCTTGTTTATTGATCTATTTTGGCTTCCTCCTAAACTATATTTAAAACTGGTTATAGGATAGTGAATTTATGAATGTGTGTGTGTGCAGTAACTTCAAAGGTCCCCAGACTGGAAATGGACCATGCTGACCGGTAATGTCTGTTTTAGTGTGTTGTTTATTGAAACGACTCCCGGTAGGAAATTACAACGTGACCACCAGTACAGCAGCTTGAGCGATGAAAACGTGAATAATTATGAATACACACTGTTCCTGCCTTAAACAACGGCCAGTGGCGTTGTATTCAATCTTTCATCAACTTCTGGAAAACTGAGGCCCACTTCTCTCACATTAAGTGTTCTCACTCAGTCCCCTTTGAAATACCTATGAGTTTATGTGCTGGTCCAGGCTAGTTTATGCCAGTTATCTGGTGGATCAGTATAATCATAGTTTAAAATGTGACCTTATTGTGTCTATAATTCTTATAAACCTCCTGTTGATGACTATCTTAGCAAGTATAATCATTTTTTCTGCTGCCTCTCCTGGTTTTTGATGCGATTATAACTATGAAAGAGTCTGTTTCTGTTAAGAACTTCAACTTAACTTTGTAAATGTAACTTCTGGATCATTCTCATAATATTGTGACATGTCACTTGAATTTAAAAGGCATCGTTTTGTTGAAGTTAAATTAAATCATGTTATTTTTTTTATTTTTATTTTTTGCACTGGTTGCTAGTTTTTGAAGCGACGTAACTGACGCTGGTTGGCATGATAATTCATTATATTATCATTTCATGATAATGACAACATGGCGAATGCAGTACGTCCACAAAAAAAAACACTTTTTATTTAGCGGTTGTGAAGTAATTACTTATTCAAAATAAGTACCTGCTCGAGAGTATGAGATTTTGGACGCAGACATGATGATTTTCCCAGCATGTTGAAAAAGTTATTGATTTTTAAACTATAATTCATTTGTATTATTTTTTTTGTGTCATTGTGAATTATTTTTACTAGTAAAAAAATTATCTGAGCTTTTTTTATGTGAATTTGTGACCATAATTTTGTTCAAATAAAATAATACTACTACGAACTGAAAAAAAAGCTGTAACATTTTGTTAAAGCTACACTGTGTAACTCTTTTAGTTTATTCTTAGCTAAAAACACGTAGTTCTTTCGAAAATATATGTGCTCATTAATGTATATTTACTTTGTTCAAGCAATAAAGTATTCTTTCATGCCATTGAAAATACATACGGGTAAGTGGTTCTAATGTCGGTCGCCATGTTGCCCCTCCATCTTGAAAGTACATTAGCCAAAGAGGGACAAACCCGTTAATTCAAGCTTCACCTTTCGCGTTTACGTTTGAGTTAACACTCATGGACGAGGTCGAACTGGAAGCCATGTTAATCTTGGACTACATTGGCCACCGTAGGAGTTAAAACGAAATCGGAATTGAGAGGAACAGAAACTAATATTCACTGGATGGTCATATACCTTTTCACCACTAGATGGGTGTAAAAATCTCACAGTGTAGCTTTAAGTCTAAAAAAATTCAACATTTTTTTGTGAACGATCCTTCATAATCTTCTGGTCCAAGCGCTGAAGGAATTCCCTCATGCTGAAGGGCTCTTGTTTTGGTGTATTAGATATATGAACACACAGAGAACATCCAGGAAACAGGGACCGATGCGTGATGTTCTGACTCTAAAATGTCTTTGAGCACTTAATCGGCGTGTTGTTACTGCCCAGCTTTCCTTAATCTCTGTGTTTAAACACAGAGCGCTTAGAGAGGACAGATATTCCGGGTATGTCCGGGCCTCTGTGCCCTTTCAGCAAGCCAGTAAACATCTAGAATAACAGGTTTCAGCGCTCTGGACCTGCTCTGTCCACCACACAGCCTGAAGTAGGCCAAACTGCACGGCAGGGCTTTAGACGGGCAGATTTGTGCCGAGTCGAGGGAATTCCTCCCATACTTCCCCTCGCGTGTCCTTTTCTGCATGACTGAATCTCTGCAAAACAAGGAGCAGGAAGAGTTCAGGTCTGACTCATACTTAGGGTTAAGTAGCCTATGTGAACAAACCAAAACTGATAACCTTTGATTTGCTACAGATAAAATCATTACAAATCTTATTGTACGACATGGATCTAATAAATGTATGTAGACTATAGAAGATATAGTTACGATAGTCTTTGGTTCCCGACTTATGTCCGAGTGAAGCGGCCTCTCAGACAAGAACAAATGTTGGGTGGGAGTGAGAGTTGGGTGAGAGTTGGGCAGGTACGAAACCCCCTAGTCCCACTTTGGCAAAAAAAAAATTAATTGATACTATCTCGTGGCCTCAGTCAAGATAGTAACTTCTGGCCTCAAGATAGTAACTTGTGGGCTCAAGATACTAACTCGTGGTCTCAATATAGTATCTTGAGGCCACGAGTTACTATCTTGAGGCCACAAGTTACTATCTTGAGGCCACAAGTTACTATGTTGAGGCCACGAGTTACTATCAGGCCACAAGTTACTATCTTGAGGCCACAAGATAGTATCTTGAGGCCACGAGCTTGAGGCCACGAGTTACTATTTTGAGGCCACGAGTTAGTATCTTGAGGCCAGGAGTTACTATCTTGAGGCCACGAGTTAGTAAATTGAGGCCGCGAGTTAGTATCTTGAGGCCGCAAGTTACTATCTTGAGGCCACGAGTTACTATCTTAAGGCCGCAAGTTACTATCTTGTGGCCACGAGTTACTATCTTGAGGCCACGATTTACTATCTTGAGGCCACGAGTTACTATCTTGAGGCCAGGAGTTACTATCTTGAGGCCACGAGTTACTAACTATCTTGAGGCCACGAGTTAGTAAATTGAGGCCGCGAGTTAGTATCTTGAGGCCGCAAGTTACTATCTTAAGGCCGCAAGTTACTATCTTGTGGCCACGAGTTACTATCTTGAGGCCACGATTTACTATCTTGAGGCCACGATTTACTATCTTGAGGCCACGATTTACTATCTTGAGGCCACGATTTACTATCTTGAGGCCACGAGTTACTATCTTGAGGCCACGATTTACTATCTTAAGGCCGCAAGTTACTATCTTGTGGCCACGAGTTACTATCTTGAGGCCACGAGTTACTATCTTGAGGCCACGAGTGACTATCTTAAGGCCACGATTTACTATCTTGAGGCCACGATTTACTATCTTGAGGCCACGAAGTACTATCTTGAGGCCACGAGTTACTATCTTGAGGCCACGATTTACTATCTTGAGGCCACGATTTACTATCTTAAGGCCGCAAGTTACTATCTTGTGGCCACGAGTTACTATCTTGAGGCCACGATTTACTATCTTGAGGCCACGAGTTACTATCTTAAGGCCACGATTTACCATCTTGAGGCCACGAGTTACTATCTTGAGGCCACGAGTGACTATCTTAAGGCCACGATTTACTATCTTGAGGCCACGAGTTACTATCTTGAGGCCACGAGTTACTATCTTGAGGCCACGATTTACTATCTTGAGGCCACGATTTACTATCTTGAGGCCGCAAGTTACTATCTTGAGGCCACGAGTGACTATCTTAAGGCCACGATTTACTATCTTGAGGCCATGAGTTACTATCTTAAGGCCACAAGATAGTTATAAATTATAATTATTTTTTTTTTGCCAAAGTGGGACTAGGGGGGCTCCGTAGGCAGGATCTAAGTTTGTCTGTTCTC
>CM075886.1:9231362-9647998 GCA_038021265.1 Cyprinella venusta
GTCGTAGTTTTATCAAAAATATGGTTAAACGTTGTGCCTGGGGCATTTGTAACACAGATACATGTTTCCCAGAGAGGTTACCCATTTTTTCCCTTCCCAAAACCGAAGTCAAATCCTGACAAGTGTCGTCTTTGTATTAAACTGTATGGACGTCCTCAGTCAGCTAAACCCCTCAAAGATCAACAAGCACATCTTTTTTGCTTCTAACTGTTCTTACTGTGAAGTTATACTAGTTAGACCGTTTTATAATGTTTTAGGTTATGATTTCGGTTCTCATACCGGTTGTTGATACGCTAGCACACGCTGCTAATAAATACAATGTTATACTTTGTAATAACGATTATAGAAGTGAATATCCAGCTTTGCATGAACAGCGTTGCTCCTCTGATATTGTTAGTCCCAGCCTCCGTCTCGATTAGTAGGGTATGCGGTGGTTCATTTTTTGACTGTGACTGGTAACGTTATTCTTTTGCCTCTATTTGGATGCCTTGTTGTTTCTTGCGTTTCTCCTGAATATAGCCTTCGAACGCGAAGAAAAGTTTGATAACATTTCAGCAGGAAGAGCTGTCACAGCATAAGCCATGTTGATACCAAACCAGAGCCCAGATGAAGTTTGACGGACGTAGCAACAGTAACTAAGGGGGGCGGGGCTTAGCCAAAGGTGAATTGTCGTCTTTACCTCCATAGGCGATGGAAAGCAATCTGAAGGGACTCGGGCATGCAATAATGTTCATAGAAGAGCTAATTTATTAAAGTTGGGAGCAGAACGAGTCCAGTGGAGCGATTGCTATAATGAGAGACACACCGGTCTCGAGTCCTTTTTTATTCCTTTATTATTATGCTTATAAGCCGCAGTCGGCCACTGCTGCTCCTTTCGCTTTGTTGTTAATGTTTATTTTACAATTAACATTAACGTTTGCCTGAACTTGCACTTTACGTTTGATCACTTAAAGTCCCTGGTGTGGGTGAGTGGAGGCGGGGCTCATTTGCATATTCTTCATACTAAGTGAGGCGCTGGTGAAAAGTCGCGTTATTTTAGCCCTCAATCGGATCATGGGGTCTATACAATCGACTTTTACTTAAGAAAAAAAAAATCCCTTATTCCCTTATTTTATTCCCTCAGTGGAATAAGATTTTGTGACTTTTCATACATTATCTATCTATACACAAACTGGACCCCTGGTCTTTGGGGTCAATATGACCCCACATTGAAATGAATGGGAAATGTGAAAAGAAGTAAATATATTTTCTTCATGTGTCAATAATAATAATAATAATAATAATTATCTGGCATAAATCTGAAAATTTTACACAGAAATGAAGGCCTAGTACTAGAGCATAAATGCAATGTATCATAAAAAATAATATTTCATATGCTAATGCTAAAGCTAATGGTGTAGTTGAGGAATTGTGTGGTATGTGGATACAAAAGTACTTTATATCTCCAAAAACACAGCATTAATGAATAGATGAGAAGTAAACAAAAAAAATGATATATTATTTTTATGATTAAAAATGTATATTTTTTGTACAATTACTCAATCAATTGTTGGGGTCGTATAGACCCCGAAGCCCAGAAGTGTAAACAGGAAACTGTTTACCACTTGAAGGTTAAGGCATGAAGATTTTATTTTTATTTATTTTTTTACAAGGAAAAAACGGTAACACTTTACAATAAGGTTCATTAGTTACTACATTAGTTAACATTAACAAAGAATGAACAATGCTTCTGCAGCATTTGTTAATCTTTGGTATTGTTAATTTCAACATTTACTAATACTTTGTAAAAATCTTGTTAACATTAGTTAATGCACTGTGAACTAACATGAACAAACAATGAACAGCTAGATTTGTATTAACTAATGTTAGCAAAGAATAACAAATACAGTAACAAATGGTTAGTTCATGTTAGTAAATGCATGAATTAATGTTTAATAAATGAACCTTATTGTAAAGTGTTACCGAAAAAACTTTTAAATCTGCAATTTTGGTGATCAAATATGAGTTTTAAGGGATAAAATTGTACCTACTTTAAATTCACATTATTTTATTTCATTCTAATAATGAGTTGAATTACTACGACTGTTTTTTCGTGGGGCAAAACACATACAAACAAATAATTTAGAAATGTGTCATATGACCTTTTAAAAATGACAATCATAGTTAGTTTGTAGTCATTTAGCAGATATGTTTATCCAAATCATAATTCCACTGGAGTAACGTGAGATTAATTATCTTGCTCCAGGGCACAGTGATGTTCGTTTCTTGCTCCTGGGGATCAAAACAGCAAACCTTTCAGCCCTGAGCTTATTTTAAAGGAGTGCGTTCGGGGGGAAATACATAATAAAGCAAGTATAGAAATAGAGTTGTTGAATGATTGCAGGCTCGTCTTTATCTCTGAACTCGAAGTGGCAGTTCGGTGCGAGCATGAAATATTTAACCTGTTAAGTGGAGCTCACTGGAATGGCTCTTATCCGAAACGAAGCCTGGAGAGACCTGCGGGATAGCCACACATACACGGCTCCATCTCTCATATGCATTAAGACACAATAAGGATCTAAAATTAATTGTGATGGGAGAGTTTTCAGACTTTAAGAGCAAGTATGCCGGCCTTACAGAAAGTACCACGTTGTTTTGGACAGGGTATTCTTATATGGTTTTGCCACCTGAGGCAAAGCCAGCAGGAAAAAAAAAAAAAAACTCATGGGATGTTTCATTTGTGTTTGTTGCTCTGCTGTAGTTTCCTATGTAAACTTAGCAATATGAACAATGAGCATCTCAGGAACCCCAGCGGTCAAACAAATCTGCCTGTAGAGGTGAAAGGTCACAGATTTTGCAGTTACAAATGCTTCAGAGTTATGGACAGACGGATGGTAAACTGAACGCTACAGTCAATAGCCTCTCTCTCTCTCTCTCTCTCTCTCTCTGCATTCCTCTGGGGTTAGGTAAGAACCTCTCTTGCCAACCCAAGTAAAATGATGTATTCAAATTTCCATGATTCAACTTCCTCATCCTGGTCATTGAGTCCATATACGGCTAATTTCCATTTTCCTGATGAAATCCGGCTCTGCTTGTGTATAATTGGTGCCCAATGTTTTGGGATTCATAGTGTTCGGGTAAATAACTGTGTTTCTGCTATAATTGTGGTGTTCTGATGTGTTTGTTTGAGTGATATGAAAGTTTTTGTTGGTTGATTTGGGCAGAATACTCTTAGAAACCATAGCAACATATTATTTTAATGGAATTAGATGTTCTCTAACTGGGTGACTGGGTGTTGTTTTGTGTGTGATTTATTCAAAGTGGTTATATTTGGAGTCCTCTTATAATATTAAGTCGTTTCGTAATTTACATCAACATGGCTTTTTTTTCTCTGACCCTATATCAGAATTAGTCCTATGTAGATTTGTACACTGTCGTTCAAAAGTTTTTGGAAACCGTGACATTTTTTTTTCAAGATTTTTTAGTGAACAGACGGTTTAAAAGTTGGGTTTTTTTGTTACATTAAAAATGTACTGTCGCTTTTGATCAATTTAAGGCATCCTCCTGAATGAAAGTATTCATTTCTTTAAAAAAATCAAATCTTTATGACTCCAAACTTTTGGAAGGTAGTACATGTTCCTGCTCTAATTTTTCATTAATCATTTGTGTATGATGGATACGGAAGCGTATTGCATTCACTTGAAGAAGAAAAAAAACTACTCTGTTTTTTAACGAGTTAATTATCTCAGAATTACGATATAATTTTTTATGGAAAAAAAATTTTGCTCTTTTTTTCTGAATTAACAAGTTAATTATCTCAGAATTACAAGATCATTATTCATGAAAAAGTTTTTGCTTTGTTTTCGTGAATTAATGACTTGGTTATCTCAAAAACTCGTTAATTCCGAAAAACAGAGCAAAAACTTTTTTCCATGAAATGACCTCATAATTCTGAGATAATTAACTCGTTAATTCAGAAAAACAGTCGATTTTGTTTTCTCAAGTGAATACAATACGCTTCCAAAGATGGAAGTTTGTTTTAGCCACAAAATAAAAAATAGAAAAGGTAATTGCGACTTTTGATCTCACAATTCTAACTTATTTTTCTCGTGACTGCAAGTTTATAATCACACAATTTTACTTTATAAGTTGTTATAACTTGTTGTAACTTTGATTACATAAATTGAGATATAAACTATTAATTCTGGGGAAAAAAAGTCAATAATTTTTTTCCTCAGAATTGGACGTTATAACTTGCAGTTGCCGCTTTTCATGTCACAATTCTAAGAAAAGAAGTCAGAATTGCTAGAATAAAAAGTCGCAATTATCTTTTTAATAGTTTTATTCTGTGGCGGAAACAAGCTTAGTCCATGTTATTCCAAAGAAAAAAATATTTCAATAAGTAAAATACTTTAAATAGTCTTTTTAATCAACTGAGAGTGTTTTGGAAAGATAAAAAAATAGAAAGTAATTATTTTCAATGAGCAATTTGAGGCGTCATGAGCAACATAAAATATTTCATGATTTGTTTTACAACATTTTTTCGTCTATGAAATCAATATAATTCTCATGGTTCAGATTACTTAATATTTTGAGTTTCTGTTGATTAAATCAATCTCCTTCATTGTATTAACTGAAATTTTTAATTTAATTAACTCAAAATTTAAAGGCAACCAGGATACACTGTAAAAAAGTTGCTGCCTTAAAATTTTAAGTGCAATCAACTTGAATGTTTAAGCCATTTCTACTTAAATTGCATTAAACAAATAGAAATGAGCTGAATCTTACAAAAACAGTTAAAAATGGCTTAAATTTTTAATGATCGATAAGTTATGTTGTCATAACTTATCAGTCATACAATTTTTCAAAATAAGTTATGACAACATTTTTACATTCCTTTAATCCATCAAAATAAGTTAAGCAATTATGTCAGTTTAATGTAATTTAAGTTTAAATGACTTCAACATCCAAGTTGATTGTACTTAAAAATGTAAGGCCGCAACTTTTTTTAATACAGTGTACTTTCAGTTAATCAAACAATATTTTTTAAACAGTGCAGCAGTTTAATCACCATCAGGTTGAGTAAATATCCCCTTTAAATATCTCAGATGCTTTTCTCTTTATATTTCTTTTTGTTCTACTTTATATTGCATATTTTGTTAAGATGTTCTTGTCACAGTAGACTGGAGAGACTCTCCATCAACACACCAGAAAAAATCAGCTGGTAGGCCTATTTCCTGCTGATTAAAAATTATAAATCTGATTTAGAGTTCTCATTTGTCCTATGGGATGTCCGTCATTCGAGTCACGCCTCCAAACGGGAAACAAAGTGCGACGCGACTACGTCAAACTTACTCAAAGTTCTCGCAACTCTCCGGAGAAGCGTGTTGAGATTTATGAGCTGCATAACCATTCACACACACATACACACCAACCTTCAGTAACCTCTCCTCTCCTCTTTTTCTCACTCCCTCTTTCTTTCCTCAATGCACTGGAAGTTCTTTCATATTTAATGAGATTAGTTCCACCCACTGCTCGTGCTGCAGCTGAGAGCTACACAAAGAGAGACAGAGACCACATGATGAACAACTAAAAGAGAGCGAGAGAAAGTTTCTTTCTCATGAGTCAGTCATTAGTGTATGACGGTCAAATCTGACCCCCTGCCCAATCTGCTGCTTCAGACCCATAGATGGTGCTATTTCAGAGCCGAGGTCATGTGTATTGTGTACGTTTGTGTGTGGACTTTCTCTGAACTCTGAAAGGAGTTTCATGAGAAAATCATTTTTAGTAGTTGTACTTCCTAAGGCAGACTTAACTAGTGTTGTTTAGCACTGTGTCAGTGAGTTTTGCACAGGAACACTCTCAGAAAAAAAGGTACAAAAGCTGTCACTGGGGCTGTACCTTTTCAAATGGTACACTTTCTTACCTTAGTGGTACATATTAGCATCTAAAATGTACATATTAACACCAAAGAACCTAAAATGTACAAATTAACACTTAAAATGTACATATTAGCACCTAAATGTTCGTATTAACACCTAAAATGTACATATTAACACCTAAAATGTACATATTAGCAACTAAAATGCACATATTATGACCTACAGTAAAATGGACATATTATCTCCTGAAATGTACAGATTAACGTTTAAAAATGTAAATATTAGCACAGAAAATGTACATATTAACACCTAAAATGTACATAATAGCACCGAAAATGTACATATTTACACCTAAAATGTACACATTAACACCTAAAATGTACGTATTAACACCTAAAATGTACATATTAGCACCTAAAATGTACATATTTACACCTAAAATGTACACATTAACACCTTAAAATGTTCACATTAACACCTAAAATGTACATATTAGCACCTAAAATGTACATATTAACACCTAAAATGTACATATTTACACCTAAAATGTACATATTAACAACTAAAATGTACATATTAGCACCTAAAATGTACGTATTAACACCTAAAATGTACATATTTACACCTAAAATGTACATATTAGCACCTAAAATGTACATATTAACAACTAAAATGTACATATTAGCACCTAAAATGTACGTATTAACAACTAAAATGTACATATTAACACCTAAAATGTACATATTAACAACTAAAATGTACATATTAGCACCTAAAATGTACGTATTAACACCTAAAATGTACATATTTACACCTAAAATGTACATATTAGCACCTAAAATATACGTATTAACACCTAAAATGTACATATTAGCACCTAAAATGTACATATTTACACCTAAAATGTACACATTAACACCTAAAATATACGTATACACCTAAAATGTACATATCTACCCTAAAATGTACATATTTACACCTAAAATGTACAGATTAGCACCTAAAATGGACATATTAGCTCCTGAAATGTACAGATTAACATTTAAAAATGTACATATTAGCACTTGAAATG
Source organism: Cyprinella venusta (assembly GCA_038021265.1). Taxonomy (NCBI): domain Eukaryota; kingdom Metazoa; phylum Chordata; class Actinopteri; order Cypriniformes; family Leuciscidae; genus Cyprinella; species Cyprinella venusta. The sequence continues at coordinate 9,238,296 of CM075886.1, forward strand.
TACATTACCACCTAATAATGATTGCCACACTGGAGATCATGTGATCAAAACCCTCAGCATGTGTTTGTTTTTAACAGATGGGATTTCAGCGCTGTGACGAACGATTATGTTGCATCAGATATTGCAACCAATTATATAGTTTCATTGTGTTTTTGTTGCAATTTCACACACACTGAATAGTTTGGAAACTCAGAGCGGGGGGTTATCTAAACATGCCGAGAGTAGAGGAGAGAGTTGTTTGGGGCTGGGGAGATTTTCAGGTGGGCCTGTGGTTTATCACTGACAGCTCGTAGACGTAATCCAGATGACAGCGGGAAGAGCGCGCGAGAGACGGAGATATAAACAGAGATGGCATGTGTTATGGTTTCACATCTCTGATTGATGATCTTCAGCGCAGGGCTCGCAAGTGACCTCTCGTGTCAATCGGGAGACCAGGAAGTTTTAACGTCTCCTGAAGTCAGGTGATATTACCTCACATTGGCAGTGGTGTCAAGTGTGTAATTAGTTACTGTTTTTCGAGATTTGCAACTTTTACTCTCTACTTGACTACATTTTTAATACTTTTGTGATGAGAAAGTCTTTGCGTGGCAACTAACTTTTTCTGCAGCACTTCAAAAGAAGTGATATCGCCATCCACAGGGCATTGAAGGTATTACATCTTGTGCGTTTTTGCCCTTTCTCACCCAAACTTGTCAACAAGGCCAGTTAAAACCTGGTAGACATTGTATGATTTTGGGCTGTTCCAGACAAAGATTGCCAATCTTGGTGATTTCTTTCGTCATGGCTCCTAAACTAGGGTGGCCAACAGTCCTGTTTTCACATCCTGGCCTGGCTGTTTTTCTAGGGCTGTCAAACGATTAATCGCGATTAATCACATCCAAAATAAAAGTTTGTGTCAATAAAAGTCACCCACATATATTTAGTAAACACAGACTTTTATTTTGGATGCGATTAATTTCGATTAATCGTTTGTCGATTAATCATCAAACGATTAATCGCGATTAATAGCATCCAAAATAAAAGTTTGTGTCAATAGAAGTCACCCAAATATATTTAGTAAACACAGACTTTTATTTTGGATGCGATTAATTTCGATTAATCGTTTGTCGATTAATCATCAAACGATTAATCGCGATTAATAGCATCCAAAATAAAAGTTTGTGTCAATAGAAGTCACCCAAATATATTTAGTAAACACAGACTTTTATTTTGGATGCGATTAATCTCGATTAATCGTTTGTCGATTAATCATCAAACGATTAATCGCATCCAGAATAAAAGTTTGTGTCAATAAAAGTCACCCACATATATTTAGTAAACACAGACTTTTATTTTGGATGCGATTAATCTCGATTAATCGTTTGTCGATTAGTCATCGAACGATTGATCGCATCCAGAATAAAAGTTTGTGCCAATAAAAGTAACCCACATATTTAGTAAACACAGACTTTTATTTTGGATGCGATTAATCTCGATTAATCGTTTTTCGATTAATCATCAAACGATTAATCGCATCCAGAATAAAAGTTTGTGTCAATAAAAGTCACCCACATATATTTAGTAAACACAGACTTTTATTTTGGATGCGATTAATCTCGATTAATCGTTTTTCGATTAATCATCAAACGATTAATCGCATCCAGAATAAGTTTGTGTCAATAAAAGTCACCCACATATATTTTGTAAACACAGACTTTTATTTTGGATGCGATTAATCTCGATTAATCGTTTTTCGATTAATCATCAAACGATTAAACGCATCCAGAATAAAAGTTTGTGTCAATAAAAGTCACCCACATATATTTAGTAAACACAGACTTTTATTTTGGATGCGATTAATCTCGATTAATCGTTTTTCGATTAATCATCAAACGATTAATCGCATCCAGAATAAAAGTTTGTGCCAATAAAAGTCACCCACATATATTTAGTAAACACAGACTTTTATTTTGGATGCGATTAATCGCGATTACTCGCTTGACGACCCTAAATGCTGGTTTTCAAAAAACTGCGGGGAAAGATCAGCTCTACAGCAAAATATAGATGGGCAAACAAGGAGGATGAGGAAGAAAAACAGGATAAAGAGGAAGAAAACTAAAGATATTAGTTCGTTTTTGTAAGTTTGCGAGAGATATATTTGTTCAATTTGGAGTTATTTCTTTTAGTTATTTATTATTTATATTTCTTTTTCTAATACAGAAGAGACATTATTTCAAATGCTCGCCTTGCTCTGTTCTGTGATGCCCGTTCGTGACTCTCCTGTTCGAACTTGTTCATCAAAATGAACGAATCTCTTTCCGAGTCATTTGGTTCATTCAACGAACGAATTAGTTTAGATTAAGCCAGGATTAAACCTTAGTTCAATAAGGACATTTAACTGGCTTTTGCATCATGAGACAAAACAATGGCACTGACATATGCATTTTAGTCTGAGACTAGTTTACGCCTTTTCTGTGAAACCGGGGGAATCACTTTTACTCAAGTGGTACTGGAATTGATAACTGCAATATATCTGTACCTTTACTCTATTTTTTCAGGTACTCTTTACGCCTCCGCACATTAGTGAGGGGAGAGAGTGAGTATTTCCATTTCTCAGAGTTTATAAATAGTTAACGGCAGCTCGCGATTGAAAGAGGGCGTACTACACTTAGATATCTTATCTTAAAGTGACTCTCTAAAGCACCAAAAAGGAAACACAGCCAGTGAAACGGAGACTGTAATCGGAGGATGTTAGCAGTACTGTACGTTCGTATTTATATAAGACAAAGATGAAACAGTTCTTCCCGAAATCAATCTCAAACTAACTCGATCAACAAACCCGACCCGCCAATGCCAGGAACCATGTTGTCAAGCAACATATCTGGTCTACTTTCAAAGATTCAGCAGCATAAACCTCACAAAAAACTTTGACGTTCCTTCTTCAGAAGTGTTTGTTGGGAAGTTGTAAACATGCCTCTGCTTCCTGTGCATGTTGGCTCGATGATGATGTGTTGAAGCCAGCTTATCTGGCTAGTCTCTGTGACAGATTCATGCTTTTTTGAGAAAGCTCTTGATGGTTGTAGATGGTGAGGGCTCGAGTGACTTTTTCAAGACAAGGCAATAATTCTGCTTTCCATCACACTTCTACATCCACATTATATGTGCTTTAAATCTGGATGATTCGTTTTTAGAAATCAGAATAAAACCTTGAGAACAAAGCAGAATAGGTTGGTCAAGGATAGCTTGTTTACTTCCTACTAACTGCAAACTCTTCCATGCATTTGGAAATACCCTAAAAAACGCTGATAAGATTTGAGACCAGAGCATGTCTGGAATATTCGTTGATTAAACGGCAAATCCAGTGACTAGTTCTTCATTGTACGTAGTATGTACAGTGTGTTAGAATGCTAGCTGGTGGAAAACATGTTGTAGGACTGCCTGACTCTAAATTTATCCGGAGATGTTGGGATTCCCACGCTGTGTTGTGTGTGTGTATGGATCAGTTCACCGTGAACAGGGGTAACGGGTCACTGAGGAAGGCGGGACACTTGTGGGGGGAACCCCAGCAGCGCCTCCGGTCCCGGCTCTGTGGGTTCAGCCTCACTGGGGACGCGTGGAGGTTGTGGAGATGTCAGTCTTGTGGTCATGGGAAAGCTGGAGCCGGAGCAGAGATGAATCTGACATTGGAGTTCCAACAGCAAACTGACCTCAGAACAGGGCTTCTGCGCAGATGATTTTTTTTTTATTATTATTATTTTGTCACATTGGCTGACATTTCTTGGGAACAAATTTTAAACTTATACAGAACTAGTTTAGCGTTGTTAAGTTTAGTTTAGTGCTGTTTAGTTTTGTGTTGTTTAGTTTAGTTTCGTATTGTTTAGTTTAGTGCAGTTTCGTTTAGTGCTGTTTAAACTAGTTGTGTATAAATTTAGAATTTGTATTGCCTAAACTAAACTAAACTAGTTTAGTGCTGCTTCAGCAATGCAAATCCATGGTTATGCAAATTCACTAGGTTAGTTAAGTTTAGTTTAGTGCTATTTGGTTTAGTTTAGTGCTGTTTAGTTTAGCTTCGTGCTGTTCAGTTTAGTGCTATTTAGTTTAGTTTAGTTTTGAATTGTTTAGTTTAGTTTAGTTTCGAAATTGTTTAGTTTAGTTTAGTGCTGTTTAGTTTAGTGCTGTTTAGTTTCGAAATTGTTTAGTTTAGTCAATACAAATTCTAAATTTATACACAACTACTTTAGTTTAGTGCTGCTTCAGCAATGCAAATCCATGGTTATGCAGATTCACTTGTTTAGTTTAGTGCTATTTGGTTTAGTTTAGTGCTGTTTAGTTTAGTTTAGCTTCGTGCTGTTTAGTTTAGTGATATTTAGTTTAATTTAGTTTAGTTTAGTGTTGTTTAGTTTAGTTTCCTATTGTTTTTTTAGTTTAGTGCTGTTTAGTTTAGTGCTGTTTAGTCAATACAAATTCTAAATTTATACACAACTAGTTTAGTTTAGTGCTGCTTCAGCAATGCAAATCCATGGTTATGCAAATTCACTACTTTAGTTAAGTTTAGTTTAGTGCTATTTGGTTTAGTTTAGTGCTGTTTAGCGTAGCTTCGTGCTGTTTAGTTTAGTGCTATTTTGTTTAGTTTAGTTCAGTGCTGTTTAGTTTAGTGCTGTTTAGTTTAGTTTCGAAATTGTTTAGTTTAGTTTAGGCAATACAAATTCTAAATTTATACACTACTAGTTTAGTTTAGTGCTGCTTCAGCAATGCAGATTCACTAGTTTAGTTTAGTTTAGTGCTATTTGGTTTAGTTTAGTGCTGTTTAGTTTAGTTTAGCCTCGTGCTGTTTAGTTTAGTGCTATTTAGTTTAGTTTAGTGCTGTTTAGTTTAGTTTCGTATTGTTTAGTTTAGTGCTGTTTAGTTTAGTCTCATATTGTTTACTCACATATTGTCTCACAACTAGTTTAGTGCTGCTTCAGCAATTGCGAATTCATGGTTTACAATGCACTAGTTTAGTTTAGTTTTATGCTATTTAGTTTAGTTTTGTGCTGTTTAGTTTAGATTCGTGCTGTTTAGTTTTGTGCTGTTTAGTTTTGTGCTGTTTTGTTTAGTGTAGTGCTGTTTAGTCAATACAAATTCTAAATTAATACACAACTAGTTTAGTTTAGTGCTGCTTCAGCAATGCAAATTCATGGTTTACAACTAGTTTAGTTTAGTGATATTTAGTTAAGTGCTGTTTAGCTTGGTGTTATTTAGGCAATACAAAATCTAAATTTATACACAACTAGTTTAGTTTAGTGCTGCTTAAATGGAATACAAATTCATGTTTTACAATGCAGTTTAGTTTAGTTTAGATTAGTTTAGTTTAGTTTAGCAAAGCAATGCTTGGTAATACAATTTTTACATATAAGCACAGCTAGTTTTCAGTTTAGCACTGCTTTAGCAATATAAATTCACGTTTTTTTACTATAGATTACTGTTTCGATTAATTTAGTTAATTTATAGAGAAGGAGAGAAAGAGAAAGAGAAAAGAATGGAATTTCCCACGTTTTTCTTTTCTCACCCCAAAGTTCTCAGCAAACTATATTTAGCAGCATTGGGGATGCTCTCAGTGACTGTGAGGAAAAAGGTCATTTTCCAGCTATGTTTCTTCTCAAGAGACCCCCTCAGCTCCCTCCATATTTCTCCCCTGCTGTGAAAGTCCTGTTAATCGTTTTCTCTCTGTGTTTGTTGGGAACATGTTGCCCTTGACCCCCTGGTCGGACCACCACTCTCTCCATCTGACATCATGTGTGCTCAAACACACTCTCTCCACCAGGTGTGATCCTGATCAATCATTGCCCTGCTCATCCTTCAGATTCAATCTGCTGGTCATGTGACCTCTTTTGTTCTGCACATGGACTCGGTCAAACTTCACGCCACAGTATTTCTCTCTTTCTAGTCTGGTCTGCGGCCAAGTCCCTCGTTCCTTCCAGTGGATTGTCCTCCTCCACAGAGCGAGGGAGGGACGGTTGGGGGAGGTGGAGAAAGGGAGGCAGGAAAAAAAGAGAGAGAGAGAGGAGAGCCCAACAGAATGTAAACACCTCTGGTCGAGGACAGGCTGTTCTTAATGTTTGGCATCTCAGAAAAAGTGATTTATAAAGCTTAAGACATAGAAAGAGTTTTTTTCTGACTATAGAGCAGCACCAGATCTCCCTTGAGCTCATGCGATCGATCAGAAAACCACGTCTCTGTCATTCTTTCAACACAAACTCACTGTAATTCAACTCAAGCTGCATTTCCTGTATCATTCACTGGCAGGGGCCTTGTGTTTGACCATCCTAACACAAATGATCGTTTGTAATATAATCAAACTGTGCAACTATTACAAAATTACGGTAGCTCCAGGGGGCAAATTTTTCAAATTCATACATGTATCTCGGTTCTATTGTTTATCGTTTATTTTATTGCTCGTACTTTGTTTGTGTGATTACTTTATTTATTTATTAAATGACTACTTTATAAATTACTTGAAACTGTTCACTTAATTGAACAGTTGATGGCTACACCAAATTAGTTGCTTTTTTAATGTTTACATTTTGTTTAAATAAAATAAGTCATTTTAATATTTAATTTGATATTGTAAAAAAATATTTAATGAAATTAAAATGTTAATATAACATTTAACTTTAGAATAAACGTGGAAATTGTTATTTAACACTGTTGGATATATCGAATTAAAAACTGGTACAGTGCGTTGATTTATTAATAGCTGATTATACTTGATTAAATTACCCTAACAGAAAATTTACTTACAATCTTTACTTAGTCAAGAATTACTTGTTTTAGTGTAATATATTTTTTATAGGGCTGTCAAATGATTAATCGCATCCAAAATAAAAGTTTGTGTTTACATAATATATGTGGGTGCACTATGTATAATTATATATATATATATATATATTTAATATAAATACACACATGCTTGTATATATTTAAGAAATATTTTCATGTATGTACGGTGTATAGATTTATGTATAATTTATAATATATATAAATATCAATATTTTATTTATAAATAATATTTTTTTCTTAAATATACATGCATGTGTGTATATATATATATATATATATATATATGTATACATGCACAAAATAATTATACACAGTGCACCCACATATATTTTATTTTGGATGCGATTAATCCTGATTAATCGTTAGACACCCCTAATATTTTTTATTAATATTTAACCTTTAAATTTTATTATAAAATCAATCTTTTTTTTAATCAAAATATTGAGATATAGACAAATATTAGTTGTTTGAGATTGTAGCAAGACTCGCTCAATTGTCATTTTGACAAAAATGTCATTTGTAAAAGAAAAAAATTGTGCCATTACTTTCAAACTTAATCTTAAAGGGATACTCCACTTTTTTTTGGAAATAGGCTCATTTTACAACTCCCCCAGAGATAAACAGTTGAGTTTTACCGTTTTTGAATCTCTGATATTTTGATATATTGATTTACTGATATTTAGAAGAATATCAGTAACCAGACAGTTTCTAGTCTCATTGACTTCCACAGTAGGAAAAAAATATACTATGGTAATGGTAGTCAATGAGACCAGAAACTGTCTGGTTACTCATATTCTTCTAAATATCAGAAAATTGTCTGAATGGATTCAAAAACTGTAAAACTCGACTGTGTAACTCTGAGGAAGTTGTAAAATGAGCCTATTTCCAAAAAAGTAGAGTATCCCTTCTTCCCTTTACTTGTACATGTGAGTTTAGCTCATAGATCATCTCTCCTGATTAATCAGCTCTGCCTCTGGAAATACCCTGACAAACTTTGATAAGATTTGAGACCAGAACATGACTGTAATGCGAACAGATTCAAGAGCCAATTACAAAATCACTGGAGTAATTTTGTGTCATTATTATTATGTTGTCCAAACACAAACCCGACACAGGAAGCGAGGCCCGCGATCTTTCCCGTTCTGAGAGATTTCAAAGTGTTTCTCTTTGCTGGAAATGAGGGCGGCAACAGCGCAGAGGACAGAGGGGGCGCAGAGAGAGCGTTTTAGCACTGCGATGAGGCTAACGTGATCGGACGTTTTCATTGAGGCGAGAAAGAAAGAGAGAGAGAAGGAGGGAAGAGAAAGGAGACATGCGGGGGATGTAGAGGGACCTTTGGGACGCTCTTTCTGCTTTTAGGTGAAACCGCAGCTCTGCTTGTACCTGCAGCACCTCCTCTCTGAAGAAAAGGGACAGAGAACACCAAAATGCTGAAAATAACAATGGGAATCCAAGCTGGGTTATGCAAATTAGTGCTGGTCAAATAGTGAAGCTTGCTGATAGAGTTGCTAATTAAGATGGACACAACATGCAGTTGAAAAACACTGTTTACTTAATTGAGAGTTATTGATGGCTACTGGCTACATACAATTAATATCTTTTTAGATAAAGTTATTTTTATTATTTTATATTAAAATGTGTAATACATATACACAAAGTGTAAAACGACACACTATGCACTTTTACTTATGCACTATGTAATTATCCATGTAGTGTGAATTTTATGTTTGTTTGTTTTTTGTCAGTCAATATCGGAGTCTGATGCCTCCCTCCTCCGCTAAGCGTCCAACATTCCACACTCCGTTCATTTAGTGCATCATCCGGGTATTTAAAGCGCACTATTTCTTTTTTAAATATACAGTGAACACACTATTTATGCTTAAAAAAAACGTCATAGAATAGTGCATAAGTATGCAATGTGGGACGCACCTACTGTAAATAAAATGATTAAATCAAATAATTAATTACACCAATAAAAAAATTCTTTTTAATTAAAATTTATGTTGGAAATAATATTTTTAACATGGTAGATGTTAAAAACAGCAACTATTGGAATTTTTTGTTGGAAATTGGAAAAGACAATGTTTTATTATTAAAATTACTTTTTAAAATAGGATTATTGTGATTATTATGTTCTATTAATAAACAATAAATTCTGTGTTTATTGGTTTAATTATGTATTGACTTCCACATTTTGGTAGATTTAATTATTGCTTTCATGAATTATTGATAGATTTAATTATTTCATTTTAAGTACTGTGGTCCATCAAATCTTGAGCTGTCAAAGCAATTAATAGCGATTAATCACATCTAACTTCAAAATTTGTTCACGTCACTTCACATTTTGTATGTTTTCGAGCCTAAGAAGCCACAACAGTGTCTTCTCTGCTGGGAAACTGTAAATTTGGTGACATATACAGTACTTCAGAGCAGAGAAACACAACTGATACCTTCCACGTAGACTTTCTGTTCTTCACCATGAAGAGCTGTCACTTTCAGGTAGCAGAGGCTAGATGATGTCAGCAGTGTGACATCATGTCCAGACACCTGACCTCCAGGGAGTCTGGTAGCGGAGAACCACCTGAGAGAGAGAGAGAGGTGTGACACACAGCCTGATCAATCAAAACAAGTTTGCTTAAAATATTAAGAAATGCGTGATATATTGGTATCAATTTCCCCTATTTAGATTACAATTAATCTTTAACACTTAACACTTATATTTTAATAACACTGTTAAATGGTATCTTTAGCCAATTAGCCAATTTTTCACACATCTGCACCAAAATCCTGTTAAACTCTTTGTCACATGAAATCATAGCTGTAATTTACCAGTAAAGACTGTATGTTTGTAGAGTTGGTGGAGATTTGGTGTGTCCTTAAATAGGAAAAATCCATAAATCGTCTTTCCTTCTTCTCCAAACAATGGAGTCGTCCACTCATGCTCAGGTGTATAATTCCCCAGCTGGGCTTCCCTGAGTACAATGATCTCACTTCCGGTCTTTCTTCTCCTCACAATTCCTGTTCAACAATGGGCTAGATTTGTCCACATGCTGCTTCTGAAATCTAACATCAGGAATGTTTCCACTGGGAACGTCGTCCAGTGGCCCATGAATTCAAGCGGCGACCTTGAGTTAAAACTAGTTTGGACCAAACTAGCCATGCCAAGTTCATCTTGTAACTTTACCGTAGACCACAAGCAAAGCAGAAACTTTACTTTCCGAAGCCACTGCGCTGTGAATGATTTAGCGTCCCTGCGGCGGAGCTGCTGGGAACAGCAGGATTACACCAGCGCTCATCATTTATGGAGGTTCAGGCTTGTCCCAGCTCGAGCTTCTCGGAGGGCATGAATAAGGCATGTTCAGCCGCTGCTCGGTGTGTACGGTAGGCCTCGGACGACGTGATGGAGTCCAGGTGGGAACAGGAGGGGTCGGTCACAGGAAAACACACACTAGGCCAGACAGGAGGCATGTTGTGACTGGGAACAATGAGGTTTATTTAGTATGACAGCAACAGCAGGAGACGCAATGAACATGAGAGATTCAAGCATGTGTGTGTCCGGCTGCCAGATCGGTGGACGGAAACATCATTATACTGGGGTTAGGTGTTTAGCCTTTTTGTGATTTTATTTAATTTTTTTTTTTTTTTTGGATTGATCAGGAAAGTATGGAAGCTTGTTTCCGCCATAGAATGAAAAATATAAAAGGTAATTGCGACTTTTTTTCTCACAATTGCGAGTTTACTTCTCGCAATTCTGACATTATTTCTCAGAATTGCGAGAAATAAAGTCGCAATTGCGAGATATAAGTCAGAATTGCGAGATATAAAGTCGTAATTGCGAGATATACAGTCAGAATTGTGAGATATAAGTCAGAATTGCGAGATATAAAGTCAGAATTGCGTGATATAAAGTCACAATTGCAAGATATAAAGTCAGAATTGCGAGATATAGTCAGAATTGCGTGATATAAAGTCGCAATTGCGAGATATAAAGTCAGAATTGCGAGAGATAAAGTCACAATTGCGAGATATAAGTCAGAATTCCGAGATATAAAGTCGCAATTGCGAGATATACAGTCAGAATTGCGAGATATAAAGTCACAATTGCGAGATATAAGTCAGAATTGCGAGATATAAAGTCGCAATTGCAAGATATAAAGTCAGAATTGCGAGATATAAAGTCGCAATTGCGAAATATAAAGTCAGAATTGCGAGATATAAAGTCGCAATTGCGAGATATACAGTCAGAATTGCGAGATATAAAGTCGCAATTGCGAGATATATAGTCAGAATTGCGAGACATAAAGTCGCAATTGCGAGATATAAGTCAGAATTGCGAGATATAAAGTCACAATTGCGAGATATAAGTCAGAATTGCGAGATATAAAGTCAGAATTGTGTGATATAAAGTCGCAATTGCGAGATATAAAGTCAGAATTGCGAGACATAAAGTCAGAATTGTGAGATATAAAGTCGCAATTGTGAGATATAAAGTCAGAATTGCGTGATATAAAGTCAGAATTGCGAGATATAAAGTCAGAATTGCGAGATATAAAGTCAGAATTGCGAGATATAAAGTCAGAATTGCGAGATATAAAGTCAGAATTGCGAGATATAAAGTCAGAATTGTGAGATATTCTGGAGGGAAAAAGTTAGTCTTTTTCCCCCTTAGAATTTACCTGATAAGTTGCAATTGCAAGTTTATATCTCACAATTCTGCAAAAAGATGTCAGAATATCTACAATATAACCTCGCAATTATGTGTTATAAAGTCAGAATTGCGAGATAAAAAGTCGGTCTTCCAAAATGTATTTGATGTCCCTATCCTGCTGGACTTGTACCTGGGCATTAAAACTCCTGCCATGCCACACTTAGAAGAAAAGGTTGTATATAGAACCTAAAAGGTTCTATCAGCGCTACATATTTGGAACCCCTAAAAAGTTCTATACACTCTTAAAAAAAGGGTTCCTCTGGGTTCTATATAGAACCCTGGGGTTCCGTACTTGGCCAATAGAACCTTCTATATAGAACCATTTTGGAGTTCCATATATGAAGCGGGGGATGGAACCATTTCTGGTTCTAAATAGAACCATTTCTTCTAAGAGATTGGACATAGTCAATGGATTTCCATTTTTTTTTGTAGGCCATTACAAAAAAAATGGTTGACTCCAACTCATCCGACAATCAAGGAGTGGGTAGATCTTATTATGAACATAAGGAAAATGGAAAAAAATCACATTCGAACTACATTTACAACTGGACAAATTTGAAAGACTTTGGAACAAGTGGGATACTTATACTGATTTACATCTGTCTTAATACTCTCTTGATGCGTTGTTCTTGCTCTCTGGTCATGTTTTGTTCTGTTTTGTAAAAAAAGGAAAAGAAAAAGCCTTTATTAGGGTTAAGAGATAGCTTTGTCCAATTTGTGAATGAATCATTCTTTTGAATAAAAAAAATGGTTCACAAAATCGGTCTGCATGATTGTTCATGAATCAAACTGAGTTCTACTCTCTGATTCAATGATTCAGTCACAGCAGTTAAGATATCACTGGAGGTGAATATTATTCATGAATAACAAATTTTGCCTTCAGAATTTTGTCCCGACTGGAAGACTCGTTCTTAGGGATTGTATATCATTCAATTCATAACATCATTTGGGTTAGGAAGGACATGAGGGTGAGTAAATAACTACCGTTTTTATTTTTTAAGAGAGTCTGATTGGCGGAGTTAACCATATTTCCAAGTTTTAGGAATCATTCATTGAAAAACCCATATTGATTCATCTCTAATCAGATTATATCCCCTTCAGTGTCTCACGGCCCTATTCTCTGCCTTCACATTTGTGCTGTGATTTGTAAGACGAACGTTTCATTACACATGATGAATTAAAAATTAAAAGGGACGGCTTTCCTCTTTTCTCCATTCTCATGTATCTTTGATGTGCATTTCATTTCTTTTCTCTGGTTCGCTCTCAGACCGGCATAACACGAGCGCGAGGACGTTTTTAGCTCGGTTTGGGTAATGAACTGTAAGATTTGACTGTGTGGAAGGAAAGGCAGTGAGACGGAAGACGGTCCCTCTTGAGGGCTGCTAAAAGCCTGCTGTCGTAAAGCCTTTCTACCGCCACACCCCACCAGAGCAACGATCGCAGAATCCAGCGCAGATGACATTTCATATCAATGCAGTTTACATTTAGGAAGACCAGTACTATTGTTACTTGCAAGCAATAGCTTGAATTTCTATGCTGGTTTGGTTCTGGTGAATGTCACTGTTGAAGCTTTTGGACCAAGTAACTTGCTTAAACAGAAACATTCCATTGGTTAAGCCAGGTTTAAGATAATGTTGGTACACCAGCTAGACCAGCACCAAACCAGTTTGGACCAGCATAAAAATTCATGTTAATTGAGTTACTATAGCTAAAAAAAAACAAAATAAAAACAATTCTCATTGGCCGCTGATGCATCGGAAACCAATCAGCTGCGCTATGTAGATGATGATGTGATCACTACCAAATGAGTTAAGGACCAATCAGCCCTTGCGCCATCTTGAGTTTCACGACAGAACTTTGTATTTATTAAAAGCAGTGGAAAATCTGTGAGTTTTAATAATGTAGACCTCGTAAAGTCATCAAAATGAATCAAGTGTTTAGCTAAAGTATTTCATGAGATATTCAAATTATTTAGTTTCACTGTCAAATAATTTTTCAAATATATCTGGGAAGGTGTGAGAACCAGAGTTGTGCAAAATTCAGAATTGGCTCCATTTCAATTCACAAGTTGGTATTTGAAGTGTATTCATAGTTTGCACGTGACGTCACAAGTACTGGCTGGCGGGCAAGAGTGCCGTTTTCCAGCAACGAAACCCAGTAAACTAGTCAAGGATCTTGCCAGGACGTCGCCAGGTTTAATACAAAAGTTGGTGTTTCGAGGTGTAAATGACACGCCAGATAGTTGTTGTGCGATTGGTTGGACTAACCAGATGAGATGAGCAGACTTCACAGTGTAAAGTTACCAACCCGATCTCACGAGAATTCGTACGAATTTCACGAGGTGGCTAATTCGTAACAATTGGTACGACCTCACTCGTACGAATTAGTACGTTTTTGCTAAATACTCGTACGTAAAAAATTCGTAAAATATTCGTAAAATAATATTCGTAAAAAACTCATAAAATTCGTACGAATGACTTACCCCTGACCCCGGCCCTAAACCTAACCATCACGTGGGTTTGGACAAATCGTACAAATTCGTATGAGTGAGGTCGTATGAATTAGTACGAATTAGCCACTTTTTAATCACTCGTACGAATTGGTCGTGAGATAGAGTAGAACGTTACACGTCTGTGCAGTGATCACTCCATCACTCGAGGTAATTTCAACATTTGTTTGAATACAATGAGTGTTTGATCATCGTGTCTTTAAAGCCCGAAACACACCAAGAAGACGCCAACGAACTAGCGCTGATGAAAGCCAACTGTGTTGTCGCCTCTCGTCCTCTCTCTTCGAGGTAAAAAGTTGCTCTTGAACACACCGAGAGAACTACAGGCGACTGTCAGCTAGAATGTGCGTTCTGCGCCTGCATGTAATGAGCCAACTGTCTATTTCTGCAGATATATTAGTCTATATTCGTCATTCAAAAAGGAAAACCGAAGCTGCGGCAGCTGCAGATATACATAATGTGAACAAAGCAGCGCGTGCTTACCTTTTTGAATATCAATCCTGCTGAACACTTTCTTTATTCCACTCCACTCATGTTAATATTGAAATATTCGCCTCAGGTACGAAGACGTAACATAAGAACAGCCTTCTATCTGTACCGTTTTGACTTCTTTGCTTGCTGTTTTGCTTTAATTCTCGTGCACTGACTCTTTCACTAAGCTGAACAGCCAATCAGAGTTCTCTCTTTCCCCAACGTCCCGACGCCGATTCAACGTGTTGAATCGGGCGAAATAAAGCTGACAAGGACTATTTTTAGCCAACGGCACGGAACCGTGCGGATCACACCGAGCCAACTTGGTTGGCCGACGCAAAAAAATCTGCCAGATGGCCGACCGTCGGCTTTAGTAAACCTGTAGTTTTGTCAATCAACGCCACCAGCTGGTTGGGCGAGTCAGCTATGTGTGTTATGAGGCTAACTGTATGTTCACATCGCCGCCACGAGAGCGGCAATAATCATTGAAAAATGAATGACTTCTGGGCACTTTGACGCTCTCGCCGATGGCGCTGTAAACGCAGATGTGATATTTTGCTAACAACAACAAAAATATATATGATAGGTTGTTTTGAGGTTTTTGATATCAATGGTTTTCAATGAGAACAGTAGAGCTAGATTATTTACGGAGGAATTATTACTGCTCGATTATCTAAAAAAAATATCTAAACTTTGTCTGCTTTACACAATTTAATCCTAGTCCTTAGTTATGCTAGCTCGCTAACAGACTTGATAGCTACCAGAAAGACCTGGAACTACAACACTCCACGTTGAAAATACCCGTTTGTTGCCCACCAGGCATCCATGGTAGTCACGTGACTGCAAAGTATGATTTGGCCACTTGTCAAAGAAAATTTTGTTGGAATGAGAGGAAGAGGAATTCAACACAGGTGATGCATTCTGGGAAATTGAGTAAGTTCAGTTTTAAAATGGGTGGCTTAAAAAGCATTCTCAATTCAGTTGTAAATAGTGCCCTGCTGGGAACCTTACTTGAACTTACTGTTAGTTTGGGAATTGTACGTGCTGGTCTTTTCAGCAGGGACATCCATCAAAGTTTCAGTGTGAAGTTTTAGTTTGGTCCATGTCTGTGAACTTGCGCTGCTATATCAGGTGGACGCTTCAGGGGGCCAGTGTCGCTCCGGCCCCTAGTCAACTATACGACTGACAGCCAGACCTTTTACGGAGTAGAAAACCCCCAGATATTATCAGTAACACACACACACAAATGGACTCACCACTGAATGGACATACAGGTCTCGGCATGTAACAATAGCTGGGACTGATATTTCTCTCTGTTCTTCATGCTTTGATATACATGAGCGCCTTTCCTCCCTAAAAGGACGGAGAGGATCTATTAATGTAGAAACAGACCTTTAAAATCCTCAAGACTTTTAAGCATCTTGACCACACGGGTTTACAAG
The DNA here is from genome assembly GCA_038021265.1 of Cyprinella venusta. Classification (NCBI taxonomy): domain Eukaryota; kingdom Metazoa; phylum Chordata; class Actinopteri; order Cypriniformes; family Leuciscidae; genus Cyprinella; species Cyprinella venusta. The sequence goes on from CM075886.1 coordinate 9,254,224, forward strand.
ACCCAGATCTTCCGTCCCGATAACACTGGATTACGTAGTAAACTTCTACTTCCATCTTTTTTCCGTTTATCCTTTTAAGTCTGGGTTTTCTGCTCTTTATATTAGTTTTGTCTCTCGCCCTCCGTCAGCGTGTTTTATCAGCTGTCAAAGGGCTGGAGTGCTCAACTGCTGATTTGTTGGAAAATAAACACTGACAGTTTAATTTATCTCAGCTGCTCTGGACTCCATAAAAGGCCTTGGTCTTCTGAAAGTCACTTGTTTACATTTGAGCTCTTGGATGTTTGATATAAAAATACTCTTTCTCATCTTAAACAATGGGAAAACGAAGCAATGGGTGTCGTAGATAACATTTAAGCGTTGCTAATCAGCAAATCTGTGCTTTTGGGTGAGGAATCAGTCACTGGGCTGGTTTATTTAGTTGATGTGTGTCAACAGCTATGAACTTCTGTGTCTAGTTGTGCTGAAAAGTGAGATTTATGAGTGTTTTGGGAGGAAATGAGGAGAGAGATCTCATTTATGTTCCAGTTAAGCATTAAGTTTGTCTTGGATGTTTCTGCCAAAATCATAAAAATAGAAACAAATGAGCCTAGTGCTGAGATACAGCAGGATATAGACATATACAATTCACATGATGGACACTTATATTGCTGGCATCTCCCGAAACGACGAGAGACGTGTCAGGTTATGCAACTGTTCCTCCTGTACAGCAATGAGAATGTAGAGCAAATGGAGACTTGCTTTTGGTTTTCAGATTCGTCCTGAGACACGGCTCCTTCTAACCCCATATGTGTCTCCTCTAGAGCCAAGATACCAAAATCTGCCATCAAAAGTCAAATATTATGAGCTCAAATATTTCTCATCAAATACTAAGACTGAGCTACGGCATTATTTTTATCACTTAGTTTGTACTATATATCAACAATTGTCTCATTTCATTGATGTATTTATTATGTACATTTAATATTTTAAATACTAATGCTATAGTATAATAATATAAGTATTATAATGCAAATATTTGTAATGTATAATATACAATGATATCAAAACTATTAAATTAGATATACTATATACTTATATATGAAGAGTTCAGATGCAAAAGCCTCTAAGTGCCATTTGAAATTTTCTTCTAAAAAGATCATTTTTATCAAGCTTGTATATTTAAGTTCAGTAATTTCACTTAAATGGCAATGAAGATTACCTATTAATTGTCATTTAAATGAAATTACTGAACTTGAATATACAAGCTTGATAAAAATGGTCATTTTATTAGAAAATTTAAAATGGCATTTAGAGGCTTTTGCATCTGAACTCTTCATATATATATATATATATATATAGCCTATACTTATTAGCATGCATATTACAAGGATTTAGACAACCCGATCTCACGACCAAGTCGTGCGAATTAGTACGATTTTGCTAAAACGTACATATTTTACGAATTGGCCAATTCGTATGAATTCGTACGAATGACCTACCCCTGACCCCGCCCCTAAACGTAACCGTCACTTGGGTTTAGACAAATCGTACGAGTGAGGTCGTACGAATTAGTACGAATTAAACATTTTTTTACTCATTCGTCGTATTCGTACGAATTGGGCGTGAGATAGTGTTGATTTAGACTCTTTATTAGTACTAATGATGCACATATTAATGCCTTATTCTGCATGACCTTATTCTACATCCTATCTAAACTTAACAACTACTTTACTAACTATTAATAAGGAGAAATTAGGAGTTTATTAAAGAGTTTATTAATTTACAAAAGTCATAGCTAATAGTTAGTTAAATAGAGTATTGTACCCTAATCATCAAATTATATATATATATATATATATATATATATATATGAAGAGTTCAGATGCGAAAGCCTCTAAATGCCATTAGAAAATTTCTTCTAAAATGACCATTTTTATCAAAAATTTTACTGAACTTAAATATACAAGCTTGATAAAAACGGTCTTTTTAGAAGAAAATTTCAAACGGCATTTAGAGGCTTTTGCATCTGAACTCTTCATATATATATATATATATATATATATATATATATAAATGTAAGCAATAAGGTACGAGAGGCTGTCTCATTAATAAGTAACAGCTGAAGGGCGTTGTTAGGCACGACGCGAAGCGGAGTAACCCCTTTAGCCATTACGTATTCACAAGACAGCCTCTTATACCGTATTGCATTTATAAAACGGTTATCACACAATAAAAATATTAGTTTAAAAAAAAAAGTTAAAAAAGATGTATTAGTGCAACTTTCATGAAGTAAAATCACTAAAAGCCTTCCTTCCGCTAGAAAAAAATAGTCCCTGACCGTGAACAGCAACAACACTCTAATGTGTAATATGGATGAAAGCTCATATAAAGACAACATAGGTACTGCAGTGTTGCGCAGTGATAAACAGAACTGTTGGGTGAAGCGGTCATAGCCGTGTTTTATCATTAATAAAGCACAGTTGTTGACCAATCAGAATCAAGGATTGGAACTAACCGTCTTCTAAATATTCATACACACACACAGTCTATCATTATTGTTATAGAAATATTAACGTATATCTTATATGTGATTTTACTTTGCTATAACTCCTGTTGTCCATGAGGTCTCTCTCTCTCACTCTCTCTCTCTCTCTCTCTCTCTCTCTCTCTCTCTCTCTCTCTCTCTCTCTCTCTCTCTCTCTCTCGCTCTCTCTTTCAGGGAGACTCTTCACTAGAACGGTCTCCCGGCAGCTCTTGGCAGCAGGCATTCAATGCAGAGAGCAAACAGGGAATTCACCTTAAAAGGAGCCAATCTTGAGTCTCTATAAACCCGAGAGAGCTGAGAGTGTATATACAACGGCATGAAACAGTTTACAGTCACTCCAGCACTTCTTAAATAGTTACTTACGTCTGTTTTTCTTGTTTGTGTGTGTGTGTGAGAGAGAGAGAGAGAGAGAGAGGAGAGAGGGGGAGAGAAACCTACCTATGCATGGGTTCACTTTCCTATAAGATACCTCTGTGTGTGTGTTTATAGTCTTTTTTTACAGTCATATATAATCTATTGTCTTTTTTACTGTCCGATGCACAACTTACACAACACAACACTCACTGTTGGGCCACCAGACAAGCATGTGATGAATAAAACTTTGAACTCTGAGAGAGAGAGAGTTACAGAAAATGGCTTACTGAGTGTTTACGGATGACAGTGGTCCGGTTTCATTGGTTGAAGTTGTTCTCTGAGCATCATGGGAGACCAAAGCCCTTCAGATAAACACCTGAAATCACAGGATTATTATGTGATTACAATTGAAAGTCAAGTAGTCAAAGTCTTAGCTGTTGTAGCTTGATCTTGTGTCCAAAAACACTTTAAAACCAAGGCCAGAAAACCAGATTGGGCTACATATAACATTAAAATAATACATATTTTAATATTAAATTACAAAAAAAAACCTGTTAAATGCAAGTATTGTTTAATATTTTGTGTTGACACAATTAAAATAACCACAATGATGTTACTCTTCATTTAATTTCCAGACAGACAAGGTGAATCATCCTGATAAATTTGGAAATGTGGTTTATACCAGGAACAAATTTATGACTTCTGAATCTCGACACCATCTTCAGACGGACACGAAACTGCAATAAGAGCTTTTGAATATTTTACACGCAGCTCTGCGGTGCGTCAAACTCACCGAGAGATACAACGCACATTAAAGTTGGTTTCAGTGACCCTCGGCTGATCTGAGATCAGCCGTCTGTAGTCTTACATGACAGTTTCAGCTGAACTGAGTTAATATTAACTTTGATAGATATAAAATTTTCATATAATGAGATAAATTCAAGTCAAGAAAGTTTTGTGACTGCATTTAGGGTAAGTTTACATGACAACGATGAACTAAAAACAGAAAACTTTTTTCCTTTGAGTTTTCGCGTACAGAGAACAACACTGGTTCGCCATCCAGGCCAGTAGATGGCGAGATATAATATATATATATAATAGCTTTTATTTTTAGATTTTTTGTAATTTCGCTAATTTAGTCATTTTGTGCATTTTATTCGTTTTCTTTTTTAAAAAAATATTGATTCTTGGGTTTCATTTTTTTTTATTTCCGTTTTTGTTTAGTTTAGTTTTTGCTTGATTTATTTCCAATTAATAATTTTAGTGCTTCAACTTAAAATTGTTTCAGTTTATTGTCAAATCAATATTTTTAAGTTTCATTTAGTTGAAGTTTTTCAACTAATATTTGTATTTTATTTTATTTCAGCTTGTATGTGTTTTAAATAGTTTTAGTTAATAATAACCTTGTATTTTTTGTATGTTTTATTGTATTGTAGATTATTGTTTGTTTTATAATGCATATTCTTCACAAAGGAATGTTTTCATTATAAATCTAAAAAAAAAACAATTTTCACTCAGAAATTGCTAAAATATTTTTTAAGATTTGTTATCACAACATATTTTCCTTTCGTCAAATCAACTTAAATAATTTATTTAGTTGAGATAACTTTTTATTTTGAGTTTCTGAGTAGTTTAAGAGATTAAATTAATCTCTTTCATTGTATTAACTCACTTTTTCCAGTTCAATCGACTTAAAATTACAAGTTTTAAGTTAAAATTACAAAGAAATAGCAATTGCTATTTCTTTGTAATTGTTCGTGAAATTACCAAGTTCTTTGTAATTATCAATTTAAACTAAACAAACTAAACAAAAACGGAAATAAAAAAAATGAAACCCAACAATTAATATTAAAAAAAAAGAATAAAATGCACAAAAATGACTAAATTAGCGAAATAACTAAAAGTATAAAAATAAAAGCTATTATATTAGATCTCGCCATCTACTGGCCTGGCAGCAGAATGCAGCGTTTTTTGTTTGTCATTTTGCGTATCAGTGTGAACGGGGATCGTTTTGACAGTGTTGTTATCTGTACGCGAAAAACGCAAAGGAAAAACTTTTCTGTTTTTAGTTCATCATTGTCATGTAGTTAAGTAACACATTCAATTAAACGTGAAATGTAAAAAAAAAAACTGAAATAGCATTTTCTTTAAGAAAAAACCTCCGATCATTTTTTGTTTTATTTATAACATCAAACATGTTTTTTACAGTGTATAACATGGATTGTCCAGCCAGTTCCTCCGCATTAATGCTGTAATCCTGCGAGTGTGTAAATCTCAGACCCAGAGCGAGAACATCTCGCCTGCCTGTGTCAAACAAACGTGTCTCTTCTCGTGCCGTGGAGATCTGCACACTGTCATTTAGATCATAACAAAGGAACAGAGCTATACACAAACACGATTTACAGCGGAGAACACGAGTCCGCGCTCGACTCCTCTCGCTCATCCGCTGTTCCTTAAGAAAACCAGAATCCCTGTTTGTTTATGAACTTTTACATCTTCTGAATTTTATAACTGACCCCCTGCGTGACCCCAGCAGTTCCTCTAAACACTAAGTGGGGGTGAGTGCTCTCATTTAGGTCCTCTTGCTGTTATCTCCGCGGCGATGAAGAATGTTAGGGGTTGTTATTTATACCGCTCGTGTCTGATAGCGAGGTGCGGTGGCAGACGTGTTTATCTCTCGATTGCGAAGGGGGCAGGGTGGTCCCCCGCTGGGACTCTGCAGGGTACAAGAAACGCCCAAATCACGCCCTCTGCTAATTAGTGTTTATCTGATATCTCGATTAACCGAGATAGACATCTGTGGACTGATCTGAGGAGAGATTCAATTTAAACACGAACCAAACAACTACAGTTTAGTGGCTACTTAAAGGGTTAGTTCACTTTGAAATTCATTTTTGAAATGTTTTAGCTTACCTCAACGACATCCAAGATCTAGGCGTCTTTGTTTCCGCAGTAGTTTCAATTTTAATATTTTTAGGTCAAACCGTTCGTGTCTGTCATTCATATAATGACGTCCGTTTTGGGATATCGTATTAAAAATAACAAACTGAATGGAAACACCAAAAGATGCGCTATAAACTCTCCCTGAAATCCTAAAACATGAGTGTGCATTTATGAGTCACATGTTAATCAGTGGCTCAAAACCCTTTTAGCAATGCTCATGAATAGTTAGAACTTGCTAAACTTAACAATGGAAAAATACTTTTACAACCAAACTGTGCAATTTCTTAAATGCAGTTCATTACAGAAATGGTACATATTGTCTAGATGGAGGAGGGATTAATAGGCCTACACTACAGCTATACTACAACTATTATATATATAAACTACAACTATTTTCCATACGGTAAAATCATATCCGAATATCAGCGATTAAAGGTGTAAACTGTTGATACTGTGGCATCTTTTCCTCTTTAAATATGAACTAGGAGGTTCAGAGATTGCTTTAGTTAAGCAGTAAGCAGGTAAATGATTGTTAACGCCTCCGGTTTCTGGTCTCAGAGTAATTCTGTTCCAGTACAAAGTCAGGAAACCAGTCGTTCCTGCACACGCAGTCTGCATTAACACACACACACACACACACACACACACACACTGCAAGGCTGCAGAAACTGACTTCAGCTCTGCTTGTGTACATAAAAGACTAGTTGAATCACAGACTAAAACACACACACACTCCTCTGTCCAATGAATCAGAGAATCTGTAGATCAGATATTACTGTAAGAAAAATATTTTTTAAGATTTGTTATCACAACATTTTTTTCTTTTGTCAAATCAACTTAAATAATTTATTTAGTTGAGTTAACTTTTTTTGGAGTTTCTGATGATTAAATCAATCTCCTTCATTGTATTAACTCATTTTTTTCCATTTCAGTGAACTTAATATTTTTAGGCAACCAGGTTACTTAATTTTTTAAGTTAAACCAACAATATTTTTTTACAGTGTATCATTCAGAGAAACTAGTCTATGGCCAATAATGGTAAAATAACAATGAATATATTTAATAATATAATATAATATAATTGATTAAAAATATATACTTTAAAAGACATATTAAATTATAGTAATAGTAATATTGTCAGATTAGTATTATTATAAATCATCAAGCACCGTTACATAATGATGTAACACCTAATCTCTTATTGTTAACATTATTAAAACTGTATTTTAATTAATATGATATTTATAGAAGTACATAAATAAAGTTAATACTGTAGTGTATTAACTTTATTTAAATTAAGGTATTTATGCAATGTAAAAAATATTGTTGGGTTAACTTAAAAAATTAAGCAACCTGGTTACCTTATGAAATTTTAAGTTGATTGAAATGGAAAAATTGAGTTAATACAATGAAGGAGATTGATTTAATCATCAGACACTCAAAATATTATGTTATCTGAACCACATTAATTATTTAAGTTGATTTAACAAAAGACAAAATGTTGTGATTACAAATCATGAAAATATTTTTTGCAGTGTAATATAAATATAATATAAATTGGTACAGAGAGGAAAATCTTGAAATTGTTTTAAATCTATTTCATTTTGTGCAAAGAAGCAGTGAAATTACAGTAAACGAAGGAGCTTTAATTAAATATAAAAATAAAACAAGCTTTGTAAAAAAAAATGATGTGTAACCAGATGAATTTGTCCTTCTGTTTTTGTTTGTCTGCTTTAACACATGTGTCTGGTAGATGCTTTAACGAGATGATAAATGTTTCACACTCAAGCGCATTTACCATAAAACATGCGCGGGAAATCGAGAGTGTCACGAGACCGAGCCAAAACACGTCACGGGACAGTCGTGAGATCTCGGAGGATATTTACATAAAAGGTAATGTGGAATATTTAATCTGAAACTAAATTTGTGTAACCTGTATCAATGTCACATGTAGACAGAAAAAATTCAGTTAATTTTGGTAACATGGGCCAGAGCATGTGAAGTTGATTCTATCTCACTTTATATTCAAGGCACACACACACACACACACACACACACACACACACTACTGTATAACATAAGCATTCAAATTAAAACCGTCATGACCAGTAAAAGACATAACCATTAGAAACACATTAAATTATGGAGTACAGAAAGTAGTAAAGAGGAAGGCTTAGGGATGTGTCGAAGCTGTCCCGGCCCAGTGATGAGGGGGGCCACCAGGTCCTCTCAGGTCATCTCCCATTGGGCCCGAGGGAGAAGGGGGTCCACCCTTAAAATGCTGTTATAGCCCCTATGGATTTTAGCAATAACCCTGGTTAGATGGAAAGAATTAAATGATATGCAGGTTTGGTTGTTATGTTAATGTAAAGATATATGTATAACATCAGAGAAATAGGCATGGTTAGATGATCCACAGCAGGATAACGGTGATATGATTTTAGTTATAGTGTGAAGTGAGCATAACAATTGTTATGAAGGCCGGGTCAGACACGTGGACTGGTTGATAGAGGCATTATTATTGTTTAAAAAAAATTAAATCACTATTTTGTAAAAAAATTCAACTTATTTTTGCTTTGTCAAGGTAACATTTCCCATTTTCATTGAATTTACCTTGAAGTATTATAACTAAATTTAAATAAGCTAAAATAAATTAAAAAAATACAGACATATTTAAAAATATATAAATAAAAAATGACAAAAACACAACAAAATTGAACTAAAATGTAAGTGAAAAAGAAAATATAAATTTTAAAATATTTAAAATTGAATTAAAAATACTAATAGTAAAATAATAATAATAAATAATAGCATAGCTATAGTCAATGATACTAAAATAACAAAGGGTAGAAGTGAATTACTATCCCTAAATATAGGCCTATATATTTAAACAACGTCATTTATCTTAAATAATTAATATATTATATTCATAAATTAACTCTCTCTCTCTTCTCTATATATTCATGAAATTAGCCTATTTAAAAAACAATTTTATTATTTGAAAAATAAAATATTATATATTAAATTATATGAAGATGACAACAGGGCTTCCTCACTTGAATTAATTTTAGATAATTAGCTGATGTTTTCCGAGCTGGTCTGAAACTAGTTTCCTTTGGCGGCGCTGTCATGCAAAAATATACCCGAAAACCGTCAATTTACTATTGATGGCTATTTAAAAGTAGCCTCATTCTGATTTTACCAGCACTTGGTTAGTTATTACAACGGTAAAAGCATGAAATTGACCAATTAGCTTTTAGTCGCAAGTGAAGGGTTGTGTTTTTCTGGTACCATCAGCCCCAAAAAAAAAAAATTCTCAAATTTTCCTGTGTAATGTAAGTCACATGACTTACATGCCCCAAGTGATTGGCTCAAAACAGTTTTTTTTTTTTATTATTATTGAACAATAATATTAACAACCATGATTGGCCTGGTACAACATATGAACTGTCTTAGACAACAGACAAGCACCTTCACATAGGAAGTAGAAAATACAAATAGAGTAAAAGAAAAAAAAGGAAAAAAATCTAGGGGCCTTCAGAAAGATTCACATCCTCTATCAAAGTAGATAAGATTAAGGCATTCTTTTTCTTCATCAATTTTAGCGATAGAAAGTAATGACAGTTCTTTATGAAAAACAAAAGTTTGGTAGTGTTTTCAGGAATCTATTCTTGTGATTGGCTCAAAACAGTCTGGCTGCAGAACTCAATTCTGATGAGCAAAGATGGCAGATTGCTACTTGGGGTCAGTGAGATAAATGGTTCTCCAGTTATTAGAGACCTCCTTGGTTTCAGAAACAGCCATCGTGTAGGCAGGGTTAAAGAGACACAGAGGCAGGCATGGATGTAAAGGAGGGGTTAGATATGTTGATGATGGTGGTGGTAAAGTGGGCCGGGCCTCGCGCAGCTGAGTCCCATCTGAAGCACGGGTGCGCGCATTTAACATGATTGATCCGCTAATAGGACAGAGGAGCAGACGCACAACTTCAGCTTTAAATCTACCAACGGTTCCTATTTTCTCCTTTCTTTCCATTTCAACTCAAACGAGCTTGATGTGAGCGAGGGGGGGAAAAAACTCCAAAAATCACCTCCTTTCCCTTCTGTCACCCTCACAGAGCACCTCTCACCTTTACTTTCGGATTGTGGCTTTAACTCACGGCTTCACTGGGCACAAACGACACGAGATTCTCTTCTGCAACTTTAACGCAGACCAGGGACAAAATCACCGACAGGGAAAACTGATTTTTTTTATTTTTCTGGCACAAAGAAGCGTTAAAGTTACACAATGAGTCTGAAGTCAGATTCAGAGACGAACACCAGTGTTTCATTAGAAGAGGAGGTAAGAGAAATAAACTATTTTAGTAAACATAAACTTCATTTGGTGAAGTTCAAGCTTCTGCCGGCGGATGACTGTGGGAACTCTTTAGGCGTTTGACATGTTTTAAAAGTCGCTTTAAAGCCGTTTCTGAGGCATGTTTGTTGCGGTTTGAGGAAAAACGTTTGCTGAGGAAAAGCTTGAGAGGAATGCGGAGTCTGTCGATGATTAATCTTCAAGTTGGCATTGAAATGTGAGACTCACCTGATGAGACACACACACTCTTGTGTGACTGTGACTGTGGATAAAGTTTATGGGAGATTTAACAAGCAAACACTCCAGTGGGTGTTCTTGAAGTTTTTCTGTCTTTTTTTTTCTACCAGCTTTCACATACACGCACAAATAGTGACGTGTATTGAACGTGGGTCTAAAAGACACAATGTATCTTTTTAGAATTATTTTTCGCTTTTAATGTAATTTAATCTAATTAAATTATGCTGTTGCAGTGTAGTCAGTTATTTTTCAAGTTTCTTTTGACAAACGTAAAGTGAAAAACTGAGACCCGACAAGACTACCTTTTGAAGTCTTGCGATAGAAATTATAATGTAGGCCTAGCTAATATATTGTGGTATAATAAACTATAACTTTATTTCTTTTTCTGTTTGTTTCCTGTCATCTCTAACTTCCGACGTGGGCATTATTTTTATTTACTTGAGACTTCCATTTATTTAATATTATTATTTTTTGGGCAGCTTGTTTTTAATTTGTCCTTTACATTAAATTAAGTAATGTAGCCACCACTTTCCGTAAATTGGGTTAATAAACAACTCCCTTTGATTGGAAGTCCATATTCTGTATTGAATCTTGTTTGTTTTTTTGTTCTAGTTCCTCCTGAGTGTTTGGGTCCGGTCTAAATGTGACCTCTGACCTCTTGTAAAGGCATTTCCTGTACTTCAGTGTATTTCACTTACACAAGACTGTCAGAAAATATCGTTTATGGAGTTTGTGAGGATGGTTGTGTAAATGTTCCTGTAGTTTAAGCTGGACTCTCGTTCAGGGTTTGGCGTGGGAGTTGCGTCCTGTCATTGTTACTGGGCGGCACTGGGTCAGTGTGTTTGGTGTGGTGCGTTCGAATTGTTCATTGTGTTCAAGCCTGAACCTGCAATATTTAGGACAGGGGTTTCCTCCCTCTGCGCTTCGACCACGTCCCCCCAGACATGCCCCTTTGTTTCTGTCCCGTTTTTCTGACCGCCAACAAATTCAACTCTTTAGTTTGCTTAAGTGGCACCTTGTCCCTTATTTGTGGAGTGTTTATTCCTTTTTGATTAAATTCCTGTCGTTTATTTCCCCTCTCAGCTGTTGGCAGTGTTTGAGCACTGATGCTCGTGTTTCAGGAACATTGAGGATAAGGGTTTTCGGACTGAACCGAGACCGTTCTCGCCTGCAGCCGTTCCTCCGAGCCGGTCAGGAAATGATGGCTTTCCAGTGGATGATGTGTTGGTGGAAAAGTGTAGAGGAATCTGACCGATGGACATGTGTCCAGTTATACACTCTGATGCTTTGCTGTTTTAGCACTTTAATGATCTGACACGGTTTTATTGGTGTAACCATGGTGCTCAATCCTTTATATATTGTACCATGGCAGTTATATGATACTTCATGTTATCATGCATGTCCATAACATCATGGTATCAAGATACTTGTCAAATTTTTTTTTTTTTTTTTTTTTTTTTTTGTAGTTAGTGCAGGATAAAAAGGCGACTCTTTCCTTCCTAAACATGTCTGGGTCATTATCAATATAACTAATTATTTAAATTAATGTTAATATTTTGATTAATGACTTTAATAAGATTGATTAATAAGACTACTTTTTTGCATTTTCATGATTTTAAATTGTATTTAGCTTTTTTTCTGCACGGAGTAATCGAAATGACAGGACTTTTATTATTATATTAATACTTTTCAACATTATAGGACAAATTATTAACGGTATACACTGAGAATAATAAAACTAGCAAAACTCAGGGGTATTAATAAAAATTGCATTGTTGCTTTTGTATTATATATTAAATTGAATCCAGTTTGAAAATTATTGGGAGTTAAATATTCTTGTGAAAAAATGGTTAACTACTAGGGATGGGCAACGATTAATCACGAGTAATCGCATCCAAAATAAAAGTTGGTATTATATAGTATATGTGTGTGTAGTGTGTGTATAATTAATTTGTGTATATAAATACCCATGCATGTATATATTTAAGAAATATGTGCATATATATATTTTATATATATTTATTCACAATAATATTATATATAAATATTTGATAAATTAATAACACATTTTTCTTAAATATATATATGTATGTTTATATATACAAATTAATTATACACACTACAAACACATATATTATGTAAACACAAACTTTTATTTTGGATGCGATTAATCGTTGCCCATCCCTATTAACTACTGACAGCTGTTACAAGCATCACACCATAAAAATACGGTGTTACTGTTTTTGAAATTAACTGCAAAGTACTGTATTGTCAGCTACAGTATATAACTAATTTATATTAACACAAAAACAGTAACACACAGTTTAGTTACCGTATGATGCTGGCTACCGTAGTGTACAGTTTTGTTTTTTTAGTGTAAATTGTCAACAGACTCTTTTGTGGGGAATTGTTAGTCACATGAAAGAAAAATTTCTTTTTTTTTTGTTTGTTTTATTTTTCCTGGACATGTTTTTGTGAGACTGAGCCAAAACCCAGTGTCTTTCAGATGGAGTGTGTTCCCTTCTGAAGCGTTTGGAGAATGTGATGGGTCAGCCTCAACCAAAGTTCTCCCTCTCTCCCCTCTTTTCCGTAAAAGGTCATGGCACACTGTGTCCTTCATCCAATCTTTCCCTCCTGCCCTCTAGAGTTGCTACATCTGTTTTTAAATGCTCGTTGCTTTTTGGGTAACTCTAGAATCTGTGATACTTAGTTTTAATTTGTCGGGTAAAATGTGTTCTTGGACTCGAGGTCGCGTTTCTCTTAGCCATGTTCATTCTTCAAGTAACTTTTTTTTCTTTATTTATTTGATTGCCCTTTGCTCTCTCTCTTTGTTCACTGTAATATCATTTGATCCATCCTGTTAATTTGCCGAGTTAAATTCGATTTTCTACCTTCCACTCACATTGGAGCGATGATGCTGTCCGTGGCCTGCAGAAGTCTCTGCATCCGTGCTTAGGGTCACACACACTTGATCACCACGCACACACTTCTGCTCACTAAACTAACACGATCTCATGATTTTGATCTGAACACATAATGGCAAACTCTGCAGACAAACGGGGAGACTCTGACACAGTAGGAAGGGAGAGAGACGTTCAAAGGTAGTTCTCAACCATTCCTATTTTTTATTCCTTTTCAGGTGCACATTTCTAAGACCATACGTTGTCCAGCACTCATAGCTCAGAGGTCATGGCATTCTGTGTGTGTGTCAGTCATGTCATTTAGGCATTTCCCTGTTCTAGGTACGAACACTCTTTGTCAGCGGGCTGCCTGTCGACATCAAACCACGTGAGCTTTACCTGCTCTTCAGACCCTTCAAGGTAAGACACGACAGCCTGAGGGGGGAAAGCTGGACGTTTTGCTAGTCCCCTTTATTTAATTGATTTTAATTTGAGAGAATCGAGTTTTCTGATTAATTCCGAATTTGTCCTTTTTATCAATCAGGGATATGAAGGATCTCTCATTAAATTGACCTCAAAACAGGTAAAGTTGAGACTTATTGGCCTTCCTATGATGTTTAAATTTATTAAGCATAAATGTAAACCAAAAAAATCAATGATATTTACATTAATATAAGTGTATTAATAGATATAACTATTAGGGAAATATTAGGGTACATTTCACATCGGAAAAAAAGTGTAAAAACATACTTTCTCAAAACGATTGGTTTCACTTTATATACTTTTACACTGTAAAAAATATTGTTGGTTTAACTTAAATGAAGTAACCTGGTTGCCTTAATTTTAAGTTCATGAAATGTAAGAATTGAGTTAATACAATGGAGATTGTTTAACCCTCAGAAACTCAAAATATTATGTTGTCTGAACTGCATACATTACTTAAGTTGATTTGACAAAAGAAAAAAATGTTGTGATTAATTAAATTAAATTGAGTTAATACAATAGAGATTGATTTAACCCTCAGAAACTCAAAATATTATGTTGTCTGAACTATATAAATTATTTAAGTTGATTTGACAAAAGAAAAAAATGTTGTGATTACTAATATAGTATATATTTTTACAGTGTACTAGAAGTACCTTTTTTTTTTATTTTAAAAGGTTAAATTAAATATTTTGCAAGAATATCAAACTCCTGTCCTCCTTGGATTAACCAAACACCCCCTAAAAACTAAAATTAAGGAAACCGAATCGTTGTGGACATTAATAAAGTGAAACATTTTCTTATTTAAAAATTATATTTAAACTATTTATTTCTAAGGTATTTAATCTGTAGAGATGTTATAAATTATCTTGACTAACTCTATTTTTTATAATACATTATTTTTAACTACTTTAAAAAGCGGACGTTTAAAAACTACAAGGGACAAAGGCAATTTCAAGCAAACTTGAAAAACAGGGTATGTAAAATGTGTGAGAAAGTATGCGTTCTTAATGGATAAAATATTTCTGAAGAAAATTTAGGATAAAAATATAATCGTCAATGGACATCACAAAATGTACCCCAAATTTATATAATTTTTTTTTTAAACTAATATTTTTGTTTATATTATTATTATTTTTTTTTAATTATGTACTTTAGGAGAGAACACTTAATTGTCATAAAATCTTGGTCCTAAAATTGGGTTTAAGTTTAATTGTATTTTAATCAATTCTAATTATTATATTAACAAAAAAATTCAATAATACATATCATATTTTTAAAGTCTTTTCCCTTTGATTTTTGGAGTGAAATACAGTGTGACTTTATATTTTAAGGAGATCTATTTTCTACTTGTGTTGATTGGAAATTAAATTGCGTTTCTTTTCATTGTCTAGCCTGTGGGGTTTGTCACGTTTGACAGCCGGTCTGGGGCTGAAGCGGCCAAGAATGCCTTAAACGTAAGTAACCATTGGTCCGTCAGTAAGCTGAAGCGATGGCAACTTAATTATTTATGAGACGCTGTGTTTTATGTCCTCCAAACTTCACTTTTAAAAGTCTGACTCAGATGCTGCTCTTCTCTACGGGGGGGAAGTTTCTCTTGCGTACACATGTTGGTCCCTAAGAAAACTTCCATGACGTCATGCGTTTCAGGCAGGATGTGGATTGCTCTGGGAGCTTGTGTACTTGTGCCGCAGAGGGAAACCTGATGTTCTGTTAGCACTGTCCTATAGAGTTTAGCTCTGACTTACCTCAACAAACCTTGATTTACCTTGATTAGCTGGTTCGGGTGTGTTTAATTGGGGTTGGAGCTGAACTCTGCAGGACAGTGGCTCTTTTGCGTTTGTAAAAAAAAACGTATTCGGTCAACACTTCTAATCTGTTCTCAGGGCATCCGCTTTGACCCAGAGAGTCCTCAGACGCTTCGTCTGGAGTTTGCGAAAGCCAACACAAAGATGGCGAAGAGTAAACTGATGGCCACGCCAAACCCGTCCAACCTGCACCCGGCTCTTGGTGCGCATTTCATCGCTCGAGACCCATGTGAGTAAACTACGGCGCTTGTGCCCTGCCCACCCTGCAGAACATGGCGCCGATTCGCCATTAATCTCTGATTCAGATGAATTGGAAGTGTTTTGTAACGTGTCTTGACTCACTATTGATCAATTTAATGTCCTTTTTAAAGCTTTACCATTCTGTCTGGAGTGTGCCATTTGGGACAGGGTCTATATTTTGGCTGCTTTAACGGGTCTCTTGAAGTGCGTCTGGTTCTGTGTGTGACTCGGATATGTATGTGATTGTGTAGATGACCTGACGGGGGCAGCACTGATCCCTGCGTCTCCTGAGGCGTGGGCTCCGTATCCTCTCTACACCACTGAACTGACCCCAGGCCTGCCACACGCCGCCTTCACCTACCCCGCCGCTGCTGCTGCCGCTGCCGCCCTGCACGCCCAGGTGAGGGACCAGCCGGTGTGTGCCCCTTTCCTATGACTCTCACTCTGTCTCTCTGCTTTCGGGGGGTTTTATGTCCAGTGTGACATTGCCAACACTTCTTAAATTACTTCCATTTGTTTGTTGCATATCATTGTGCTTTTGTACTTTGAAAACACAAACAGGGATTCAGTTCCAAAGTGACAATGCGTTTTTCTTTCTGGTATATCTAAATATGGAGTTAGACTAGATCCCGATGATTTCTAAAGGGTGTAAAAATTTATTTTAGGTGCTACAATCTTTGAATCGGTAAGGATTCATGTGGAAGCTTGTTTCCGCCACTGAATATAAAAATAAAATAAATAATTGTGACTTTTTATCTCACAATTCTGACTTTTTTTTCTCACAATTGCGAGTTTATATCTCGCAATTCAGACTTTTTTTCTCAGAATTGCGAGATAAAAAGTCGCAATTGCGTGTTATAAAGTCGGAATTGTGTGATATACAGTCACAATTCTGAGAAAAGACAAAAGTGCAAATTTTTATCTCACAATTCTGACTTTTTTCTCACAATTGTGAGTTTACATCTTGCAATTCTGAATTTATAACACATAATTGCGAGTTTAAATGTCAAAATTCTGACATCTTTTCTAAGAATTGTGAGATATAAACTCGCAATTGCGACTTATCAGGCCAACTGTAATGGGGAAAAAAAGATTAACATTTTTCCCCCTCAGAATAGTTTAAAACTCACAATTCTGACTTTATATCTCGCAATTGCGACTTTATTACGCAATTCTGACTTCATATCCCGCAGTTCTGACTTTATATCTAGCAATTGCGACTTTATTACGCAGTTGTGACTTTATATCTCGCAATTCTGACTTTATATCTCTCAATTGCGACTTTATTACACAATTCTGACTTTATATCTCGCAATTGCGACTTTATTACGCAATTCTGACTATATCTTGCAATTGCGACTTTATTACGCAATTCTGACTTTATATCTTGCAATTGCGACTCTATTACACAATTCTGACTTTATATCTCGCAATTGCGACTTTATTACGCAATTCTGACTTTATATCTTGCAATTGCGACTCTATTACACAATTCTGACTTTATATCTCGCAATTGCGACTCTATTACACAATTCTGACTTTATATCTCGCAATTGCGACTTTATTACGCAATTCTGACTTTATATCTTGCAATTGCGACTCTATTACACAATTCTGACTTTATATCTCGCAATTGCGACTTTATTACGCAATTCTGACTTTATATCTTGCAATTGCGACTCTATTACACAATTCTGACTTTATATCTCGCAATTGCGACTTTATTACGCAATTCTGACTTTATATCTCGCAATTGCGACTTTATTACGCAATTGTGACTTTATATCTCGCAACTGCGACTTTGTATCTCGCAATTCTGACTTTATATCTCGCAGTTGTGAGAAATAATGTCAGAATTGCGAGATAAAAAGTCGCAATTACCTTTTATATTTTTCATATATGGCGGAGACAAGCTTCCATAGATTCATGTGTTCGAACGGCCACAAAAGACCGTCTACTCTCCATCTACTGACCTGATGTGTAAACATAATAGTGCGCTAGACAGACGGGATTTAAACTGTCGGCTGAAGACCAAGTTTGGTTTCAAGATGAAAATCGTACAAAGCACAATGTTCTCTCTCCATGCCTCATTTCTAACACACACTCAGAGCGTTCGGCTGGTCTTGTGGCTGTCAGAGCAGAAACTAAAGCTGATGCGCTGTCTCTGTCATTCATCAATTGTGCGAGTTTTATTTTGTCCATTAGATCGAAAGATCTGACGCGCGTTTCACCGTCCATAGACCCTCCCCTCGAAGAAATCCACACAGAAGCGGTAGAAAGTGGACAAGAGACGGATTAAAACACAAGGCGTAAACTGGAATGTGTCTACTTGTGAGCCGATTGACCAAAAAACATCTAGGAGTAAAGATCTAAACCTAAACTTATATTTTTTTGGTTTTAGAATATTTACTTTTAAATCATATGTATCCATCTAAAGCATTCTGGGTAAAGCCCAAGGTTTAAGGGTGTGCCAAGTCATGCCTTGTGTACTACTGTAGTTTTACATTGTGAATCTTTCTTTTTTGTAGTTTAATTGGAAATGTCCTGTTCAGTTGAGTCAGACAAGTTGTCCATGTGTTGCATTATGGGAGTCGCTATTCCACACCGTAAGCTTTGTACAGTATACTGCACGTTTTGCTGAATATTTCATCCAGCGATGCGTACTGTATACCGCAGCAATAGCATGCGCTTCAAAACGTTAGCCAATGTTCAGTCTAACCGAACCAAGCTTACCTTTCCTATAATGCTCCTGACCCTGGGTCACATGACGCAGCAAAACCAGAGGTGTTGTCAGGGGTCCACTCTGAACATGACAAGTCTGATTACCCAGAATCCCTCAGAACAGCATTCCTTGGCCTGCTAGTGTTGCTGAGATGACATCAGAGAAAAGCTGTTTTTAATTGCGTCTCAGGTTGGATTATGACTTGATCGCTGAGTGAATCTGTGCCCAGAGAGGTGCCGATTAAAGTTTGTATATGCAACAAATTTTATGATCCATTAAAACCAGCACATGTTAATTTCTCCCACAAACCTTTTACTGCTCTTGTGGTTCATAAACATTTTTAGATTCATTTTTACCAGTTTAAAACATATGAGGCTACTCATGCATTGTTTGCATGTTGTTTAATGTGACTATGAAGACTGTGCTTACTGCTTGACAGATCAAGTTTATTGATTGAATGGCTAGACTTTGTGGTTGTCATGGCAACAATCCAGTGAAAGCTGAAGGTCATGCATGTAGAGGCGTTACTTGAAGTCTCTTGAGCCATACTGTATGTTAACGGGATCCTTAAAGCGTAAATTGAGATTAAGTTTAATTGTCTGATATCTTCGTTTTTAAGATTCGATCGCAAGAAAGTGTTTTACTGCGGTGTTTGGCTAAGGCTCTGGGCGCAGTTTGTTTTGTCAGGATCTCAAAGGGGTTGTAAAAGGTTTCATCCTCTGGGTGAGAAAAAGAGCGAACGTGCTAATGGATCCACACGCTAACACATTCTCTGCCCGATGACACACTTCAGAGTTTTAGTTTTCTGTTGCTGGTTAACGATTCAGTTTGTTGGTTTAGTTAAACTAAAAATAACAATAATAAAAACCAACCAACATTTATTTATTTTTTTCCTTGTTGTCATAATTTTTATTTAAATAAATAAATAAAAATTATGATAAATAGCTAATATTTATTTATTAGCTAATTTTGGTTTAAACTAAAAAGAATAACATTAAAATATATATTATTTAAAAGATATATATTTCTTATTTAAAAAATATTTTATATTTAAATTTATTTTTTCTACTTTTTTTTTCAAAATTACCAACTTTTTTTCAAAATTATGTCTTATTTTGGACATTTTTTGGGGACTTTTTTTGGAACTTGTCATTTGATATGCTATATGGGTGACGTTTAAAAAAAAAGTTGAAAAAGTTAAGAAAAACCAACCAACTTTTTTATTTCTTGTCATAATTTTTTTATTTATTTATTTTTTGCTCATTTTTGTTTAAACTAAAAAGAATAACATTAAAATATATATTATTTAAAAGATATATATATATTTCTTTTTTTTAATATTTTATATTTAATTTTTTCCTTTTTTTCTACTTGTTAATTTTTTCTTTTAAATTTTTGATGAAAATGTTTGATGAAAAAAAATGTTTTGTTTTTTTTAAATTACCAATTTTTCCAAATTATGTCTTATTTTGGACCTTTTTTTGGGACTTGTCATTTTTGACATGCTATATGGGTGACTTTTAAAAAAAGGTTATTAAATAACTCAAAATAAACTAATTTTATATGGTGCCCTTTTAAGTTTTAGATTATATCTAGTTTTTTTTTTTGTTGGTTTGTTAATGGTTCATTTACACTAGTTTCAAATAATGTGTTTTATATGGTGCATATATCATTTTAAATTAATTTAACATAAATATTAATATAATTTGTGTTTGCAAAAGTTCCATTATAAATGTTAAGGCACTCGTGTCGCAGAATGACTTGATGATTTCCTGCTTCGTCCAGCATTATTCAGCTCAAGGAAAATAGAGAAGGAATTCCTTTGGCGTGTTTGCGTGGAGCCGGGATGACGCAACTATAAGTCTGCAGTTAAACTCCTGGAAGAAAAGAGCACTTGGCTTTCTCTTCCTCCAGACCTCTCTAACACACACCTGCCGGAGTGAGATTACAGCTGTAATGTCTGCGCTCTGGTCAAACCTGACGCCTCGTAAATAGTGTGTGAAGTCACAGAAGGGCTGAAACGGACGTGCCAGGCTGATTGTGGTCGTTCTCTTGCCCTTGGCGTGGTTTGGGAAGGCAGGACGGGAAAGGAGTTAATGTCATCTTGCTGAAAGATGTTTATAGATGCACCGATAAGAGTTTCCTGCTCCGTTCATTAGCACTGCTAAAATAGCTGGACTATGAAGGTTGTTGAAGAAATTGCATTCGAGGTTGTTGCCCTCTACATTGTTTAATGTAATTATTAATAATACAAAAATGGCTTTTGGCAGAAACTTATGTTTCTTTTGGGGATTTTTAAAGTGGTCAGGTTGATTAAAGCGGCCTATTGGAAACTTCCCACATCTGAAGTGGTTTACAGGAGTCGCTCTCAATTACTTGTGTAAAGAACAGGAATCATGGAGGATTTCAAAATAGAATTTAATGAAAGCCAAAATTAAGATTTAATATTGAATAATATGTATTGTCCCATTCATTTGATAAGATTCTGAGACGTAAGCATTTTTGCTGTCTATTGGAAACTTGACAGTCTCAACAGAAAGCACTAAAGTTTTCACTAAGTCAGTAACATGAGGAATGCTTAACCCTAAAACCGTATTCGGGACAAATGTGGGCAAGTTTTGATTTATTTTTTAAAAAATACTTCCCTTGATCGGAGCGGTATAAGAATTGGCTACTTTTCCTAAGTTTGCCTCCTCAACACACAGTTTTTTTTACTCAATTCTACAAAGTTAAGTGGGTGAAAAAAAAAAACTCTTAATCTTGTATTTGGGTCAAAAATGGGCACCCATAGAAATGAATGGGAAAAACTAATTTAGAGCATACTAAAATAAGCCAAAATGGTTATTTTATGGACACCAGGTGATGGCAAAGTCACTTCATCTTTAGGTTTTAGCTCTAAAAACTTATTGGAATGAAATTTTAATGTAGTTAAAAAAATAACTACATGGTAATTAATTTACATTGAAAATTAAGTAGTTTTTGAAGTAAATAAATTCAAAAATACACCCAAATTTAAAAAAAAAACGCCGTAAATGGATACACAAAACTTTATCGAAGACAGTGATATAGCATTTATAATAAATAAAAATTAGGATCACACCTGAGTCCTCTGTGCCCACATTTGTCCACAATTACAGGATTAAGGGCTATAAAGTGAATACAGTTTGAGGGCTACAAGGTTAAGATGATAGTGGTAAACGCATCAAAATGAGAAAAGCATCAACATGATGATTTTTCAAAATATGATTACATATGATTAAATTTATATTTGGTAACACTTTACTTGAAGGGGTGTGCATACGACTAACATGACACCTTCATAATCATGACGTAATGAGAATGACACAGGGTTTATGCATGTTTGACAACTGTCATTGTCATTCGCTCAATTATGACATTTTATATATGAATATGACATTGTTTGAGATGTCTGTTATAACTCCTTGACATAAAACAATTCATCATAACCTGTCAGTGTCTTTTGTCATGACAACTTGACAATGCTAAGGCCATGTTTACACGAGAACGCTCGCGGGTGAAAACGTAAAAATATTTTGTCGGATTTGCCTTTCGTTTACACGGCGACGGCGTTTTTGAGGCTTAAAAACGCAAAAAAACATCCTCCAGAGTGGAAATCTTAAAAACGCTCCACCGCCGCGTTCCCGTGTAATCGGTAAAAAAGCCAAAGTCTGCTTGACAGTGAAGGTTGTTTGCAGGCGCGTGGACTTGGTGTTGTTGTAGTATGCACTCCTAGCCGCCTGAAGTGCATACTACATTGAATTTCACACACTTTTGCGTCACCGTTTGCACGCAGAGTTCCCACACAAAACGCTCGTCTAAACGCAGAATAAAAAGTGATGACGCAACGCCACTTTTGCGTTTTCTCTTCAGAATCGTTTCCGTGTAAACATGTCAAACATGACGGCAGATTAATTATCAAACTTAAGAAACCACCTAGCTTTATTGGTTAACATTACATTAAACTTCATGGTTTTGACATTGGCTGTCGTAAAGACATTATAACTCTTTAATGACAAATTCGATTAGTACCACTGTAGTTGAGGTCACAAAATATTAATGACCGTTATAATGCCTCATGACAGCCAATGTCAAAGCCAACCACATGACAGATTAACTTAATTTAAACGTACAATATGTAATTTTTTTTGGCCACCAGGGGTCACTCATTTCACATAATAACAAAGACGTACTTTGATGACGTCAGGAAAGAGCGTGGGCTCACGGGAGTTGTTGTCGCTGTCAATGACAACCAGCTCAGCTCATGACATGACATGATCGTTTTTACAAAATATACGGATATACGGCATCTCTCTGTAGATTTAGCTTGTCAAGAAGCTTTAAATGCAACCCCAATGTTTACCTGTGTCATGCTTCTCCTGCGCGGCTCGCTAACAGCAACAGTTGGCTGATTTGAATGAGACGACCGGAACGGGGAGCACTATATGCGCGAGCAGCACCGGGGACAGTGCATCTCGTCTGAGTGAGCGCTCGTGAGCGGGCACGTGATTTACACGCATAAAAATACGTCTTACTTTTTTTTCTTCGTCATTTTCTATGCTTTATTGGCGGTAGTCCAGTGTTCCCCTTTGTGTTTGGTGGTTTCACCGAGATCCGCAAGGAAGTTAGAGAAAATAGTGGAGTCAAAGGTTATATGACGCCATAGACGGACGACGAAACGGAAATAAAGAAACGTCCCGTGTCTTCGAATTAAACTATAAATTTCTCCGTATTTGAAAGTTGGTGGAAATTGTCGGGATAATGTAAGTACACATCTAATAGACATATAGAACATAGATACAGTTATTTTTGCTATTTTTAAAGCCGAAAAAGTACAGATTGTGGCTTTAATGTCAAGTTGTCATGACAAAGACACTCACAGGTTATGATGTATTTTATGTCAAGATGTCATAACAAATACACCTTAAACAATGTCACAATGCATTCAAAATGTCATTATTGAGCGAAAGACACTTAATGACAGTTGTCATAAACATGCATAAACCCTACTTCATATTCAAGACGTATGTCCTGTCATGGCTATGAAGTTGACATGTCAGTCTTATGCACACCCCTTCAAGTAAAGTGTTACCTTATATTTAAGAAAGAAATATAAGCAATACATTTTCTTATTTATCAAATTAAGTTAATTTAAGTGTTTAAAGTGTACATTATTATAGCACGTTATGCATTCAGTACTTGTTTGGCAATGGACCACAAATAATCCTATAATAAAAGAAACATCTGCATTATATCAAAGATCTTGTTCTTGTTCCTCTCGCCTGTAGATGCGCTGGTACCCGTCCCCCTCTGAAAGTTCTCAACCGGGCTGGAAGTCACGCCAGTTCTGTTAAATCCGTGAGTATCCGTCACTTCTCCTCACACAGTCGCTCGTCTCCGACTGTAAGCCAATGCTCTGCTCTCGTCTCCACAGATGCCGTTCCGTACCAGACGTTTAGTTATTTCTCCCTCCTGTTTGAATGAAGGACAACTGGGCTCTGCGTTTTAATTTAATCAGGTTTATTTAATGGACAATCTAAGCATGAAGGATTATTTTCCTGGAGGAAGTCTTCTCGAAAGCACTCTGAGGACGGTGACGAACCTCACGGTACTGTCTCCATTTCAAAAGCTGCGCTTGACGAGCCAATCAGGCGCAGACGTTCAACATGTCTAGCTGCTCCTGTAGACGGTTTCCTTTTCTTTTCTGTTTTGGTGTGTCGTCATTCTGCATGCGATGAAGTTTTAGAATGCAAATCTTTTCGTCCCAGGTTAACCCTGAAGGTTTTCAGCCTCTTGTACTTGCATTTTGTTAAAGGTAGAGACCTGAATTTGATTTTTGCGATCCAGTCTCTGTACTTTAGTTTCCTCTTTTAAAGAACCGATGACATGCACTGGGTGTCTTGTTTCCGTTTGTGATCCTCTGCCCTGAATTCACCGAACCTCCGCTATCTGTGTCTGCTTGGCGAATATTTGAACAAAAAAAGAAATGTACAAGTATTTTTGTACACTAGTGTAATGAATATTTATGCATTTTTTGTTTCGTGCAATTAAATAAGTATATATGTATGAGCAGTTTAGTGTTCCCTTATTTTTTTTGGTGTTTTCGTTGGATGTTAATTCTGTCTATAACCTGTTTGAAGTGCAATTGATTTCTTTTTTTTTTTGCTCTGTGTTACATACTGAAGTTTCCTGTGGCAGTACTGCGAGTTTAAACGGGCTGCCAACACGAGATTGCTGTATTATAATATAAAAAAAATTTAAAAATGCTGATCTTTTTTCTTTTTCAGAATGTGAAACTGGAGAATAAAAGGAAATCTGAGAATCGATGTTTCGTGTGGCTTCTTTAAATCCAGCTTTGAGTTTCCATTTTATAGCCTTTCCTTGTATGGGGTTTATATCCTAGTAATATGAGGGGGTATAGGTTATTTTAGGGTGCGTATCTGCTCTCTCGTTCCGTGTTTTACCTTTTAAGGCATCAGATCTTCACCAGCTGCTTCATCTAATGGGAACAACTTAAGCTCTGGCCTGTGAGAAGCTGGTGTTTATTTGAAGAGCGCTAGTGTTTTCAAACTACGTCTGAAAGTCTGGCTGTAAAAGACTCGGTGGATGATTTCAATTTATTTGAATGGTGGTGCTTTCAGAATGTGTCCAAATCCGCTTTACAAAAAAAGTGAGCAAGTGGAGACCATTGCAAGGGAAAACCCAAACCCTTAGACGAGGAAATAAAACTCCATAAGGGGAAACCCTCCTCATCTGGCGCATATTGAACCTGTGGCTTATAGAGCTTCTGTAGCTCCGCCTCTTTTCTGCACTGTCTTCTGGTTTGTATTTCCACAGTGTGAAGGTAAGATCTTTTCCAGAAAAATAGTCTTGGTCTAACTGACATTTTGTTGTGATCTCCGCTTCAAACATTACAATGCTCATAAGTTTATTAACTCTACTATAAGTAAATCCACTTTACCAGCTAATTACTCTTCGATGGCTATGCCTTAGAAATATACTTGGTTTATTCAAGTAAAAAAATTATTATCGCTTAATCAACAAATATATTGTTATATGTACCAACAATATAATTTTATGGGTTAAAGTGAAAAACAACTTTT
Source organism: Cyprinella venusta (assembly GCA_038021265.1). NCBI lineage: Eukaryota > Metazoa > Chordata > Actinopteri > Cypriniformes > Leuciscidae > Cyprinella > Cyprinella venusta. The sequence continues at coordinate 9,279,906 of CM075886.1, forward strand.
TAAAGGGATGGTTCCAATAAAAATTGTCATTTACTCACCCTCAAATTGTTCCAAACATGTGTGAGGTAATTGTGTGAGGTAACATCTGCTGCAGACGATATTTTGAAGAATTTGGGTAAACAATCTATTATTGGTCCTTATTTACTTCATTGTAATTCATACTATGGAAGTAAAAGGGTTTCACTAACTGTTTGGTTACCCATATTTTCATGTTTGAGTGAACTATCTCTCTAAGATAATATTACCACTTTTTACAGTGTATTCTGTTAGCTTTGTTGGCTTGTTTTCTCCTGAAAAGTTGACAAATGGTTTTAAAAATGGCTTTAAAGTTTCAATTTTATTCAGCAATGCAGTCTCTCTTACAAAAATAAGGCAGCTGCACAACTTTTAAGGTGGTCCTCAGTGCAGAACACAAAATCCAGACCAAACTCCTCCCACCTTACATATACCTAAACCTACCCATCTCCACCCCCTGATCCCTAATCCACCCCTAAACCTACCCAGCTCCACCTTCTGAACAGTAGCCCCACCCCTAATCCAACCTGTCTCCACCCCCTGATCCCTAAGCCCAACCCTAATCCTATCCATGTCCGCCTTCTGATCACTATACCCACCCCTAATCCTACCCATCTCCACCCCCTGATCTCTAACCCCACCTCTTATCCCACCCATCTCTGCCCCCTAAAACCCTAACCCCACCCCTAAACCTACCCATCTCCGGAGTTTGCCCCACCCTCATGACAGAAGACAATAGATTGCAAGAGGCAGGGGAAGTTTTAAGATTTGATTAAAGATTATGAGGGCATAGGAATAAAACAAAAAGATTGAATGATGTGCGCAGATAGATAATTTATAATATATATATTCCTATATATTCCATAAAAGGAGATTTTAAGCAGATGTATTGAGGAATCTCCTGAATCCAAGAAAAGATTTAAATTTCCTCTCACTATATCTGACAGAAGAAAGAAAATCTTAAGAAAAAATCTGTCTTTGGATGACTATAGGCTACAGCTTCTTTCAGTTCTCATTGGAGCATCAAAGTAGGCCTATATTAAAACTTGAAAGAAATATCAGAAAAGACTCGCTTTACAGTATTTTATTTGATGAATGAACAGAAAAAAAGTTTTCTCTTAATTCAGACTGGCTGATGTCATCTCATGACCACGTTTTGACCTTTTTTGTTTTCTTCCAACTTCCAACAGGACAGACTGCGATTATTTTCTATTGGTCTGTTTCTATGACGTTCTATTTTCTATACGTGCTATTTTCAGTCTTTGTCTCTTCATTACATATTGGTCAAATTTGTCCCCAACAGTGCAAATATTGTGTATAAATATAATTATATCTGCGGTGTGTCCAAACCTCTGCTAGCAGGAGTAGTGATGGAGCGCTGCCGCCACCTGGTGGTTAGAAAACAAACCTTAAAACATAAATCAAATCACACCGACACTAAACATTTGGTTAAACTTAAAAAAGTAAGTTATCTGGTTGCCTTAAAATTTTAGGTTCATTGAAATAGAAGAGTTTGGGTTAATACAATGAAGGAAATTGATTTGATACAAATAATACTCAAAGTAGCCTATTATGTTATCTGAACCAGATTAATGATCTAAGTTATTTTGACTAGGCCTAAATAAAAGAGAAAAGCACTATTAGTATTTTATATGTTGTTTCAATGTCAGTCAACATTAAATCTTTCTCAAAATGCAGTTGTTATTCTGTTTTGGTGTGTATGTGTTTGGGTACATTTAGGATACCTCATATCTGAGGACATAATATAAGATTAAATAAAGTATTTTAATTATTTCGTTCAAAAGTGATTCCTCAATAAATCTTTCTCACAACAAAAATCAGATGCTATAGCTGGATGAAATATTTTTCTGTCGTTTATAAGTCAAATCAAACCAAATAAATGATTTCATCGCAACTGGGGGGGGGGGGGGGGGGGGGCAGATATGAGCAGGGACGAGCGTAGAGGTGCTCGCCCACGCATGCGCGCGCCCCCGGCCCTGTCCTCTTCAGCACCGCGTAACGGGTCACGTGACTCAGTCTCGCTCCCAGCCGCTCCGCATCATCATCAGCAGCAGAGATGTCCGCGAGCTCCGCGTTCAGCGATGAGAAAGGAGGCTCCTCCGGCGAGCCCGAGTACGGACACGACCCGGCCAGCGGGGGCATCTTCTCCTCCGACTACAAGAGGTGAGACACACCGAGTCTGTGCGCGCGGGGAACGCTCGCCACCGGGAGCGGCCCACCGGAGCGTTTAACGTACAGAAAATCTCAGACAGGGCGAGGTGCGCATGCGCGCATGAACGAATGATTCCTGTGGAAAAACAAAGAGATGATAAACACGATTAAGTGTGAGATGAATTCGCGTGAACGGAGTGTGTTTGTGCGTGCGTGTGTGTGTGTTATTCGTGGGTTTGTGTTTCAGCACCGGTCTGTGGACAGCGCTCAGGTCCCATATGATGACTACTGTGCTGCTTCACACTTGAGTGTGCCTGTAGTAGTCGTTCATTTGTTGAATTGATTGCTTTTTTGTATTTAATATTTGTATGGCTACGGTTTGTCGTTGTTTTTACAGTTTAAATATAGCCCTGTGATCCTCATTTTCTCACTATCCTTCAGGTTTAGCCTTGCTAGCATCATACTCTAGCACAGCTCTTTATCTACATCTGTTTTTGTTGGTATTTAAAACATTTACCCTTGGTTAGCATTTTCGTAAACACAGAAGGTTTTTTCTGGGAACGTTCTCTGTTAGCTAGTTTGTTTGTTTTTTAACACAAAAGTAACATTATCCCACATTGCACAGATTTTATTTTTTTGACATGACCTTTTTAGCTTTCCAGTAGCTGTGGCTAGTGGTTTTCCAAAGGTACTAGCCACTTAGCATTTTCTCTTAGCCACTTTCAATTTTGAAAGTGATACCATGGGGAAAAACTGCCATATATATATTTTTAATTTTATCTCATAATTTTGGAGCAGGTTTATTAGGCTGCTGTCTCTTTAAGCCCTGACACACTGATCCACACTTATGTGTTTTCTTTCTCAACTGCCGTCAAGACCGCCATTTTAACATTATTTTGTGTGTGTATTTGACTGTTTAAGTGCAATAAGCACCGAAAACGAACTCAATTTAGTGCTGAGAGATGGCTTTATGTGACACTTTGGTTGTGAGCACAAAATGTGTGGGAACGAGTAAAATTGGGCGCAATAGGCCTACTTGCAATCTTGCGCTGAAATTCAAGCCCTGTAACTGCAACAATATTCATCCGGAACAAATGAAATGAGTGAGTGAGAAGAGGCGGGTTTCGGAGAGATGAGCGAGAGAGCAGCTGGTATCCTATCTATTCGGTGGGAAATGAGTATTGGGAGCATTTCAGATATTCCACTATTGATTTTTTTTGACTACACTTAAAAACTAAAAATAAATATATTAGGCTATGTATAAATTTCAACCCGCTTTTGGAGGGTTGGCGGGTGTTAATGTCAAGCCCTGGTAATAGAGAACCTATATGGAATATTCGCTAATGCTTTATTCAAGTTTTACAAGCATAATATGACTTTCCCAGAACATCCTGGGAAGCAAAAATGTTCGCTGAGATAACTCAGAGTAGTTTTTGTCCATGTTTCCACACTGATAATAGCTTACCCTGGGGTTTTTTTATTCTTTACCTGTAGCACCACAATTGGAAGCACAAAATTACAAATGTGAAACTGTTGTATAAATCTGGTGAAATATTTAAAGGGATAGTTCACTTTGAAATTTATTTTTGATATGTTTTAGCTTACCTCAAGGGCATCTAAGATGTAGGTGTCTTTGTTTCTACAGTATTTTCAATTTTGATATTTTTAGGTCAAACCGTTTGTGTCCATCAGTCATATAATGGAGGTCTATGGTCACCACCTCAAAGAGCATGCACAGAGAAGTCCAAATTAATCATGATTTAATGACTCGTAAATGTAAGTACACACTGATGGACTAAGACACGAAACGAGCGGTTTGTGTCAGAAAACGAACAGTGTTTATATAGTTTTTACATCTTGTAACCACAGCCACGTCCAAGTGATCTGAGGGCGCGGGTGCTTTGTGGCTGTGATTTCAAGAGGTAAAAATGATATACTGTTCATTTTCTCACACAAACCACTCGTATCGTGTCTTAGTCCATCAATGTGTACTTACATTTACAAGTCATTAAATCATGTTTAATTTGGACTTCTCTGTGCATGCTCTTTGAGGTGGTATAGACCATAGACCTCCATTATATGACTGATAGACATGAACAGTTTGACCTAAAAATATCAAAATTGAAAATACTGCGGAAACAAAGACACTTACATCTTGGATGCCCTTGAGGTAAGCTAAAACATACCAAAAATTAATTTCAAAGTGAATGTGCAGAATATCAAGGCTCTGTTCTGTTTCAGCTGAGGTCATGTGACAGGCTCTTCCTGTAGCTGATGATTTCAGTGATTGTTTGTTGCTTGAAATGTCTGTTTTATTGCTTATCCAGTGTGTTTTTGATAGTTGGATCCAGTGTTGTTATATTAACTAAAACTAAAATGAAAACCATTCAAAATATTTTTTTTTTCGGTAATGAAAATAAAGCTGAAATAAAAATGAATTACTACTATTTAAACTAAAAATGAAATAAAAAATAATTTAAAATCTAAACCGAAATATTGAAAAAAAAACAGTAAAAAGGACAAAATTACTAAAATATATAGTAAAATTAAAATGAAAAATGAAAATATAAAAATATTCATACTTACTATAGAATACAAAGAATGCTAAAATAGTTCATGTCATTCCTTTCTCAGACAGTAGAGGGAAGCAGATGCAAACATTCTCACTTCATTACTTCTATTGAGGTCTGTTTCAGTTCATTTGAATATATAAGTCACATGTCAACAGACCTACTCCTCATGGTCCTTGAAATAATGTGTTTGAAATGATGTTTAAATTATATCTTTTCTTTTTTCTATATGAGGGATGGGCAACTTTGGTCCTGAAGGGCCAGTTTAGCTCCAACCCTGAAAAAAATCACCTGCCTGTAACTTTCTAGTAATCCTGAAGACCTTGATTAGCTTGTTCAGGTGTGTTTGATTAGGGCTGAAGCTAAACTCTGTAGGACATGGCTCTACTGGTCAGGGAAACGTTTGGGGTCGGTGAGTTTTTAATGTTTTTGAAAGAAGTCTCTTATGTTCACAAAGGCAGCGTTTATGATCAAAATGATCTAACATGTATCTGATATGTTAACAGTGCTATTGTGAAAGACTAGTACAATTTTAAGTACAATTTAAAATAATTGTTTTCTATTTGAATATCTTTTAAAAATGTAATTTATTCCTGTCAAGAGTTTTCTTCATCATTACTCCAGTCTTCTGTGTCACACGATCCCCCAGAATCAGAAATCACTCTAATATGATGATTTGCTGCTCAAGAAACATTGTGTTGAAAACAGTTGTGCTGCGTCATATTTGATAACTTTCAGGAAAGCTTTTATTTGAAATAGAAAGCTTTTGTAACATTACAGGGAACTACACTAACTTTTTCCACTGGTGGCACTTGCGCTACTAACTTTTTCAGTTACTCGCGCAAAACATGATTTGGTCGCGCAAATTATTTATAGTAAGCCGCTCTCTGGAATAGTATGAATAATAATGAAACTGTACTACAGTAGGGGTGGAATGGTACAGAAGTCACGGTTGGGTTCATACCTTGGTTCAGTACAATGTCGGTACAATGGAGTGAAAAGCAAAACAAAAAAGCAGAAGGCATTTTTGTAAATCTCTTAAACCTCGTATTTTTAAGTTGTTTAAGTTTTATTAATAAAGGCACAGAACCAGTTTATTTGTAGTGCACTGAAAATAGTTTTATATAATTAGTTTGTTAATTAAATTAATAAAAAGACAAAATGACCTTGATATAGTATGTTTGGTAATTGTACTTGAATGAATGTAAAATTAATTTGCCATAGGCTATTTCAGATCAATATATTTGTTTTCCTTAATTTTAATTAACACTTTATTCGTATCTGAATTATAAATAAATGATTTCCGTATAACACAATTACCATTAAAACACATTTGATTTTCTTTTTTAATCAATGTAGAATCATGGACGCAGGACTGTTGGCAAACTGTGATGACAATAAAATGATAGCTTATAAATATATCTCTGGTTGTTGTTTCTGTTCCACAACATTTTGTATGTCATGTTTAGGGTGTGGGATGAAGAGAGGGATATTTTTAGTAATTATTTAATAAAACATTATTTAATTTATCGTCAGTGTGTAGTATTAGCCAATCAGGTGTCTTGACGCGAATCACGCGATTACGAATCAGCATACACAGCACAAAAAAAATATTCTAAAAAACTGCTAGTGATCATATAATGTTAGTTGATGTCAATATCAGCGCTAGCAATATAATTAGTTAGCTCATGGCAGAGTTTATCAGCCGAACTCTAGAGCACAAATCTACGTTTGGTGTACCAAAACCATAGACACGGTGTCTTTCATCTCTGCGTCTTTTTCCTGCCGCCATGCAGGCCCAGATGGTAGCCTATATGATTGTGATTGATTAGCATGCCTATTATAAAGACACAAACCTTTTACTATCATGTCCATTGATTTTAAATAATATGCGCGCAGCGCGAGGAGGGAGGGACAGAGAGAGAGAGAGAGAGCATGCAAGACAGCGCTTGTGTTGTGGTGAAGACGTGAAAGAAGTGCGCGCGCGGCTAGGGCGCGCGCTCTCTCTCTCACACACAGCTCGTTTGCGCCCTGTCAAACGCAGTCATTCTACTATACAACACTCGCCGATCAAAAAAGGCTTTGGCGGGACAAAAAGCGGACGATCCGACAGGTTTTAGAAGATTAAATACAACCCGAAAGAAAAAAGAAAAAAAAACGACCCGTCAAAATATTCAGTGATACATTTGCGACCCATTAAAAATTAGGGTCGCAATGGGATTTCAAAAGGTCGCATATGCGACCATTTTGGTCGCAGTGTAGTTCCCTGCATTATGAATGTCTTTTTAAAATCCGTTTAATGCATATAATCGTAATTAAAGTAGCCTATTAATTAAAAAGGAAAAAAAAATACTGACCCCAAACTTTTGAATAGTGAGTGGTAAAATGTTGGTGTACAGCACTGATTCCACCAGGGGGCGCTATAACACCACAGTGTATGTCTGAGAAAGAAGATACAGAACAGGATGAGTTTTACTTTTTACTTTCTGTTTTTAGTCGTATATTGTTAATTCAGCAGTGCATGCTATTATAAATAAAAATCATTTATCAGTATAATCATTTTCTTCACTTCTCAAACCTGTTCTGATGATGTCATCAAGGCCATAATTTTAGTATTAAAGGTGTAGTTCACTTTAAAAAAAAACTTTTGCTGATAATTTACTCACCCCCATGTCATCCAAGATGTCCACATCTTTCTTTCTTGATTTGAAAAGAAATTAAGGTTTTTGATGAAAACATTCCAGGATTTTCTTTAAATAAGGGTATTCAATGGGAACCAAATGGTTCAAGGTCCGAAAGACAGTTTCAGTACAAACTGCAAACTGTTCAAAGGGCTTTAAACGATGAATAAGGGTCTTATCTATGACCCTTTGAGTCATGACTCGAAAAAAGATTTATTCATTTTGAGTAGTATAGTAGTCACAAACGCTCATCACAAAAAAGAGCAAGGTGAGCATTTGTGCTTATAAAACTTAAACTTTTTTATTTATTTATTAATGACCGATCGTGTCGCTAGATAAGACCCTTATTCATCGTCTGGTCTCGTTTAAAGCCCTTTGAGCTGCACTGAAACTCTCATTTGGACCTTGAACCGTTTGGTTCCCATTGAAGTCCATTATATGGAGAAAAATGATGGAATGTTTTCATCAAAAACCTTAATTTCTTTTCGACTGAAGAAAGTCGAAATTTATCATATTTTACACTCCCCGTCCTTGTTTATTTCCCACTTAATATTCCACAGTATGACCATAAATTGCACTGTGTATGCGTTTCACGCCGTCTTCATTGCGAATGAGCCATAAACGTGACAGAGGCTGACATATATTTTTCTCTCTGCATAATCATCACTTTCTGATTTCTGATCTGCTGTCACAGATCCGCCCGTGTGTTTGTGTGTGTGTGTGTGTAATGGCAGTTCGACTGGTTCCACGGTAAACACGAGTGATCCTCATGCTGTTGCCTTGGCAACACGCCCCTCTGATCTGCTACTGTACAGCTCTCCGTCTCTGCTGCGTTAACAGCTGAATTAACAGAGAAGCAAAGACGCTAATCTATAGGGAACCACGCTCAAATATTCATGAGATTGCTGTGTGCGAGTTTAGAGAGATTTGGGGTTTCTGATGCCGGAGAATGTCTCTTTAGAGGTCAGTGGCTTTTAGCACTGCAGTGTGAATTCTGAGTGTGACTGTGAATTCGGCTCTTCCCTTCTCTATTCAGGGCTCAGAAATGCCACGTGAATCAAAGTGTATTGGACCATATGACAGTGAATCGATTTGATCAAACTACCAGACAGAAGGAAAGTGATTTGACCTGAATCAGACTGATTGAAATGAATCAAACTGTACAGAATGACAGTAAATCGATTTGATCAAGGTGTATTAGACAGAATGAATGTGATTTGATCTGATTCAAATGAATCAAACTGTTCAGATTGACAGTGAATCGATTTGATCGAACTGTATCAGACAGAAGGAAAGTGATTTGACCTGAATCAGACTGATTCAAATGAATCAAACTGTACAGAATGACTGTGAATCGATTTGATCAAACTGTATCAGACAAAATTAAAGTGATTCGACCTGATTCAGACTGATACAAATGAATCAAACTGTTCAGATTGACAGTGAATCGATTTGATCGAACTGTATCAGACAGAATGAAAGTGATTTGACCTGATTCAGACTGATTCAAATGAATCAAACTGTACCGAATGACAGTGAATCAATTTAATCAAACTGTATCAGACAAAATGAAAGTGATTCGATCTGTTTCAGATTGATTCAAATGGATCAAACTGTAAAGAATGACAGTGAATCGATTTGATCAAACTGTATCAGACAAAATAAAAGTGATTGGATCTGATTCAGACTGATTCAAATAAATCAAACTGTGTACAGAATGACACTGAATCGATTTGTTCAAACTGTATCAGACAGAATGAAAGTGATTCGACCTGATTCAGATTGATTCAAATGAATCAAATTGTACAGAATGACTGTTAATCGATTTAATCAAACTGTATCATTCAGACAGAAGGAAAGTGATTTGACCTGAATCATACTGATTCAAATGAATCAAACTGTGCAGAATAACAGTGAATTGATTTGATCAAACTCTATCAAACAGAATGAAAGTGATTCGATCTGATTCAGACTGATTCCAATGTATCAAACTGTACAGAATGATAGTGAATCGATTTGATCAAACTGTATCAGGCAGAATGAAAATGATTTGATCTGATCCAGGCTGATTCAAATGAATCAAACTATACAGAATGACAGTGAATCGATTGGATCAAACTGTATCAGACAAAATTAAAATACTTTATCAGACAGAATGAAACCAAATCCTTTTAATCAAACTGAATCAGGCAGAATACAACAAAATCTGACTGAATCAGATGAATTCGAATTAATCAGACTATACTGAACAGAATAAAAATAAATCAATCTAAATCAGAACAATTCACGTTGAATTTGAATTGAATTTTTAATTTAATCAACTGAATCAGAATGTCAGGGAATCAAACTAAATCATTTGAATTGAACTGAACTGGACAGAATGAAACTATTTACTGTAATAAATGAATTTCAGTGAATGCAACTGTATCATACTGATTCAAATGAATCAAACTGTAACATACAGAAGGAATAAATAATCAAATCAGTCTGATTTAGTTTAATTCAGTATGGTCCAGTTTCATGAACTCATGTAGATTATGTTTTAAACCTATTTGAGCTAGACAGACGCTGTTTGGTATGCAGTTCTAGCATACTGCTAACTAACTCCTGCGAAGTAAATACTACATACATCTTAGTGTACAACAATAGTATGTGAAAAGGTACATGTTATGCACCTGTAAATAATAGTATCCAATATTGTTGTCACGTCATTTTGTGAATCCTGATGGATAGCATAGGCTATAGTGTCACACTCAAGACAACATGAATGTCTCTATGTGTGAATGTCTGCACTGATGGTTTATTTAGCATTCAAAGCAAATAATAATACAGTGGTTGTGCGTTTCAACATCCCAAGGAGGGGGTTTTCCTGTGAAAAGCCTTTCTCAGAGCAGCGTTTCTAGCTGAGTCATATCACAGGGAGAGGCAGTCGGCCGTTGCAGAAAATACGACGGAAAAGAGGACGAGGGACAGAAAAATGTGCCAGAGAGCTGGGAAAGAGCGATGGTGTGAATGAAAGGAGAGAGGGGGGTGAGGGAGGGGTTATGTGTTAGTGGGCGGGGTTTAGCTCTGCTCAACCATCAGAGCAGTGTGTGCAACATCAGTCGGCTCTGAGCAGGATGAGAACGGCTTTTACTGTCACCTCCCTTCTCCTCTCCTCACGCGAAAGACCAAAGACGCAGGGCGCTTTCAAGCCTCCACGTCTGCTTGATGGACACAGCTGAAGACCAGACCTGAGGACTGTTACGTGCTTGCACTCGGGAGCTTTTCAGCCTACTGTTGCTTTAGAGACGGAATCTACAGGTGTGTGTGTGAGAGAGGGCTCCTCAAGAATCATCTACAGGTGCCTCAGAGGATTTAAAAGTAGTTTTCAGACCACACGCTGAGGATGACCACCATGCAGAAGTTGCTCCAGCTGCCGGTGAACGCGGTGAACATGGTGAAGAACGCGCAGGGGGTCGGTCAGGGTGAGGAGGAGGCTCTCAGTCCGGTGATGACGCCCGACGGCGGCCCGCAGAACTGGTACAACGCCGTCCAGCCCGAGGAGCTCCGGCACCTGAAATTTGGGGGGGCAGGGGGGGAGTGGTCTGAGGAGAGACCTGTGCAGGAGGAGGGGCTCACCAGCGTTCAGACGCAACCCTTACGGTACGATGATGCCACACACGTGAAGTTATGAGCGCTTCGTTTAAGACACTTTGTCTCTTGTGATTTTGGACGCAAATGTTTTTGTCAGGACAATATGTACATTTAAATTTAAAATTGAGAATACATTTGTAAAATTAGTGTTGCTCTTATAATTTGGTCTTGGAAGAATTTGATGACAAATTTGTACACATATATACATATTTAAATTTTAGTTACAAAATTAGTTTTTCAAAAAGTAAAATATATGCATTTTTTATTAGGGCTGTCAAACGATTAATCGCATCCAAAATAAAAGTCTGTGTTTACATAATATATGTGGGTGCGCTGTGTATAATTAATATATATATATATATATATATATATATATATATATAAATGCACACACATGCTTGTATATATTTAAGAAATATTTTCATGTATATACTTTATATATATTTGTATATAATTTATTTTATATATAAATATAAATATTTGATTTATAAATAATATTTTTTTTCTTAAATATACATGCATGTGTGTGTATTTATACTGTATATATACAAAATAATTATACACAATTGCGCAATTTGATTAATTGCGATTAATCGTTTGACAGCCCAATTTTTTATATTTAATATATTTCGATTTTTGAGAAATAGTCACTTATAATAAATACATAAAAATTACTGAATCAGATTATAATCATACATAAAATTGTGTAGAATTTAATCAGAAATGTGTGATAAATTTCAGAAATTATTTAAATAGAAACTGCAAGTGACATGTTGAATTAAACATAAAATAAGTCGAAAGACAGAAATGGTATTTTCTTGTTAAACATACACTAACAATCTTTGTTTTATTTACAATTATTTTTTTTACAGTTAGTGCAATAACTAATACTCAAATAAAATTGGTGTATATATATATATATATATATATATATATATATATATATATATGAGGGCTGGGCAACAATTAATTGCGATTAACCGTATTCAAAATAAAAGTTTGTGTTTACGTAAAATATGTATGTGTAGTGTGTATAATTATTTTGTATATACAAAGTGTAAAATCACAGACATGGATGTATATATTTAAGAAATATTTGCATGTATATACTGTACATATATTTATACATAATTTACATTAAATATAAATATTTTATTTATTATTAACATTTTTCTTAAATATATAAATGCATGTGTGTGATTTTTTTTATATACAAAATAATTATACATAGTACACACACATATATTATGTTAACACAAAGTTTTATTTTGGATGCGATTAATCGTTGCACAGCCCTAATATATATATATATATATATATATATATATATATATATATATATATAATTACACAAGTAAATCATTAAAATTGTAAGTATATATCATATCATGTGGTCTCTTAGAAGAATTTAATGACAGAGTTCATATCTCAAAGATCCCTGACTTTTGATTGCAGACATCTGAATACAGTTTTAAACATTTCTGAAATCTCTTCTGAAACTTGCTGTCTCTGAGAAACAATTAGTGATTTTCTTCTCTACATAGTTATGAGGGTTTGTTGTTTAGCTACAGTAACACCCGAGTCAGAGAAGACTCTCATCGAGGTCCAGAACTGTTGGCAGAGACTCGAGTATTATCAGAGATTGTGTTTGGCTATGATGTATGTGCACTTCAACAGAGAGAGAGAAACCCTGTGGAGTGTTGAATTATGAATAACTTTAATAATATGGACCTCAAAGTGTCTCATGCATGAAGAAGGAGATGAGATATAGATTGCAAATCAGATTCTCTGCAGGGATCTTATATATTTCATTATGTATGGTCATTACATTTAGCTAAAAATGGCTTTACATTTACTAGTTAAATGTTCCTCTCATACAAAAGGCAGATGTCAATGGCGGGACAATGCATTTTAGGGCTTTGTGCTGTTGAACATATTGAACATGTTCTTGTGTTGTTGCCGTGCTTCAGGAGATGCTTGAGTTTCCTACAAGTGTCTGCACACTAAACCAGATGTTTTATTATTCACATAGTAACTTTAGTTCACATAGTTAATTTTTTAATTATCCTAACTTTGTTTATTATCCTAAAATGTTAACTTCAGGCATCATGACGTGTATATATATATATATATATATATATATATATATATATATATATATATGAAGAGTTCAGATGCAAAAGCCTCTAAGTGCCATTTGAAATTTTCTTCTAAAATGATCATTTTTATCAATCTTGTATATTTAAGTTCAGTAATTTCACTTAAATTGCAATGAAGATTACCTATTAATTGTCATTTAAGTGAAATTACTGAACTTAAATTTACAAGTTTGATAAAAAAGGTCATTTTAAAAGAAAATTTCAAATGGCATTTAGAGGCTTTTGCATCTGAACTCTTCATATATAATTCAAGGTTGCTTGTTTGTATAGAACTTTTTGCAATACATAGGCTATAATTTCAAAGCAGTTTTACAGTGCTTTAATGTCATAACATAAAAAAACTGACATTTTGAAAATCAGTTTATTTACAGGAAATACAAGCTATGCAAGCTTTCAGCGCATTCTCATCCCAATTCGTCATATAACTGACGTTTTGGGACGTCTTTTGACCATTCGTCAATATACGACTTTTTAGGGCCCCCGTAAACGTCGGTAGATGACGTTATGGGATCCTAACTCTACCCCAGACCTAAACCTAACCCTAAACCCAACTCGTCACCTAACTGACGTTAAAGGTAAAGCGTCAGTTGTATGACGACCCGGGATCGCCATCTACCGACGTTTAAGGGGGCCCTAAAAAGGCGGATATTGACGAATGGTCAAAAGACGTCCCAAAACGTCAGTTAGATGACGAATTGGGATGAGAATGTGTTGAAGCTTTATGCATTTTGTAAAACATATATTTTTATTTTACATTTTGTAATGTAAATAGTTTGCATATGTGTGTGTGTGTGTGCGTGTTTTCAATTAAGTCATAAAAAAATGTTTTTAAAGGTTAGAGTGTGTTTTGGGCTTGCCAGTTTTCCATTGTTGTAGATATAGTCAGCGTCAGATCTATCGTCAGGACTAATTAATTTGCTAAAAGCTTGAGTATGTAAATCAAAGCATTGGAGCTCCGGCACTGCAGGTCAGGAGGGAAAGTGATTACAGGTTTGCAATGCATTCCCTCTGCATGCACCAGTTCATACTGCGAGACCTCGCGTGGCTCTCCTGTGATGTATGACACTGTTTATACACTATTTATTATCCAAAATGAAACACAATGCATTCAGTGCTCTGGAATATGACATGATAATCTGGTGCAATGTTGAGATTTGATTGTAGCATGTCTGCTGAATCACCCAGCCCATGTTCATCCTCTTACATCGCTCTGATCACGACCCACCGTGTGTGTGTGTGTGTGTGTGTGTGTGTGTGTGTGTTTGTGTGTGAGGGAACCGAAGCTGACAGAGTGCATCCACACAAACACATACACACACACTGATGCGTGGAAGGAAATACCACCCACGCCTTCAAACACACACACACACACACGATAAACTCTAATATTTGACAGTGTGTACACGGTGGCGTGAATCTCTGCAGACTCCTTCCAGCTAATGAAAGCCGCCGAGGGAATCTTTATTCAAGAAAGACGGCGATAGATAGTTGTGTTGGGTGGGAGACTCTGGCATAAAATCTATTCACTGGAGTTTATTGCTCTCTTTGTTGCTGTGGAAACCAGAGAGCAGGACCTGGGTGTGTTGTGAGATATCATAGTCGTTTAATTCCAACGACGGTGGGGTGATAGACACTCGGGGAATGTTTTTAATTAGCGGATTGTGCCATCTCGGCCAGCTCGTAATGTTTTCATGCCGCACCTTTAGAGGGAACACGCTCGCTCTGATTGGTTCGTTCAGAAACTGCGGTGACATGATTAGGCGTGTCATGTAGTGTTTTCATTCATCAAGGTTCTGATCTATGATGACGTCCAGTGTTGCATCACTGTGGATATTGATAATGTTTGGCAGTTAGTTTGTAAATTTTAGTAGGCTACTACATGAGCTTGTAACCAATTTGGAATTTGACTAAAGGCTTTATACAATACAATTTATACAATTTAAATACATTACTGTTCATTATGCTATAGTCTAACCAAGGCTGCACATTTTTCATCACAAATACAGTAAAAATTGTAATATTGTGAAATATTCAGAGAATTAGAAAGTGCAAAAGAACAGCATTTAATATCTTTTGTAACATTATGTTTTACTGCCACTTTTGATGAATTTAATGCATACTAAATAAAAGTATTAATTCATTTCTTTAAATTAAATAATACCTACTCCCTAAACTTAAATGAGTAGTTCACTTTTGAAAAAAAAACTTTTGCTGACTATTTACTCACCCCCATGTCATCCAAGATGTCCATGTCATTCTTTCTTCAGTCGAAAAGAAATTAAGGTTTTTGATTAAAACATTCCAGGATTTTCTCCATATAACGGACTTCAATGGGAACCAAACGATTCGGTCCAAAAGACACTTTCAGTGCAAACTGCAAACTGTTCAAAGAGCTTTAAACGATTCCAGACGATGAATAAGGGTTGATCGAGCGAAATGATCGGTCATTTATTTCCACGACTCATGCGCGAGAACTGAACAAGACGTAGTAGAAAAATAACGTAGTTCTCGCGCATGCGTCGTGGAAATCTCTTGAACTCTTGTCTCAGTCCTATAAGGAAGAAATGGAGTAGTCATTTCCAGAAAAGTCGTTATTTTTGTTTGTTTTTTCGCACAAAAAGTACTCTTGTCTTAGCCCCGCCCACAACATTTGATGATGGGAAGTTCGGTCTGGACTTGATCCGTTGAGAAGCAATTATCCCCGAATCAAAGCTGTCATTTTTGGTGGCACAACCTTATTTATTAAGGTTATGGGTCTAAAACAACGAAGACAATAACTAGGCCTGTTTTATTTATTTATTACTTTTTTTGTGGTGGGGCCAGTTAAAATTTTGGTAGGGCAAGTAAATATTTGAACCACTACCCTGACCAGGCCAGTAAAAAAGAGTGTTGCGCCTGCATTACATCAAAATAAAATTTTTTGTTGCTTTTAAGTTTAGGGAGTAGGTATTTCAAAAAGATTTCCACGACGCATGCGTAAGAACTGAACAAGAAGTAGTAGAAAAATAACGTAGTTCTCGCGCATGCGTCGTGGAAATCTCTTGAACTCTCTTCTCAGGCTTACAAGAAAGAAAAGGAATAGTCGGATAAAGTTGTTATTTTTGTTTGTTTTTTCGCACAAAAAGTATTCTCGTCACTTGATAAACTTATAGTTGAGCCACTGTAGTCACATGGAATATTTAAAAATTTTCTTCAATGGCTTTCTGGGCCGTCAAGTTTCAATCCCTTAGGGTGCCTATGTGTGGTAGTGATAGAGCTCTCAAATTTAACCAAAAATATCTTCA
This sequence comes from Cyprinella venusta, assembly GCA_038021265.1. NCBI lineage: Eukaryota > Metazoa > Chordata > Actinopteri > Cypriniformes > Leuciscidae > Cyprinella > Cyprinella venusta. The sequence continues at coordinate 9,296,423 of CM075886.1, forward strand.
TTTGTGTTCCGAAGACGAACGAATGTCTTACGGGGTTGGAACAGCATGGGGGTGAGTAATTAATGACTTAATTTTCATTTTTCGGTGAACTAACCCTTTAAAAACACACGGTTTGTGATGCAGCACTGGCCCGATTGAGCGACTGACAATTGCGTTAATGTTTACGCTGGCCACGGGGCATCAGGCAGTCCTCATTTTTAAATCTGACAGATATCGGTATGTTTATGAATATTATGATCGTCAAGAATCATCATTATCACAGAAAAAGCATCATTGATTAAAAGCACATACAGTTCTCTTTGAATATGAGCAGTTGAGCCAAGACTGCACATATAACTGGATCTGATGTGTTCATTCATTTGGTTTGTGAGTGAATGTGCCTATATGTGTGAACAGATGTCCATCTGTTGATTTAAACCCAGCCAGTGTGATTAATAGAGAGAGAGAGAGTGACTCGTTCATCTCTGGTCTCCTAGAACTGATCTCTGGACACCCAAGTGTAAATGAGTTTAAAACAGAGTGAAAGACAAAACTGTCAAGCCAACGTCTCCACTTTTTGTCTTAAAGCAACACCAAGTAACTTTTCCTCTGTGGTCGCCCTACAGGTTGGAAGCGGAATTGTCCGTTACCGCTGTCGTAAATAATTTATCCCACCGCAGCCTACTGTCGCACACACACTCGCTCGACTCGTTGTTTATCCAGCACCGGCTTTGGAATGAACAATGTCCACAGACAAGATAGATGTTGCATGATTTCATGAAAGTATGATGTATTGCAACATCAGAAATGAAGAAAAACAAAATAATGACTATTGTAACGCTTGACGTAAAGCAAGTCAAACCCGATCTGGCAATCTTACATAGCGTGATTATAGCAGATATCGGAGGCATAAGTGCCTTTCACCCTGTTACGGCTTGATAAACCACTATTTTAAGGTAAAAAAAATCTTACTTAGTGTTGCTTTAAGGAGATTGCTAACATTATGATGGGGTTGCTATAGTAACATGTATCTATAGACAGAGGGGTTATGGTCTTATACTTCCTGCGCACGGGATGTCAGACAGACACGGACTCTGTGTTGTTGGATTGACGAGTCGACTGATCCAGGATCAGATGTGGGTCTTAATGTCACCGCTAAACTTTGGCCAATCAGAATGAGTTTGGCTCATCATGTGACTGATGTGTAACTTCTTAATTAAGTGATCTTTCCTGACCCCTCTTGACTCATTTGTGGTATAAATAGAGGATCTCTTACATTTCGTTACATGAAGAGAGTGTTCAATATTTATATCTTTGCTCATTTGAGTTAATAGGTTATCCCAGATGTCTGGAAGATGATCTGCTTTATTAATTATTGTGGCATTGGGTTAATTTGGAGACGCAGTCATCTGCTAATGAGAACATGACGTCACTTTATGAACAAATAATTAAATCCATCTTTAATCTTTAATGTTTCCTTTTCTGTGTTGACATATTTTGTGTGAAACAGGGACATTTTGTGAGATCCCTTTTTGTAAATAGCTAGTAGCTTTTAGTTTAAGACACAGCCTGGCAAAATCACACTTGATTGCTTGTACTATGGGTAAAAACAAGGAAGATACTTTCAAAGTGAATAAATCTACACCTTTTCCTTTGTGAGAGGAAAATAAGCTAGTAATATTGGCACAAACAATGTCACATCATCAAACCAGAATTTGCTAATTGCTAATGCTAATTGCTAATGCTATACTTGTAAAGTAAAGGGAAGGGATATTCACATTTTTTGGTCTTAATGACTTATTGTAGCCAAAAAAGCACCGTTTTAACCTGAATTAAGCTAAATGAGCTAATTTTATTATCACCCTGTCACATGAGATATGCTGACGAGGAAACTTTTATTCTGAAATGCTTAAATGCTCACACTTGTTTTTAGCTTTCCACATCCTTTTTTATTGCAGGAATTGTTTTTGGCTGTGTTTTTTTTAAACAAACATGGATTATGATTGTAACATATATATTCAAATTTCATATAATTAAATTAAATAAAAAACACTTTAATTATTGCAAATGATAAACCTGGGTTAATCTACAGTATATCGCAGATTATTTTGAGAGTTTTCTAGCTTGAACGGATCTTTCTCAGTGGAAATGAATGCTCAGAAGTTGCTCCGTCAAAGAATACTTAATGCAGATCTCATTTATAATTGAGGATCCATTTTTATCAGATGTCTCTCCTGTATTTCTTAGGAAATTAAACCAGTCATAAACAAGGCAGATGTTGACATGCAGCAAGTGTATAGTGATATAAAATAAATGTGATGGTATAGCTCAGATCATTCGGTTTAAAATAAATTTAAAGGAAATTGTTTGACTTCACTCTGACTTTTGATGGCAGACTTTTGGTATCACAGTTTGAGATTTAAGTTTTTTTCAGGAGAGCAAAAGCCAAAAATGTACTCCATTAATGTTGGCATGATCTATTTGAGAAAGAATAGCTATTTTATTTGTGGCAACATATGGGTTATTAAAGTCAAATCATGCTGTTGATGGTATTGTGGGTGTGTGTGTGTGTTTGTCTATTCTGGTTCTCCTTTCATGGACGGTGTGATTTCATTTGCTCTGGTTCGTTCTTCTGAACTCGTGAACGTCCGCAGGGCTCTTAAAGAGCAGAAAATAGTCTGAATGATTAGTTCCTCTTATAATGGACACAGAGGTTTCAGAGATTTTTAAATGATAGAGAACCAGAACAGTTGATAAAACCTGTGTTTTTTGTTTTCCATCTTCAGACATGATGACCTGAAGGAGATGCTGGACAGTAATAAAGACTCCCTGAAGCTGGAGGCCATGAAACGCATCGTGGCGGTGAGAAAAACACACACACTTCAAAACTTTATTTTACTACTGTTTTTTTTGTCTTGTTTTCCAGTACAAATACCAATACAATTAATTCTGTCAAAAGGTGTTATGTATAATTATAAAGCTTGCCAGTAACTAATGTAATCAACTTTACATAATTTATTTAGGATTGTTAGGAAAACTTCAATTATGCAATGAATGTGTTTTTTATAAAGTGTTAAAAGGTGAATATATATATATATATATATATATATATATATATATATATATATATTTGTTTGTGTTTTTTAGAGTCTGGAATAGAGGATTGTATAACCTCCACCAGAAATCTTTTCAATAAATTTAAATAAAATATCTAAACATTCTTAATCAAGATATATTTATTTGAGATATAAAATGTCAAATCTTATTTTTTTTTAAATGAATCAAAATTAAGAGAGTTTTTGCTTAAAACAAGAAAATATCCTTTGCTTAAAATATCTGTCAATGGGGTGAAAAATACACTTTTTTTCACTTAATCACTTAATTTTATGAAAGTTAATTCTGCCACTGAATTATTTTTTTTCTTCTGAATAACATAAGACTTCTTATCTCACAATTGTGCATTTTCTCTTAGATTTGATCGATATCAAGTCGGAATTGTGAGTTATAAAATCCAAATTGCGAGATATAATTCTGAGAAGAAAGTCAGCCTTTTTACGCTATCATCGTTAGACTTCATAAATCGCAATTGCAACTTTATATCATGCAATTCCGAGAAAATATTGTCTTTTAAAATGTCTCTTTCAGTGGCGGAAACTATAGCATCCATACAAAACAGAGTGCCGTGTGCTGGGTAAGGTGTCCCTCGATGAAATTCTATAAATTGAATTATCTCATGCACCAATGTTGTTTGATGCACAGCTGGACTGTGAAATTTGGCATATTTGGCCATAATAATCCCAGCATCCCTTTCGAGACATCAGGTTCAGTTTTTTTTAGCTGTAACGATGAACAGAACGGAACCAGAAAACAGTCTTATACATGATTGTTGAGCATTTCAGGAAGAGATATTTGGATTTATGTCGGTAATTATATGACTGAGTAAATAGACAGAAGGCTGTAATCGTGGGCAGTAAATGCCTCTGTCGCTGTGTGTTTGGTGAAGTCTTGACTCTCGCTCCTTTGTAACTGTTGCATCAGCTCTGGGTCTGTAGCAAGACGAGGGATTTCAGCAGCGCTTTGGAAATGGGACAGAAATGCGTAATGCATTTAATATTCATGAGCGGTTTTAGTGTCTCTCTATTGTGTCGGATTAGATCAGGACTGAAATATTTATCACTCAGAGCTCGGAAGCCACGAACAGCCACCTGATACTGTTTCCATTCACACAGCACAGGTGGCAGCGGCAGCAGGGAGATGATTCCTTCAGGATCGCTCCGAACGCCAATGATTCAACTCAAATTTGACCCTTATTACTGTGAATGATCCATCAGTACATGTTTTAAAAAAAACATGCAAACAAATGCAACCAGTTTCATCATAGAAACAAAATAGCTCTTTCTCAGAAATAGTGCTTAGTAATTGGTGCTTTATTATACTTTCTGTATTGTATTGTAATTCTATCCTTATTTTATCTGATCTGGTCGCATAAATAAATTAGATTAGGTGAAAGTAATATGTTTATAAAATATAAATGTATTTTTGTATTTTTTTATATAAGAAATATATATGATTTTCTTTTTTATAAGGAGACTTTTTTACATACATTACCGCTCAAAAGTTTGGGTTTAGTACGCCTTTTTTTAAAGAACTTAGTTATTTTGCAAGGACGCATTAAATCTATCAATTTAATAGTCAGTAAAGACATTTATAATGTAACTGTGACACCTGCTTGGACTTTGTTTTGCCTTCTGTGTTTGTGCACCATGTGTTTCATTAGAATCGGTTTCACCTGTTATCTGTCATCATCCTCATCACACACATCATCACTCACTGTGTGCAGCTGTTGTCACTTAATCTCCTCATTTGTATGTGTATATCAGTGGTCACAAATCTCGGTCCTGGAGGGCCGATGTCCTGCAGAGTTTAGCTCCAACCAGGTCCAACACACCTGCCTGAAAGTTTCTATTATGCCTAGTGAGACCTTGATTAGCTGGTTCAGGTGTGTTTAATTGGGGTTGGAGCTAAACTCTGTAGGACACCTACCCTCCAGGACCGAGATTGGTGATCCATGGTGTATGTAGTCTCCCTAGTTTCAGTTCTCACTTGTCGGTTCTAGTCTACACAGTTTGGTACGCGTCTTGTTTGTAAATAGAGGTTAAGCCAGAGTTAAACTGTTGAGTTTTACCGTTTTTGAATCCTTGCAGCTGATCTTTGGTTCTGGCGGTGCCACTTTTAGCATAGCTTAGCATACACTAAGACCGACGGAAAATTTAAATTTGTGATTTTCTAGGCTGATATGGCTAGGAACTATACTCTCATTCCTGCGTAACAATCAAGAAACTTTACTGCTGTACCATGAGTGCAGCAGGCGTAATGATATGACGCAGCGCCTGAAAATAGTCCCCAGCTCGGAAACTTCCAACGTGACCAGGACTAAGTTTGTGTGTCAGCACCTGAAAATAGTCCCCAGCTCGGTAACTTCCAACGTGACCAGGACTAAGTTTGTGTGTCAGCACCTGAAAATAGTCCCCAGCTCGGTAACCTCCAATGTGACCGGGACTATGTTTGTGTATCAGCGCCTGAAAATAGTCCCCAACTCGGTTACTTCCAACATGACCGGGACTAAGTTTGTGTATCACCGCATGAAAATAGTCCCCAACTTGGTAACTTCCATCGTTACCGGGACTATGTTTGTGTATCAGCGGATGAAAATAGTCCCCAGCTCGGTTACTTCCATCGTTATCGGTACTATGTTTGTGTATCAGCGCATGAAAATAGTCCCCAACTTGGTAATTTCCATCGTTACCGGTACTATGTTTGTGTATCAGCGGATGAAAATAGTCCCCAGCTCGGTTACTTCCATCGTTATCGGTACTATGTTTTTGTATCAGCGCCTGAAAAAAGTCCCCAACTCGGTTACTTCCAACATGAACGGGACTAAGTTTCTGTATCAGCGCCTGAAAATAGTCCCCAACTTGGTAACTTCCATCGTTACCGGGACTAAGTTTGTGTATCAGCGCATGAAAATAGTCCCCAACTCGGTAACTTCCAACGTTACCGGGACTGTTTTTGTGTATCAGCACCTGAAAATAGTCCCCAGCTCGGTTACTTCCAACGTGACCGGGACTAAGTTTGTGTATCAGCGCCTGAAAATAGTCCCCAGCTCGGTTACTTCCAACGTGACCGGGACTAAGTTTGTGTAGTCATTACACCTGCTGCACTCATGGTACTGGGAGCAATCATAATTTCTTGATTATCACGCAGGAATGAGAGTATAGTTCCTAGCCATATTAGCCTAGAAAATCACAACTTTACATTTTCCGTCAATCTTAGTGGAGGATGTAACTACAGAAGAGTCAAGTTTTAAATGGGGAAAAAATATCGAAACTCTTTGGTCATTTTTTTTTTTTTTGAGAAATGGTAATGGTCTTGTCCACTTCAATGATGTATGCTAAGCTATGCTACTATGCTAAAAGTGGCACCGCCAGAACCGGAGATCGTCTGAATGGATTCAAAAACGGTAAAATTCAACTGTTTAACTCTGGGGGAGTTGTAGAATGAGCCTATTTCCAAAAATAGTGGAGTATCCCTTTAAAGGAATAATTCACCAAATATTTGAATTCTTTCATCATTTGTTATATAGACAGAATTTTTCTTTTTTAGGTGAACTGTCCCTTTAAGTGTCCAAAGGTTGTTTTTAGGTCACAGTATAAGTGATTCAAACAATATCCACATCTAAATATTGCCCTGTTTGTGTGTGCTGTCCCACAGATGATCGCCCGGGGGAAGAACGCGTCCGATCTCTTCCCTGCGGTGGTGAAGAACGTGGCCTGTAAGAACATCGAGGTGAGCGAGACAGGAAGCGGATCAGAGCTTACAGGATGTCAGCTTTTCTGGGTGTTATTAAACTTTAATCTTGCGTTAATATGCCATGACAACGTGGTTCTGCTTATGAGTCACTCTGAGCTCAAGTGCTGAGTCACAAAATCGCATGAAACACCACGTCAGAGCCCTGTTCACCAGTATATGTGTGTTTTCTCTCTCAGGTGAAGAAGCTGGTGTATGTTTATCTTGTGCGCTACGCTGAAGAACAGCAGGATCTCGCTCTGTTGTCCATTTCCACCTTCCAGAGAGGACTGAAGGTCCTAACACACACACAAAAACATAATTCAGGGTTTAAAACCCCATGATCTTCTCTGATCTCTTTCATAATAACAAGAACATAAACATAAAAGTCTGCACTCCAGTTTGCATATTTGCTATTCTTTTGAGTATGTATTCAAACTATATATTAGTTAATGCTGTTGTTTATCACTGTGTTTTCTTTTCAGTTATGTAAAAATATAAAAAAAAGTGCATTTTAAAATCTATGATATAATATATAAATGTAAATATTTTATATTTTTATATAGTAAAACCTTTATTTTATGTTTGTTTATCAGTTTTTCTATAGTTTATTGATCAAGTTTGTACTAGTGTTATTTTAGTATTATTTATTTGCTATTATAGTTTTTGCTAATATTTTGAATTAGCTTTTATGTTTAAATTTTTGTTGCATTTTTAGTAATTTGTTAATTTTTTTTATCAGATCTACTAATTAGATTTAATTTGTTTTTTGAATTACTTCAGTTTTAGTTTTTATTTACGTCCAGTTAATTAAGTGCTTCAACTTCAACTGCCAAGGCAACATTTCTTACTTTCTGGAAGTTTTGCATATAATATTTACATTTTATTTTATTTCAGATTTATTTCAATTAACAAGCATGCTACATACTCATGTTTTGATTCTATATATATATATATATATACACACACACACACACACACACACTGAGTAAAATTATAAACGCAACATTTGTTTTGCCCCATTTTTCATGAGCTGAATTCAAAGATCTAAGACTTTTTATGTACACAAAAGGCCTATTTCTCTCAAATAATGTTCACAAATCTGTCTAAATCTGTGTTAGTGAGCACTTCTCCTTTGCCGAGATAATCCACAGGCATAGCATATCAAGATGCTGATTAGACAGCATGATTATTGCACAGGTGTGCCTTAGGCTGGCCATAATATAAGGCCTCTATAAATTGTGCAGTTTTACTTTTTACAAATACAAATAGTGATGCAGCTTAATGCTTATTAAACATGTAACATATTGCTAAAGTGTGTCATATGGGAACAAAAATGCCCTCTGGTGTTCAGGTAAAGGAAATACCTGTCACACCTTTTAATTCTGGTGTGTGAAGTCACATTATTGAAGCATTAGTTCTCAATAAATACAATTATTTTCATTTTAACCCTTGATTCAGGACCCCAACCAGCTGATCCGTGCGAGCGCTTTGCGTGTGCTGTCCAGCATCAGAGTGACCATCATTGTGCCCATCATGATGTTAGCCATCAAAGAGGCGGCGTCTGACATGTCTCCATACGTACGCAAGACCGCAGCTCATGCCATACCCAAACTACACAGGTACAAGAAAACAACCATCTCGTCATAACAACAAATTCACCTGCAAATCAGTGTTAGGGAGTAAATAACTGTTCATTGAGCAAATATTGCTTTCAATTCAATTACACTGTCATTCAAAAAGCTTGGGGTTGGTGCATTTTTACATATTTTTCATAATTCTTCTGCTCATCAAGGCTGCATTTATTTGATTAAAAATACAGTAATAATAACAGTAAATGTGAATTATTTTTACTGTTTTCTATTTGAATATAATAATTCATTTCTGGTATCAAAGCTACATTTTAAGCATCATTACTAATCTTTGTAATCATTCTAATACGCTGATTTGCTGCTCAAGAATTGAATACTGTTACACTGCTTCATGTTTTTATGAAAATCATGATACATTTTTTTAATTGTTTGATGAAAACAATTTAGAAAAAAATACTTTTAGTTCATTTTGCTTGATTTAATGCTAAATAAAATTATTGATTTCTTAACATTTAAAAGAAATGTCTCCATTATAAAATCATATTCATTATATAAAATGCATGTTTAAAATGCATAATGTAATATATACATTGATTTACTGTATATAAAAACTGTCTATATATACAGTATATATGTAGACTGCATATATAAACCTTATTATATTCTATAATTTTATTAAATTTATTATATTATTATATTTATTTTAGGGCTGTCAAACAATTAATCGCGATTATTTTTATTTTATAGACTTTTATTTTATCCAAAATAAAAGTCTGTGTTTACATAATAAATGTGGGTGCACTGTGTATAATTATTTTGTGTATATATATATATATATATATATATATACACACACACGTGCACGTTTACTTAAGAAAAAAAAATATTTATATATAAAATATTAATATTTATATATAATATAAATTATACATCAATCTATGTACAGTATATACATGAAAATATTTCTTAAAAATAAACAAGCATGTGTGTCTATATATATATATATATATATATATATATATATATATAATTATACACAGTGCACACACATATATTATGTAAACACAAACTTTTATTTTGGATGCGATTAATCGTTTGAAAGCCCTAATTTATTTCTATACATTTCTTTATTAATCTCAACTGAAGTATGTAAAACATAATGTAAAATCAGCTTCGAGTGTGTGATCAAGAACCTTAAATATCCCACTAGCAAATAAATAAATGTTAAACATTAAATATTAATTTGGATTGAAATCATTTTCTTTAGAAAGCTGGAATGATATAAGAAAACTATTTGACCACACAAATGCAATGGACCAATCACAATCACGAGCTATTTCTATTGTTTTCTAGTGTTGTAGCTAAATATGTCAGCTTGCAGTTTTGACTAATTTACATGTTCAATATTCGATAAAAGTAAAACTAAAACATGCAGCTGATGGTCATTTCCTCTCTCCTTCATTCAGTCTAGACCCAGAGCAGAAGGATCAGCTTATTGAAGTCATCGAGAAGCTGCTGGCTGATAAAACCACAGTGAGTGACAGAATCATTTCATATAATCATCACTTCTAATGTGATCTTACACAATCTGTGTGTGTAGCTGGTAGCAGGCAGTGTGGTGATGGCGTTTGAGGAAGTGTGTCCGGACCGCATCGATCTGATCCATAAGAACTACCGTAAGCTGTGTAACCTGTTGATTGACGTGGAGGAGTGGGGTCAGGTGGTCATCATCAACATGCTCACGCGCTACGCCAGGACACAGTTCCTCAACCCCAACGTCAACGTGAGTATCACATGTGTGTGTGTGTGTGTCTGAGGAGGACTTATACACTTCTTTCTCTGGACAATGTCTCTTTTCTTCTTCAAACCACACACACTGTAATAAAAACAGGACATAGCATATACAAAGAAATGCACAAGAGAGAAAAATGACAGCAAGATATATAGATATAGTAATGTGTTTAGATACAGTTTAATTTTGTGGTACATTTTTCTGGTAATGTTATGCCGAGAAAAAAGGATATAGTAAAATGCACTGTTATAGATAAATATCAATACAGTTTCAGATAATAATACCTTATAATTACATATCAACATGTGTGTATATACGCAGGAGTGTCTGTTAGAGGAGAGTGGCGAGAGGGCGTTCTACGCCTCTGATGATGATGAGGAAGATGAAGATAAGAAAGCCGAGGCGGCCGCTCTGCCGAAGAGGAAGCCGTACGTGATGGACCCCGATCACAGACTCTTACTGAGGAACACCAAACCTCTGCTGCAGAGCCGCAATGCTGCCGTGAGTCACACACACTTCTCCCTCCGGAATTAGTGTTTAGAAACAGAATTATTTATTTAATGATTTGTGTTTTTTTTTTTTAAATGTAGGCATAATGTACAATTTAATCCTGTGGTGCTGCTCAATTGGCAGTCAAAAAATGACAGAATTTTTATTTAAATGAAATGAATGTACTTTATTTTAGTTTGTTCATTTTTAAAATTTATTTAATGTTTTTGTATTTTTATGGGGGTTTATGGTGGAATAGAAATTATTTTTAAATTATATTTATGGAATAGTTATGATCCATATATTTCCTGTTAATCACTTTTTGAAGCATAGACCTGCTGAAGTGAAAAAAGTTTTAAAAAAAAATAAACTAAAAGTTTGTTATTATGAAAATATTTTTTATTTATTTTTGAATTTATAATAAATATTTATAATTTTATTTAATTTACATTTTTAATTTAATTTTTTAATTTATATGATATTTTGTATTTTTATGGGGATTTTATGGTGCTAAATTATATTTATGGTATAGTTATGATCCATTTATTTCCTGTTAATCACTTTTTGAAGCATAGACCTGCTGAAGTGAAAATTTTTGAAAAAATTAAACTAAAAAAATGTATTATTATGAAAAATGCACAAAAATACTATTCTACAATTTATATGAAATTAATATTTACCAAAGCATGTTTTAAGAAAATTAAAGCCATAAATATTGTACTTCAAATTTAAGGTTGATATCTCAAAGCCCTCAAACCGTATTCACTTTATAGCCCTTAATCCTGTAATTGTGGACAAATGTGGGCACAGAGGACTCGGGTGTGATTCTAATTTTTATTTATTATAAATGTTATATCACTGTCTTCGATAAAGTTTTGTGTATCCATTTATGGTGTTTTTTTCTAATTTTGGGGGTATTTTTGAATTTATTTACTTCAAAAAGTACCATATTTTCTATATAAATTATTTCAATGTAAATTAATTACTATGTAGTTTTATTTTTATTTTTTTAACTACATTAAAGTATCATTGCAATAAGTGCTTAGAGCTCAAACAAAGATGAAGTGACTTTGCTGTCGTCTGGTGTCTTATTTTGGCTTATTTTAGAATGCTCTAAATTACAGTTTTCCCCATTCATTCCTATGGGTGCCCATTTTTGACCCAAATACAAGATTAAGGAGGTTTTTTTTACCCACTTAACATTGTAGAATTGAGTCAAAAAAAAGTGTGTGTTCAGGAGGCAAACTTAGGAAAAGTTGCCAAGTCTTGTAACGCTCAGATCAAGGGAAGTATTTTTTAAAAAAGAAATCAAAACTATTTTGCCCACATTTGTCCAGAATATGGTTTTAGGGATAAACAGAGATGTCAGTAAAATACAGTACCAAATGCTTCCACTAGATGAAATTCGTCTCCCATTGATTTCCAATGCCGTCAAAACTTAAAAAAGTTCAAATTTCATTTACAATTCTGTGTTCTGTTCTCCACCTCAATTTAAATGTCATTCATTAAATGGAATTTATGATTCAGTTCTGACTGACACACAACCTTGTTTATAACAGTTAGTGTTCTTTATTTTAAAATCCACTTGCGCACAACAACAAAAAATGTATATGTATCAAAATCAAAATCTTTTTTTTTTTTTTTTACTTCCACCCACAATTTTTCACTAAGATGCTTTGGATAAAAAAAAAAATAATGTTTTAATTAGTGTTTGAGTCATGCAAATGTATTTTAGTTCAGTGCTAATTCTTAACTATTTTTATTTTTTTCCTGTTTATCCTTTATTTTATTTTAATTTGTTTCTAAATTATTTAAATGGTTTTAGTTTAGTATCAGTTTCCCCCAATTATTAGGTTAGCTCTTAATATTTTTAAACACTTGTTTACATAAAGTAGCATCAGTTTTTAACGTTTCTTACAGTCTCCTTAATTTGACACAGTGAAGATGAAGCTGATTTACCAGCATGGTGACAATGAGACTTTTAACACATGACCTCTAAACGGAAAAATGATGTTCATTCAGCCGTTACCGTAATAAATCTCCCTCTCTCTCTCTCTCTCTGTAGGTGGTGATGGCAGTAGCTCAACTGTACTTCCATTTGGCTCCTAAAGCAGAGGTGGGGGTCATTGCCAAAGCTTTGGTCAGGTTAATGCGCAGCCACAGGTGAGTAATCAATCACTTATTAATGAAACACAAACACACTCACACCAGCTCTGAGACGAACAGGCCCACACTTCCTGTTTGACCATGGGCCGATGACATCATTAGCGCAGATAAATTGGCACTGGATGATGACACTGCAGAATTTGGCATTTGCTGCAGAAAGAGAGACGGCATCATCCACCATTCACGTGCATCACTCCAATTAGCCTCTTTTCAAATACACATGAAGGTTTTTGAATTGTAAACCTGTTGATGTTGTTTAGTCACTGATGTTGTTGATTTGTGTCTCTGTAGCGAAGTGCAGTACGTCGTGCTTCAAAACGTCGCTACGATGTCCATCAAGAGACGGGTGAGTCATTCACATGGCCCTGTAAAGGACATGCGTCACGTTGAGTCACTGAAGGGCATTTTTACCGTTTATTTACAATGATATGATGAGCATATATTTTCTGAAAGTCATCAACTTTATACGTTTAGATGTGCGTTTAAATTATTATATCTGAAGCTGGATGATTTACTGCACGTTCGATACACTGATTAACATTGGTGCAAATCATATGAAAAGGCTTTAATATAGTGACATATTTAAACTGAAGACCCTCATGTGGTGCTTTTTAATGTACATTCAATGGTTTGTCCTTGAAAGATTTCAGATAGAACTATTTTTAAGGCATAATAGACAATAAAAAATACATATGTGGTGTTTGAATATGCTGTGCGTCTGTCTTTTAGGGAATGTTTGAGCCGTACCTGAAGAGTTTTTATATCCGCTCCACGGACCCCACGCAGATCAAGATTCTCAAGGTGAACCGACACGGACGTCACATCTGACTTTGAAAAGCGTTCGTTTCAATGAGAAACTCGTTTTTAATGTCATGAAATTATTTCACTAAAGAATGTTGCTTCAGATATTTTGAGTGTTTTAAAGCTGGACTGATCATTTGATCTTCTCTTATTAACACAGCTGGAGGTTTTAACTAATTTGGCTAACGAGACGAACATCTCCACTATCCTGAGGGAATTTCAGGTATCTTTTGACATGTTTTGTTCTTATGGTTTAAAGGTTGTATAAGCCATTTCAAGCCCAAACCAAAATGATCACATTCATCTATTCTTTCCTAACGATTCTTTTCCGCCCTATAAGCAGGCTGGCAGGCATTAATATTATGAAATATTATTACAATTTAAAGTATTTTTTTCTATTTGAATATACATAAAAATGTAATTTATTCCTGTGATTTAAAGCTGAATTTTCAGCATTATTACTCTTCAGTCTTCAGTGTCACATGATCCTTCAGAAATCATTCTAATATGTTGATTTGCCGCTCAAGAAACATTTCTGATTATTATCAGTGTTGAAAAGTCGTGCTGCGTCATATTTTTGTGGAAACCGTGATGCAAGAACAGCATTTATTTGAAATGGACGCAAATGTCTTTACTGTCACTTTTGATCAATTCAATGCATCCTTACTGAAAATAAATGCTTCTTTAAAAAAAGAAATCTTACTGATCCCAAGCTTGAACAGGAGTGTATACTTTTTGAAACCAATATTAAATTTACTATATAAAATTCCTTAACTTAAATATGAATATTAAACATTGTTTGCCATTTAAGATTCTTTTTTAGAGACTTATTCAATTATTTTGTGACGCCACATGATTACTTAAAGGAGTAGTTCACGTTAAAAAAAAACTTTTGCTGATAATTTACTCTCCCCCATGTCATCCAAGATGTCCATGTCTTTCTTTCTTCAGTCGAAAAGAAATTAAGGTTTTTGATGAAAACATTCCAGGATTTTCTCCATATAATGGACTTCAATGGGAACCAAACGGTTCAAGGTCCAAAAGACAGTTTCAGTGCAAACTGTTCAAAGGGTTTAAATGATTCCAGACAATGAATAAGGGTCTTATCAAGCGAAGCGATCAAGTTTTATAAGCTCAAATGCTCGTCTTGCTCTGTTCTGCAATGCACGTTCCTGACTCTCCTGTTCGAACTCACCCATCAAATTGAATGAATCTTTTTCCGAGTCAATTTGTTAATTTCATTTGTTGAATGAACCAAATAACTCCAAATAACTTTTTTTTTAAATGAGCGATCGTTTCGTTTGATAAGACCCTTAGTCATCGTCTGGAATCGTTTAAAGCACTTTTGAACAGTTTGCAGTTTGCACTGAAAGTGTCTTTTGGACCTTGAACCGTTTGGTTCCCATTGAAATCCATTATATGGAGCAAAATGATGGAATGTTTTCACCAAAAACCTTAATTTAATTTTGACTGAAGAAAGAAAGACATGGACATCTTTAATGACATGGGGGTGAGTAAATTATCAGCAAAAGTTTTGTTTTTTTTAAAGTGTACTACTCCTTTAAGAGAACTAACTGAAAACTAGAAGGTGGATGAAGAAAAGAAAAATAAATGGTGTCACAGGGTATCTAAAATACATTTCCTTGTACACACATACATTTTAACCTAAAATCTTCATGTTGAATACGTTAATTTTGTGAATCAGCCATATTACGATTGTAGATAACTGTATTTCTCTGCTTGTGTTTATTCCAGTATATGAACAGGGATAATGATGCATTTCTCTTTTTGTATTGTAGACTTATATTAAGAGCATGGATAAGGATTTCGTGGCGGCCAGCATTCAGGCCATTGGTCGCTGTGCCACAAACATTGGTGAGGTCAGAGACACCTGTCTGAACGGCCTCGTACAGCTGCTGTCCAACAGAGACGGTGAGAGTGTGTGTTCGCACACGACGCTAACAGCTAGACGCAATGCAACCGAGCTGTGTTTAATGCCCAGACTATCATTAATTATCCATAAAGCGAGCAGCGTTCAAGCTATTACAGTAGCTCTTATGTCAGAAGAGGTTCTTATCATGCCAAATAAGACAAATATGGGCCTCTGACATACAAATATTACAATAAATGTTTAATACGTTTTAATTGGTCCATCACATGGTGTAAAAATACCTCCGTATGATAATGTTGAGTAAGTGTTGTGTGTTTTGCATAACAGTGGTGTTTGTGTGTTTTCAGAACTGGTTGTGGCTGAATCAGTTGTGGTGATCAAAAAGCTTCTGCAGATGCAGCCTGAACAGCACAGCGACATCATCAAACACATGGCCAAACTCATCGACAACATCCAGGTAGCGTTGTGATCCGAACTGCCCACTTTCACATTTCAGATTGACTCCACAGTCTTGATAATGTGCTGCGGTTCAGGTGCCGATGGCCCGGGCGAGCATCCTGTGGCTGATCGGCGAGTACTGCGAGCACGTCCCCAAAATCTCCCCCGACGTCCTGAGAAAGATGGCCAAAACGTTCACCAACGAGGAGGACATCGTCAAGCTGCAGATTATCAATTTGGCTGCCAAGCTGTATCTTACTAACTCAAAACAGGTGAGCGAAGAAACACTGTATTGAAAATCATTTTTTGAATAACCTGAATTGTTATATCATTTTAAATGAGTAATTTTATAGTAAATTTAATATATACTGTATATACATTTGTTTTATTACTTTTTAATATATAATATTTAGGTTTATTTTAATATATAATATTAAGATTTGTTATCCAATATTTAGATTTGATTTAATTTTAGCTTTATTTCAATGAAAACATTATTTTTAGTTTAATAACCCTGACTATATGCATGCTTGCTTGCATACTGTTTACTGCTGTTTTTAACATGCTCGCATAAATAATGCAACACACATTAGCAGTAAGCAAGCTAACTTGCATTATGCAACATAAAAAAACTCATAAATGAAAGCAAACAAGAAAATAAATTGGCAGTAAAGATTTCACATTAAAAATACATGGAAAGTCAGTTTAAGACATCCGGATAACCGATGTTTGGCAGTATTGTCCAAAATTAAGATAGCGTGAGCTTTCTGGAAACCCCTGAAATGGTCTGAAATGATGTGGTGGTGCACAGGACAATATAGGGCTGAGTGAAACATGGGGACATGACTAAAATCTGTATTTTATCTAAAATATTTTGGATTTTTTTTAATTCTCTAAAATATTCTGGATTTTTTTTAATTCTCTAAAATATTCTCAATTTTTTTTTAATTATCTAAAATATTCTGGATTGTTTTTAATTCTCTAAAATATTCTGGATTTTTTTTTATTCTTTAAAATGTTCTGTTTTTTTTAATTCTCATAAATATTATGGATTTTTTTTAATTCTCAAAAATAATCTGGATTTTTTTAAATTCTTTAAAATATTCTGGATTTTTCTAAAATATTCTGGATTTTTTTAATTCTCTAAAATATTCTGGATTTTTTTTTAATTATCTAAAATATTCTGGATTTTTTTTAATTCTCTAAAATAATCTGGATTTTATTAATTCTCTAAAATATTCTGGATTTTATTAATTCTCTAAAATATTCTGGATTTTTTAAATTCTCTAAAATATTCTGGATTTTTTTTTATTCTTTAAAATGTTCTGTTTTTTTAATTCTCAAAAATATTATGGATTTTTTTTAATTCTCAAAAATAATCTGGATTTTTTTAAATTCTTTAAAATATTCTGGATTTTTCTAAAATATTCTGGATTTTTTTAATTCTCTAAAATATTCTGGATTTTTTTTTAATTATCTAAAATATTCTAGATTTTTTTTTAATTCTCTAAAATAATCTGGATTTTATTTATTCTCTAAAATATTCTGGATTTTATTAATTCTCTAAAATATTCTGGATTTTTTAAATTCTCTAAAATATTCTGGATTTTTTTATTCTCTAAAGCATAGATAGGATAGGGGGTCTCACAACAATGCACAAAACAAATCCTAAAGGATTTTTTTCTTTATATCTCATGGTACAGTGTGTTAGAAAGTGAAAGAAATGTTTTTTTTCAGTGTTCCAGGTAGTTTTTTAAAATAATCTTCTAAATTATAGATTTAAAATGTACAGTAATTGTGCAGGACACTTGCTTAAAGGTAAACTATGTAACTTTTTCAGTGCATCATCAATCCTTCATACAAAACATGTTTTTTTTTACCCTGATTCTCTATGATAAGTGTTTATATTTTAGAGCGGTTGGATGGTTTCCACTTGAAATAATTTTATTTTATTTTAGTTAATGTTTATTTTATTTCAAGTAGCGGAAATGTATATTTATGGTTTCAGTACACTATAATAACCCTGCGTCACAGCATCAGTCTGGATGAAAGCTGGAGAGACACAACAGGAGTCATTGTTTAATCAAGCGAGACAATTTCTGTCTGTGTGTCAGATCATTTAGACACACACATGTAACATTGCCTTCAGGCATGAAACTCTTGAGACTTTTTCCCTTTTCTTTTCTGTCTTTCAGACTAAACTGTTGACGCAGTATGTACTGAACCTGGCGAAATATGATCAAAACTATGACATCAGAGATCGTGCCCGCTTCATCCGCCAACTAATCGTTCCCACCGATAAGAGCGGCGCTCTCAGCAAATACGCCAAGAAGCTTTTCCTTGCGCTCAAGCCCGCCCCCGTCCTGGAGTCTCCATTTAAAGGTATCGCCTAACCCATATTTCATTGTTCAGTATCAAGTTTGTCTCAGATTTTTCTCCAAAAATTACTACACAGAGTTGAAAGAGGTAGATATTTGACATCATATGTATCTCTTTTGAATCTCTTTGGACCCTCAGAAGAAAATTCTGAGGAGCAGGAGACAATTGAGACAATAAAGAGATTTAATTTGTGATTTTTGCAGACAGAGATCACTTCCAGCTGGGATCACTGTCTCATCTGCTGAACGCTAAAGCCGGCGGATACCAGGAGCTTCCCGACTGGCCCGAATCTGCGCCTGACCCGTCCGTGCGCAACGTGGAGGTGAAGGATTCTGTGTGTGCAGGGAGAACAGTTCTGACAGAGGCAGGGCCAGAGGGCGCAGGGGTGCTTCTCCTACAGACCACCAGAGGGAGCTCCAACATGCAAGACCTCCCAAAGAAACACCCCAAAGCGCTAACAAAAAAAAAACATGATACTCTCAATCACTTTTATATCGCTCACTCTCCTCGCTCATTAGCATAACTCCACCTTCATGACGCATTAATCACACACTGTGCATTTCAATTGGGTGGGAGCTACTCATCCTGCAGCCCTATTGGTTGATGTGTCAATAATAATTTTCGAAAAATTCGGGTTCCGGAAGAAAAAATTTTCAAACGTTTGTAATGTTGTGATTTACCTCGGAGCTGGTTGGTTTAATTCATGGCTTATAACTTTTCTTAAAGGGATAGTTCACCCAAAAATGAAAATTCTGTCAGTATTTACTCACCCTCATGTTGTTCCAACCCCGTAAGACCTTCGTTCATCTTCGCAACACAAATTAAGATATTTTTGATGAAATCTGAGAGCTGGATCAATCCTCCATACTAGTCCATAGGCTTCTTGAGGGATTGAAACTTGCCGGCCTCGAAAAGTTATTAAAGACATTGTTAAAATAGTCCAAGTGACTACAGTGGCTCAATCTTAACTTTATCAAACGACGATAACACTTTTTGTGCGCAAAAACAAACATAAATAACGACTTTATTTCAACTATTCACTTCCTTCTCTTTGCGCCTCTAGTTAAAGTAGTAATTAGTAATAAAGTAATTACTAAAGTAGTAGTAAAGTAGTAATTGCATACAGCTATGTCACACGTAGGCTCGCTATTGGCCGACGCTGGTCATGTGTGTGATGCGTGACGTACAACAACAGATCATACGCAATTACACTAGTTTAACCGACTAGAGGCGCAAAAAGAGGGAAGTGAATAGTTGAAATAAAGTCGTTATTTTTGTTTGTTTTTGCGCACAAAAAGTGTTCTCGTCGCTTGATAAAGTTAAGATTGAGCCACTGTAGTCACTTGGACTATTTTAACGATGTCTTTAATAACTTTTCGAGGCCGGCAAGTTTCAATTCCTCAAGAAGCCTATGGACAAGAGTGATCCAGCTCTTAGATTTCATCAAAAATATCTTAATTCATGTTCCGAAGATGAACGAAGGTCCTGCGGGGTTGGAACAACATGAGGCTGAGTAATTACTGACAGAATTTTCATTTTTGGGTGAACTATCCCTTTAAATGAAGACTTCTAAAAAAAACCTCTATGAGAAAAATTAATGGGACGAAAACTTCCGGAACCCATTCCTCCCACTCTATTACAGCGTGTAAATCTTGATAGAGTTCCTACATTCCTTCGAGCAAAAAACTACATTCTGGAATTCTTTGTCCGAATGGTTTAAAAAACTACAATTGCGCAGTTCTAGAATTTCTTTCCATTTCAATCACTGAGAGTTCTAGAACAGACACACCCACATGCCACTCCTTCCTGATTAATAATCCATGATCAAATCTGCATATGCATGAGGTCTGCACCACACACCGATCAGTCAGGGTCTTGAGTCCAGCTTCAGGTTTTTGTCAGCATAATCATCTTTGTTATTTCATAAAGCACTCATCACTCGCAGCAGATTTCTCATCTAACAGATGAGTGTGTTATTGGTAATATCCCCTCCAGTGTTCATCCACATCCTCTTTTTGACAGTCTGTCCGTCTCTTTATGTTCCCGCCCACCATATTGTGCAGCAGGAGGAGGTCATAGACAGCAGTGAGGGCCGAATCGGCCTCCTGGGAGACTGGAGAGAGGTGCTCACAAGAGTGCAGTGGCTTCTCTCTCTCTCTGTCCTCTCTGTAGTCGGGCCACCCAGCTCGACCTTACTGTACTAAAGTGTGTGTTTTTGCATCTCAGTCTGAAATCTGCTGGCCTCATTTTCTGCCTTGCAAACCATCACATCACAAAACCTTCATATTAGTGTTGCACTTCCATTACTGTGACACCAAATGCTCAGCAAAGCAGTAAAACTTCATCCTAATACAGATTTGTTTATTGACATATTGAGTATATGATTAGAGACCTTCTGAAAACTCTAAACAGAGGGGTGAATTCACTAAACAGCCACTTTTGTAAGCCATATTTCAACTCAAATACCTTTTTCTTGTTTAAATAGTGACTTTTTTCACATAACAGATATCCGTTCTTACACAATCTCATGGCAATTTGTAACTATTTTACATTTTGGCTATTCATTTGTATGAATTCGTACATTCTTGTGTGCTTACTCCCCAGTGGCGGTTTAGGGGTGGGGTTACGGGAGGACCTTCACACTTTCGTTTTACGATTCATACGCAATCACATGGTACAAATTCATACGAAATCGCCACTTTGTAAAATAGTTACGTATTCCTGTAAGATTGGGTTGACCGTCCCGGTAGAGTAATCTGCTGCATTTGTTACCACCAATAGCACTTAAAAACTATTCAAAAGATTGTGAAATTGCTTTCATCACTAAATTTGTGGGCGTGTTTACGTTGTTACCAAATTTGCATTGTAAATTGAATGCTAAAACACTTCAGATTGATGTAAATAATGCTATTATTAGTGAATTCCCCCCTAAATGCCCATTCTTACCAAGAACGATAACTATAACGATAATTATAGTAGTGTCCACTACAATGTCCGGTTATAAGCGCGCACTGCTTACTTATTTTGCAGCTTTCGCGCTCTTTAGACTCTGATTGGCTGTCAATGTTATCATCGTTCATCATGTGGAAAAAAAATAGTCCTGAAAGTGACTCCAATGATATCGTGATGTGTTTTTATTGTTATACCTATGAAACTTTATAGTTATGGTCCTTGGTGTGAACGGGCTTTAACACTTTCAGTTGCTTTGACTGAAGCTGTTTGCGAAATACGGATGTGAAACGCATCCAAATATATACGTGCTAATCTGTTGACAAGTGCAACCTGAATCCTTGTGTGTACTTTTTTAAAATCTTTTTCTTTCTTTTCTGTTCTGTTCTGTTCTTTTCTTTCCTCTTCTTCTGGCCATCTCACAGCATCATTCTTGCGTTTCTTTTTATTCTTTCCTGTTTGCCAGGTTATTAGGCTGCTCGAAAGAGTCACCACTTTAACCAGCGTGAGTCTGTCAGTCACCCTTAGCGTCAGACCCAAAGAGCTTTTGCCACCAGCCTAGCGTAGCGTCTGTACTGTGTTAGATCAGCCTTTCCCTTTCCTCAGCCCTTGCTCTGCAATTAAAGACCAGAATCCTCAAAAAAAAAAACACCTCAGAAATGGCCTACAGCACTGATGCTAATCGCTAATCGCTAATTTAAACATCCGTTAAAGCATGCTGATTCTAGTTTAAAGTCAAACTAGTCTTGGGTAAATCGGTGCTGGAGGTCTTTGGGGGTCTTTTTTAAGGATGTGATTTCTTTAATTATACGTGTTATAGTACACAACAAGAATGAAAGTGGCCATGAATGCACAGCCTTCCCTGCTGTAGACACCAAATGCTGAGCGTGAGCGGAGAGAGATGCAGGTCTAAAGGAGCTCAATTATATTAATGTATGAGTGTAGACGAAGACATTTGATGCTTGTAAAGAGGCATTCATGGCCGTTATATGAACCTCTCTCTCTCTCTCCCTCTGATTAGGTTATTTTAGCTAATTTTGATGGTGTTTTGGGATTTCTTTTGCAGATTCCAGATTGGAGCAAATGCACAAGCCGGAAGGATCGTAAGGAGAAGAAAGTGGAGAAACCATTCTATTCGGACTCTGACGGAGAATCTGGCCCGACCGAATCAGCAGATAGCGGTAACTGTGGCGACCAAAATATATATTAACATGGTCTTTATAACTGCATTAATGGTCACTTAGCCATAACATATAAAACTGATTATCAATAGATTTCAATAGAGTCTGATATTAGCATGTTGCTAAGCAAATGTCTTAATACTTTAATAACAAAAAGATGTTAGCATGTTGTAACTCGTGGCCTGAAGATACTATCTCGTGGCCTCAAGATATTAACTCGTGGCCTCAAGATAGTAGCTCGTGGCCTCAAGATACTATATTGTGGCCTCAAGATATTAACTCGTGGCCTCAAGATACTATATTGTGGCCTCAAGATATTAACTCGTGGCCTCAAGATAGTAACTCGTGGCCTCAAGATAGTAACTCGTGGCCTCAAGATACTATATTGTGGCCTCAAGATATTAACTCGTAGCATCAAGATACTATATTGTGGCCTCAAGATATTAACTCGTGGCCTCAAGATAGTAACTCGTGGCCTCAAGATACTAACTCGTGGCCTCAAGATATTAACTCGTGGCCTCAAGATAGTAACTCGTGGCCTCAAGATAGTAACTCGTGGCCTCAAGATAGTAACTCGTGGCCTCAAGATATTAACTCGTGGCCTCAAGATAGTAACTCGTGGCCTCAAGATAGTAACTCGTGGCCTCAAGATAGTAACTCGTGGCCTCAAGATAGTAACTCGTGGCCTCAAGATAGTAACTCGTGGCCTCAAGATAGTAGCTCGTGGCCTCAAGATACTATATTGTGGCCTCAAGATATTAACTCGTGGCTTCAAGATAGTAACTCGTGGCCTCAAGATAGTAACTCGTGGCCTCAAGATACTATATTGTGGCCTCAAGATATTAACTCGTGGCATCAAGATACTATATTGTGGCCTCAAGATAGTAACTCGTGGCCTCAAGATAGTAACTCGTGGCCTCAAGATAGTAACTCGTGGCCTCAAGATAGTAACTCGTGGCCTCAAGATAGTAACTCGTGGCCTCAAGATACTATATTGTGGCCTCAAGATATTAACTCGTGGCCTCAAGATAGTAACTCTTGGCCTCAAGATAGTGACTCGTGGCCTCAAGATATTAACTCGTGGCCTCAAGATAGTAACTCGTGGCCTCAAGATACTATATTGTGGCCTCAAGATATTAACTCGTGGCCTCAAGATATTAACTCGTGGCATCAAGATACTATATTGTGGCCTCAAGATAGTAACTCTTGGCCTCAAGATAGTAACTCATGGCCTCAAGATAGTGACTCGTGGCCTCAAGATATTAACTCGTGGCCTCAAGATAGTAACTCGTGGCCTCAAGATACTATATTGTGGCCTCAAGATATTAACTCGTGGCATCAAGATACTATATTGTGGCCTCAAGATAGTAACTCGTGGCCTCAATATAGTAACTCGTGGCCTCAAGATAGTAACTCATGGCCTCAAGATAGTGACTCGTGGCCTCAAGATACTATCTCGTGGCCTCAAGATACTAACTCTATATTGAGGCCACAAGTTACTATCTTGAGGCCAAAAGATAGTTATAATTATTTTTTTTTTGCCAAAGTGGGAGTAGGGGGGTTTTGTAGTAAATAAAATTATATTAATATTTGTATCAATATTTCCATTGACCGTGCTGTTTTGAATGAAAATTTTAATTGAACTCACTACAATACTGAGCTCGGTCAGTGCTATATGATATGATTGATTATGCTGGCTCTCTTGACAGAATCAGACTCCGGCAGCAGGTCAGATAGCGCTAGCGCCAGTGATGAAAGCGCCTCCGGTTCAGAGAGCGAAGAGAGTGGAGAAGAGACTGAGTCTGAGGAGGAAGAGGAAGATGAGGAGGAGGAAAAGAAAAAAAAGAAACGGCTGGACAAG
Source organism: Cyprinella venusta (assembly GCA_038021265.1). Taxonomy (NCBI): domain Eukaryota; kingdom Metazoa; phylum Chordata; class Actinopteri; order Cypriniformes; family Leuciscidae; genus Cyprinella; species Cyprinella venusta. The sequence goes on from CM075886.1 coordinate 9,320,787, forward strand.
ACCAAAGCAAAGAAGCCAGTGGAGGAGAGCGCAGAGAGGTACGTCATCCACAGATCTAGACCAGCCAACGTCAACTATCTAAAGTTTTGATCCGTTTGTTTCTCCAAATATCTCATGTTTTGGTCCATCATGCCCACAGTGAGCAGAGCAGCGGCGCCGAGGACCGGAAACGAAGCAGGAAAGCAGTGAAGCATCAGAAGAGCGCTTCAGAGTCAGAGAGCGAATCAGAGAGCAGCGAATCAGAGGAGGAGTCGTCGGAGGAGGAGTCAGGGGAGGAGTCTGAATCTGACACCGACATCAGGAAGAAGAAGGTTAGACTAGTTCAGAAAAGGATACTAGGAGGGTGAACAGATGGGGGGTTGTTTCAATAGGTTTTGGTTAAAAATATGAATCAAACATATATTTTTATTCAAAGATCGACAGTCTGTCATTAGTCTTTAGTCTGCCACAAAAAATAAATAAAATAAAAAACATTAAAATCAAAAACTCAAATTCATTGTGAAAAAAAAATTGTTACTAACAGTGCACAAGCTAAATCAGACCTTTCAGGCTATAGCCTAACGCTAATAAGCCTTTACCAAAATTATTATTACAACTAAATTAACGGTCATTAAATACAACCCTAAAAATGAAATAATTGTGTTGATGATTTGCTTCAAGTGTAACCCGACATCAGACATTAAGGCCCGGCTGAAGTATTTTTTTGCACACAGTTACGCAACCAATCAATCACTTCTTTAATGCTGCGTTCACACCAGGCGCGAATAGCATGCTAAATTCGTGTGAACCCTTTGAATCCATTTGTGTGTCAAGAGCGGAATAGACGCGTAAAAAACAAAAGTTTAGGCTGGCTACCTGCACATTCACTGTCCTCGCTGCTGCTGAGGGGGCTCAGGACAACTCAACTTCCATGTTGTAACGTTTTATATCAAGATTTTGCTTTAGTATAATTTTCAGGACAATTAAGGCTGGTTTAGGGATTTGGGACAACAGCTTAGATTTCGGGACTGTCCCGAATTTTTGGGGACTTCTGGTCACCCTAGATACTTAGTGAATACTATGCAGAATATATCATATAATTAAAGTTTATTATCTAGTAATAAACATTGCTAAAATTAGTATGGTACTGTTGTCACACGAATCAAGGTGTTAATAACTGCTATTTGATGTTATTCGCCTCTACTAACTACTTCATGCTCAGATGAGAGTTCATCCATGTATGTTTCTTGTTTTGCTCAGACGCCCGTATCAAAACAACCTCCCAAACAATCCAAAAAAGAGAGCAAGAAGGAGACGCAAGAAATGTCTTTGTTGGATCTAGATGACTGTGAGTAAGACATACAAGACCAAATACTAGAAATGCTTGAATGTAAAAACATATAATCTCTCTGTCTCTCTCTCTCTCTCTCTCTCAGTTGAACCAACCACAGCAACAGCTCCGGTGACACCAGTTAACTTCATGTCGAGTAGTCTGGTTTCTGATCTAGAGGGTTTGTCACTGACCGACTCTATTCTGGCTCCTACTGTGAGTTCTGGGCCACAATACAATAGTAAATTGCAGTAAATATACTATGCATGTACTTTGCTGTTTCATAAAAAAAAACAAAAAAAACAAAAAAAAAACTAAAAACATAAAATATGTCAATATTTTGGTTACACTTTACAATACAGGTGCACTAATAAGCATTAGTTCATGCTTAACTAATACTTAACTAATGTGTAACTAATGATTATCTAAGCTATTCATTAATCATTACCACATTAGGACCTAATTAAGAGTCTGTAAGGTTAATGTATTAGTTCATACATGAATTGTTTTTAATTAAATATGTAATTGTGGATTAATTACATAATAATTCATTTTTTAACTAAAAGCGTTAATTACCAGAATGAGCCAACGCCTTGTATTTCAACTTCCAGATAATATGACAGGTACACTAATATGCATTAATACATGATTAATTACTTCATTGTTAGTTCAAATTCATGTGCAAATTACTACAATTACTAAATGACTTGTTAATAATGATGTGTCCCAACAAGTAAAGTCAAAACATAATGATACCTTTGCAAATCTTTAGCTAATGATTAATTAAATCAGACAACTGGAAGCTGAAGTGCATAGCTTTGACTAATTGTGGTAATTAACACATTACTTTGCACTATTAGTTAATAAAATGTGTTATTAAGGAATTAATACACAACGACACATTCAATTAATAGCAATTCATGTATTACTTAATCTATTAATCATATAGACTCTATTAGTTGCTGATGCAGTAATCATTAATTAATGGTTTAGCTCTTCATGAGTTATACATTAACTCATGATTATCTGTGCATTAGTTAAGCATGAAGTAATGCATATTAGTGCACCCGTATTGAAAGTGTTACCAATATTTCTTTATATTTGAATATATTTTAAAATGTTATGTATTCCTGTGATTTAAAGCTGAATTTTAAGCATCATTACTACTGTCTTCAGTGTCACATGATCCTTCAGAAATCATTCTAAAATGTTGATTCACTGCTAAAGAAACATTTCTGATTATTATCAGTGTTGGAAACAGTTCAAGAATCTTTGATGAATAGAAAGCTTTTATTTGAAAAGGAACTCTTTTGTAATATAATTCTTTTAATACTGAATAAAAGCATTAATTTCCTCTAACAGACCCTAAATCTTTTAATGGTAGTGTAAATACAATTTCAATTAATTTGATATGAATAAAATCTTTTCTGTTTTCCAATAGACCATTGCACCTTCTGGTTCGATAAAGATGTATGAGCTCCTGCATCGCATAAAGGGCGAGGGTCTTGCGGTCGAGTACTGTTTCAGCCGGCAGCCCTTCAGTCCAGACCCCAACATGGTGGCCGTCCAGATCCAATTCACCAACAACACCAACTCCGAGACCAAAAACCTGCACATCGAGGAGCCCAAGCTGCAGTCCGGGATGAGGATCCGAGAGTTCTCCGAGATAGGTCTGCAGCCCAGCACAGGTTGAGTTCTTCTACAGGAGCTTCAAGTTTATATTTGTTGTCTTTGCGTTGTTCTTTCAGAGGTGTTAGCAGCAGGTGATTCGGTTACTGTGGTGATGGGCATAGATTTTTGTGATTCCACGCAAGCAGCAAACTTCCAGCTGTGGTGAGTGTTTAAGAGGAGCTGAATGATTCACTTCTGTTTCCATATCCACTTATGATAATACCTGTGTCTTATAATCAAAATGGTCATAATTCCGTTTTGGTAACATTTTACTTAAAGGGGTGTGCATAAGACTGACATAACCCCTTCATAACCATGACGTATGTCTTGAATATGAAGTAGTTTATGACAACTGTTATTAAGTGTCTTTCTCTCAATAATGACATTTTGAATACAAATATGATATTGTTTAAGATGTCTTTGTCATGACAACTTGACAAAAAAAAATTGTTAAAAAAAATCGTTAAACTGTCATGTAGTTGGCTTTGACATTGGCTGTCATAAGGCCATTATAACTGTGTCATGAATATTTTTCGTGACCTCAATTTGTACATTACTTTGTTACTAGTAAAAATGTGAATTCCTGATATCAATAATTAAATTGTAACTAGTTGAAATGTCTATTCTTGATATCAACAATTCAATTGTTACTAGTAATTCTTGATATCAAAAATGTAATTGTTGATATCAAGAATTTAATTGTTGATATCAGTAATTTAATTGTTGATATCAACAATTAAATTCTTGATATCAAAAAATGTAATTGTTGATATCAAGAATTACATTTTTGATATCAAGAATTCATATCTTACGAATGATTAAAAGTTAAAACGGCTTGCCATAGTGGGGAAGGGGCGCTTTAACATATCTTCTGAAAAAGTACTCCTGATCAAATCACATGCAAAGAAGATGCAGAAACAAGCAAGCGATATCATATGTAAGCAGATGCATATATAAAATAATTTGATCATCAGCATTAAACAGCATATAATGGAAACTGCCAAATGTTACTGAATGAAATGTCCACATAGGATGAGCTATAGGGTTTAAAGTTAGAATAAAAGTTTTTTTTTATATGCAGATTACCTCCATTATGATTGGCTAAACTCCATTTAGATGACTGGGATCAGTTTTTTGACTCCAATACTAATTAGCTTTATTTACTGTAAAAATAATGGTTCAATGTCTTTTTCAGTACTCACACCCGCAAATTCTTCGTTACGATCCAGCCGCCCGTCGGGGAGCTCATGACGCCGGCGTTTCTGACAGAAAACGACTTTAAGAAGGAGCAAGGTGAGCGAACGTCAGCCTTTCTCAATTTAGCGATTGCTCCTTTTCCTCAAAATGTCTGTCATTTTTTGGGTGTCTTTGAAATACATTTTCAAGGGTTGATATGAGGAGAAAACTTTTTATGTCTCTCGTTCATTATTCACGAAGTATGGCCCTTTTTTGTTTCATGGCTTTTATCAAGGCAGAATCCTAATTTGCATACTTCCATTGTGCACAAAAAACGACATACTTTTGTAACCAGAAATTTGCCTCTTGATATCTCTTACTGCAAAAGCATGCACAGATATAGTTTTGACACACTTTTTTAACATATTACAATGTTGAACACACTAAACTGAATCTAGCAGTATGCGAATTGGAATTCAGCCCATGCTAGTTAGTTAGCATGCTGCTAACAGCTCAGCATAAACCTGGCTTTCAGTTTAGAATAAAGTGTTAACGTATTTGTTGTAACGTATTAGTTTAACATACTCATGTCTTCCTCTTCTATCGGGTTGTTTTGACGCTGTTCATTAGAGAATCTTTTGGATGGTAAGTTTCTCTGACGTAGCCAATGAGCATAGCATTTAGTCACCTCCTCTTTAGTCCCTGAATTTATTTTTGTTAGCTGCACACCTCCTTCCTGTCTTCCTGTAACTGCTTTTGCTTCCAGCTGCCTGTCCCTCTTAACACAGTCTCCAGTTATTGCCTTGGCGACTGTTACCATGACTATGTATTTTCTCATGGCATGTCAAGGTAACAACATGCGGCAGATCTCACTAGGAATGTGCCTTAGAAACACTGAACCCGTCCGATCGTCCCTGAACCACCACTGTCTACATAGACTGCTACCTTTCAATGTGGTATCTAGAATGACTTTTAAGCTTTAAAGTGATTGAATGGAAACACTCATTGTGGGCAGCAGCTCTGTCAATGCACGACAGACCAGTCTGACTTTAGTTTTGTTGCTAATGTTGCTAAGCTAACAACAACATAATTCATTTAATTAGATGGAATAATTTCCCATTAATGCTCTTCAGCGCTTGGTCTTGGTATTTTTTGGTCATAATTTTGCTGCCTTCTGTTCAGAGGCTTCACATCTGGGGTGTGATACCTAAAAATTGTTGTTTTATTAGGTTGTCAGCAGAGTTAGCATTTTTTCATTAGCATTCAGCTAATCTGACTAAGTGATGCTTTTTGTGTATTTTGCAGGTAAACTGATGGGAATGAATGAAATCTCAGAGAAGCTGTCGCTAGGAGAGAAATGTGTGAACGAGCACATCATCGTTGAGAGAGTCACGGCCACCGCCAACTTGAGCAGGGTACCATGCGGGTCTGATAAAGAGTGCAGGTAATGCACACTAACACTCGCATGAATACAGTGGCCGTACCCCAAATTAAGACTTTAGTAATGCAATGTTGCATAAGGGCTTTTCACACTGCGCTTAACCCTGTGTTAATGTTGTTCTGAACGGCGGGTAAAGGAACGTTTCACCAGTGATTCAGTAAATGTAATTAGCTACTGTACTTAAGCATATTTTGGCGACTTTGAGTGGTGTCAAATCGGTTAATTGCGATTAATCACATCTAGTTTGTAAAAGTTTTGTATACATTTTTAAATATATCATGTGTGTGTATATATACATTAGGGCTGTCAAACGATTAATCGCGATTAATCACATCCAAAATAAAAGTTTGTGTTTACATAATATATGTGGGTGCACTTTGTATAATTATTGTATATATATATAAATACACATACATGCTTGTATATATTTAAGAAATATTTTCATGCATTTACTGTATATAGATTTATATATAATTTATATTATATATAAATATAAATATTTTATATATAAATAATATTTTTTTCCAAAATATACATGCATGTGTGTGTATTTATATATACAAAATAATTATACACAGTGCACCCACATATATTATGTAAACACAATCGCGATTAATCATTTGACAGCCCTAATGTATATATATATATATATATATATATATATATATATATATTCTAGTGCCATTTCATATGTACCTTTATAGTGTTTCATATGTACCTTTATTGTGCTCATCCAATCAGTGACACTTACATGGCAAATATGCATGTTAAGAAAGTTAACGCACATGTAAAATAACCCAGAATTCTGTCTACCCAGGTTTTAGAATGACCCAGGGACTATTTCAAGTGTGAAAAGCTAGTGAGCACATTTCTGTATCAAAATATGACAAATGCGACACTAGATGAACTAAGTACATACTAGTTGTGTCAATTGGAACGGGTAGTCAAACTACACTGAACAAATCTGGTGTAGAAACTTATTTTCACTCAAAAATTGCCTGTGAATTTAATAAATAATCACAGCAAGTTAAACATTGAATTAATCATGGATTTTGAAGGTACAAATATTGTCTTGCAAAACACTCTAATAATCTGTTAGATTATTATTTTTATTTACGTGTAGCGCCAGTATGAGTATTAGTTGTATTTCCGAGGACTCTCAGATTTGTATTTGCGAGTATATTTTGATTTAGGCTTATTATTTGAGTATGTAAAACTCTTTCATTCTTCACTTTACTTTACTTTACTTTGCTGTCTGTTTTTCTGGCCTGTGATCTCTTGAAATCTCAGTTCTCCTCCTCCTCCTCCTCCTCCTTCCGCTCCAATTTACAGATTCGCAGGTAAAACGGTCAGCAGCGGCTGTCTCGTGCTGGTCACCGTCGCTACGAAGGAAGGGGGCGGAGCTCAGCTGACGGTCAACTGTGAGAAGATGGTGATCGGCACCATGCTGGTTAAAGATATCCTGCAGGCCCTGTCGCAGTGATGGCGCCCCCTACAGTCAACACCCTCCTACTGCTGCTTACCGCATTGAGTCGCATCGCTGTGTAGATATTTCCCCCGCGTGGACTGGCTTGTAGCATCAAAAATATACTGATGTCAGAACCGCGACAACAACAACATTCAGGGCCCCGTAATCAGGACGTTCTTCTTATGTTTCTCTGTTGAATGTTGCATGGCATCAAAGACAGTCGGTGCACCATAAACCTACCGAATGACCACACAAACCTGTGTGAGTTTTAGTTTAGGATCTCTTTAGGATTTACAGTACATGCTCAAATGCATTTGGACACTACCTTGTAATCAACAGCAAGCAGTTAATAACAATCCATCTGCTCAACGAAACGAGACTAATACTCATCTGAGTTATTAATTTGCTTTCAGATCAATCGTTGCCTTTGTGATCTTCCTGAAATTTACGGAAGCTCAGTGGGGTTTATTTTTAGCGTTTAGCTTACACATGTTCTGAATGTAACATCTTGTTTCTGATCCCAGACCACATCCCAATGACGACAGCAGATTTGTTTCCAGAAACCACATCAAACTGGTTTTTGAGCTTTGTGTTCATATTAGTATAATAGTGCAGTCAATTTCGGTTGGTTCAGCAAAACCAAAAGCTCCAAAACACATCAGTATGAATTTGCTGCCTTCATCTCAGATTTTGTAGCAACCTCATCTAATCTCTCAAAAGGAAATGTATGTCTTCTCTGTTTTTTTTTTGTTTTGTTTTTTTGCAAACGTGTAACTACTGAATCTAAGACTGGTGTTTATCGCCTTCTTGTTCTCGTGAAGCTCTCGGAGGAGTACAGTAACAAACAAAACCATTATTTTAGATATTTAAATGCAATCTGGAGCCGTTTATCTTGACAAAGATGCCATTAGTAGTTAGTTTTAGACCTGTTTTTAGTTATGATGATGTGCTTGTTGGCATAAACCAGATCTTCCTCATCCACTTGGTAAAAATGAAATCCAGCTTTACTGACTCATCTCCGTGTGACAGTGGGAAATCATGTGTTGTTTGAATATTATATCTCTATTTATTATAAAGAGTTTTAAATGTCAATAAAAGAGAACACACACTCAAATGAAGAGGTCTACTTTTATTATTTAACTTTGATGTGAGTTATTGTTCATAATGTGGATTGATAGCCTATTTATGCAGGGCCAGCTCAAGTATTTATGAAACGCAATTTCTCTAAAAGGCAGCCTATTACAGACGAATAACAAAGTCAAAATCAATTGAACATTTCCGCCATTAATGTCAAGAAAAACAGGAATTCAGTTCATTGAGCATATAGCTTTGTGACAACATGCCCCAATAGCGGTCTTACGCGTAGGTTTTTCAAACCAATTTAAATAGTAAATCTATTTGAATATCAAAACAATTAATCGAACGGGGATTTTTATCGGACATTTGTGATGACGGACATTGTTTATATAATTTGTAGGCTAATACAATGTATACGTCTATTCGTATAATTTTGTAAACTTTTAAAACGCTAATGTTAGAGAAAAAAAAAAACATTTTAGTGCTGAAATATAAAACCCTCGTGAGTCGTGACAACTTCCCGTGTGACAACTAGCCCCGACCCGACCCCCACCGTATATTAATCGATTGTCGTCTGCGCATGAATGTGCGCGTGATGTGCTAATGCTGAGCTCATGCACCTGTTCAACGCAAAATGACTCTCTAACGTGTTCAGGTTTTAATCCTGGTGTGTCGTGCTCGTGCAGCAGCGTTACACTCATTTTGAGTGCCTAAACTGTAAATTATAAACTTAAAATTTCGTGTTTTGTTGTTTTTTTTTAGCTGTATTTAGACGCTGAAATGGATTTCTACAGGGTAAGAGACATATGTGTGTGAAAAAGTCTTAAACTTTCAGTTTCAGTTTTGTTTCGGCGCGAACTGTAACTGTTATCATCATCACCAAACATTTGCAGCTTAGCTCTGTATAATAAAAATACTGCACATTAAGAGCACAATTGAGGAAAACAACAATGACAACACAAAAATAAAAAAATGATGAGCATTAAGGCATAGTACAATAAAAAATAAGATAAATAAGATAATTAATTAGTGTTTTCTCATTGGCAAATAAGACAGTTCATGTTAAGTGGAGTTTTTCATAGTTTGGTAGGTTCTTGCTTTATTTTTCAGCTGTACCTACATCCCAGCACTTTCTAAAATTATTTTAGTTAACTAGTTACAAGGAGACTTAGGAAATGTTCAGCCATTTTGACAGTTCTGCCACCCATGTTCACATAAAACAAACTGTCATACTGTGTTTTTTAACAGAGAGTAAAACATCATCGTCATACTTATGGAGACCCTGGAGCTCACAGGGCCTTTCGGCTCTTCACAGGGGCCAACCAACAAAACTTCACAGGTGAGATACACACACACACACACACACACACAGACAGGATACACTAAATTTAAGACTAAAGGTCCCAGTAAAGTCAACAGATACTTAAGCAATGACCAAGTTGTTATTGTTGGTCAATAAAAATACAATTTGGATCCGTTAAATAAAATGAGCAGACACAATTTTAGCTTTTTATTACTAGATTGAAATCAACATTAACTAATATGAATAGATTCTTTGTCATTTTGTTTAGAAATATAGTACTTGCTCATATTCTGAAACAAGAGTGTGACTATTGTCAGGCTAAAGGTAACCAATATACGAAATAGCTATTTAAAGGAACACTCTGACTTTTTGGGACTTTAGCTTATTCACCATATCCCCCAGAGTTAGATAAGTCCATACTTACCTTTTTCATCTCCGTGCGTGCTGTAACTCTGTCTCTATACATAGTTTATTAATATGAATGATTTTATATGATATATATATGAAGAGTTCAGATGCAAAAGCCTCTAAGTGCCATTTGAAATTTTCTTCTAAAATGATCATTTTTATCAAGCTTGTATATTTAAGTTTAGTAATTTCACTTAAATGGCAATGAAGATTACCTATTAATTGTCATTTAAGTGAAATTATTGAACTTAAATATACAAGTTTGATAAAAATGGTCATTTTAGAAGAAAATTTCAAATGGCATTTAGAGGCTTTTGCATCTGAACTCTTCATATATAACACTGAGCGATGAACACAAGGACGTGCTCTCGTGTTGAAGAGCTGCCCAGCAAACAAATTTAGGTTCTGACGGTTTGGAACGTTAATTTTTGGTTCCCAGAGCATTCCTAGAACTTTCCCTTAAAGCTACACTGTGTAACTCTTTTAGTTTATTCTTTGCTAAAAACACTTAGTTTTTTCAAAAATATATGTGCTCATTGATGTATATTTAGTTCGTTCAAGTAATAAAGTGTTCTCGTTAGTGTAAAATATGCCATTGAAATTACATACGGGTAAGGGGTTCTAATGTCGGTCGCCATGTTGCCCCTCCATCTTGAAAGTACATTAGCCAAAGAGGGACATACCCGTTAATTCAAGCTTCGCCTTTCGCGTTTACGTTTGAGTTAACACTCATGGACGAGGTCGAACTGGAAGCCATGTCAATCTTGGACTACATTGGCCACCGAAAGGTTAAGAGAACGTTCCTGGAACATTCTGCTTCGGAACCTAAAAATAACTTGCATGGAACGTTATAACGTTCTTGTTTGGTTCCCAAAAAAATAACCTCATGGGACCATTCGGGAACATTAGAGGAACGTTCTGAGTTTGCTGGGTGCTAACAAAGTAATTAACATAATGTTTTTTCTCTTAAAATAAAAGCGAGTGTAAACATTATCATGTAGAATTATTGAAGAATGTCGGCAACCAGACGGTTGATGGACCCCATTGACTTCCATAGTAGGAAGAAAAATGCTATAGAAGTCAATGGGGTCCATCTTACTTTGAAACAAATTCATACAGGTTTGAAACAACTTGATGGTGAATAAATGAAATTTTTAAGCGAATTAATCCTTTAATTGTGCAACACTAAAAACATAGTAGTGTGTAAGTTATAACTTAGTGCTTATATACATCTAAACTAGGCTAAGTTGTAACGTACGCACAGCTGGTGCAACAGGCCTTGATAACTTTGATTAACGTTAGAATGTTTCCTGTTAGCTGGGAACGCCCCTTTAGTCCGACACGAGGGTGTGTCTGGTACAGCCTGGGTTGAGCAGTGTGTGTGTGAAGTCAAATGAGCTGAATCATAGTGATCATTGAAGCCCTGCCCCCTTCTGTCTGTCTCTCTGCTGAGTCAGGCCATGAATGGGAGACGGGCCAGAGAGACAGACAGAACACGTGATTCTCTCTCTCACACACACACACACACTCACACACAGGGACGGGAGGTGGTGAGGCAGTTCTGGCAGACCGAGTGTGTGTGTGATGAAGTGAGCATGGCTTTAGCACTAGCAGCAGTATGTGAGGTTTCAGTTGGGCGGTCACATGTTTAACAGGTCAGTGATGAACACACAGCGATATAATGACCTCCACTGGACCAACGGCAGGTCGGTATGGGAAACGAGGTTTGGTCGTGTGTCTTTGTGCCTCTGTAACTCTCTCTCTCTCTCTCTCTCTCTCTCTCTCACACACACACATAGATGGTTCGGGCTCAGGCTGCTCTCCGCTGGTTAGCAGAATGCTGTTCTCTCCAGAGCAGCAGGATCCCGTGGCTGTCGTGCCCAGCGTTGATGAGCTCAGTCTGGGCCTGTTGTCTCTGAGCCTCCCCTGCTGGACCCAGCAGCCCTGGAGCCGCCCTGATCCCCAGCGTGCGACCCAGCCCGGTGAGAGAACCTGTGTGTGTGTGTACAGTTGTGTGTGGCCGCTCCTATATGTCTGTTCAAGCCAGCTTCTGACACTTTGTGAGTTTGTGAGTGAAATGCAAAAAATCAGTGCGTTTGTCTTGATTATCTGAGAATGTGATCTGTAAACAAAAATATACGATATAAATAGTAATATAGACTATATTTTATAATACAAATATTACAAAATTGTTTCGAGATAATAAGACCTGACGTCAGAGAATATAACTATATTTTTTATATAAGTATAAGCCTTATTTATGCTTAAGCATTAACCTCAATTGTTACATTTATATATATATATATATATATTCATTTATTTTTCATTTTATATATATATATATATATATATATATATATATACACACTCTTAAAGTGCATTTAAATTAACAGTTAGCTAGATTTTTGGTTTATTTAAATTTAACAACACTAACTGAGATTTATGCTTAAAATGTGTATATATATATATATATATATATATATATATATAAGTAATTTAAATGCACATTATATATATATATATATATATATATATATTAATAGTATTATATAATAGTATAGTATATACAATATATTTAGTATATATATATATATATATATATATATATATATAGTAGCTATATTGGTTTTTAAGGATAAATCTCTGTCAGTGTTGTTACATTTACATGGAAAAAACAAATAAAGCGAGAAAAAGAAATTGTTTTTAAGGATTTTCCGATGGATTTTAAGACTTTTGAAGGATTTTCAGAGGAATTTTCAGATTTTTTAGTGCAGTGTGTGTTCATAGATTGTTCTGGAAGGTCTGAGCCGAGTGGTGTCTCATATCTTGATTTCTCACTCATGACTAATCATTTTCACACCGATCACAGAGGGCAGAACGCTGGATTCATCAGCATTGGGATGCGTTTCATTTTGACTTTCTCTGTAGCTTCCCTATCTCAGATTACAAGCGTAAATGAGTGTGTCCATCCGTGTTTTAAATGAAAGCCATGATGTGCCTTAGGTTTGTTCTGACCCAAATCCTGTAAAAGAGGAACACACACACACACACACACCAAGCTTGTTTCTGCTGTCTCATCCAGCACTTCTCCCATTCATTCAGTCTTTTCACAGGAATAAAGATTACAGTGTTAATTTTGTGCTACTATTAAAAAACACGTCACCCACCCTGTCTGCCAACAAAAAAACATGTAGTCCAACCCTAAACTCACAGCACTGGTTGAGCCAGACGCTGGCCAGTTTCTAAAATGTAGCTATTAATACTCATTATATGCGATTATTTCATGAGCTTAACATAATTTTGGGAACACTTTAGTTTTGGGTCCAATTCTCACGATTAGTTAGTTAGCATTAGCATATTAGCATACTAGGATATTGGCTGCTTATTAACACTTATTAATGCCTTATCCTTTAATTCTACCAATACATAAACTTAACTACTTTACTTTTAATAAGCAGTAATTAGAAGTTTATTACGGTCAAACTCATAGTTAATAGTGAGAATTGGACCCTAATCTAAAGTGTGACCATCATTTTTATTTTAATATCTTTTAAAATATATAATTTTTCCTGTGATCTTAGCTGAAGTTTTAGCATTATAACTCCGGTCTTCAGTGTCACATGATCCTTCTGAAATCAATTTTACATGATGATTTGCTGCTCAAGAAAATTTCTGATTATTTTCAATGTTGAAAACAGTTGTGTATCACAAATATTTTGTGATATTAGAAATGTCTTTAGTGTCACTTTTGATTAATTTAACGCATCCTTGCTGAATAAAAGAATTTTTAAAATAAAATCTTACTTATCCCAAACATAGAAACAGAAGTGTAAACAAGTAATTTAATATTTTGGTAACACTTTACAAAAAGGTTTATTCCTTTAATTTAGGTCTATGGTCACCACCTCAAAGAGCATGCCCAGAGAAGTCCAAATTAAACATGATTTAATGACTCGTAAATGTAAGTACACACTGATGGCCTGAGACACGAAACGAGCGGTTTGTGTGAGAAAATGAACAGTATTTATATTGTTTTTACCTCTTGTAACCACAGCCACGTCCAATTGATCTGGTAACAAGAGGTAAAAACGATATAAATACTGTTCGTTTTCTCAGACAAACCGCTCGTTTTGTGTCTTAGGCCATCAATGTGTACTTGCATTTACAAGTCATTAAATCATGTTTAATTTGGACTTCTCTGTGCATGCTCTTTGAGGTGGTGACCATAGACCTCCATTATATGACTGACAGGCAAGAACGGTTTGACCTAAAAATATAAGAATTGAAAATATTGCGGAAACAAAGACACCTACATCTTGGATGGGCTTGAGATAAGCTAAAACATATCAAAAAAATTTATTTCAAAGTGAACTACCCCATTAAGTAAGGTAATTAACTAATTAACGTTTTTGTAAAGTGTTACCAACATTTTTACATTTTTAAACACATTTTCATAATTTTGCCAAGTTATTGTTATAATGAAATTATAAAAAGTCAGTAATTGTCATTTTTTTAAACACATATTCTCTCTCCTGCAGCGTTTAATCTGTTTGGTGCTTCACGAGGCGGTGATTCGGTTCAGACCCATGACTCTGCAGCCGGAGGTGATCCACTAGAGCGCTTCTCGAGTCTGATTCCTGCACTGGAGACACACTCTCTGCTGCACTCTGGATCCAACAGTCCCGTCAACTCCGAGAACAGCGTGTTCTCTTCAGGATCCGAACACCTGGTGAGAAACAACATTCCGATCGGATACGGAACTCATAAGAGTTCGATGGAACCGTTCAAACATTCTATTCTCCACAGTGTCAGTTTCTCAGTAGTTGTAGTGTGGTTATTAGCGTGTCCGTCTTCATCAGGCCTCTCTCAGAGTTTCAACCCCGTCGCCCCTGGTGTTGCCTGAACTGCAGGCGGAGGGCGTGAAACTGGATGGCGTTGCCCGTTTGGAGGAGGACCCAGTAAACACCTTCACGAACGCTCCCAGTGCTCAGGCTGAAGGGTCAGTGTTTGGCTGCTGGTCCACAGGTCCCATCTGGCCCGGCTGGGACACTTTGAGCCTGAACAAACCCTCGTTCTGCATCGAGAGAGAGGCCAAACTTCATAAACAAGCTGCAGGTACAGTTACATTATCCACCCATGCTAAACTATTAGATTCAATAAGCATGATAATACTCAATGGAACTTAATTCAGTAATTTTGCAACATTAACAATAAACAAGTAATATTGGATAAAGTGCTATTTAAATGTGACGTTTAACCCTAAAACCATATTGTGGACAAATGTGGGCAAAATACTTCCCTTGATCTGAGCGTTACAAGACTTGGCTACTTTTCCTAAGTTTGCCTCCTGAACACACACATTTTTTTTTTGGCTCAATTCTACAATGTTAAGTGGGTGAAAAAAAACCCTCCTTAATCTTGTATTTGGGTCAGAAATGAGCACCCATAGAAATGAATGGGAAAAACTGTAATTTAGAGCATTCTAAAATAAGATAAGACACCAGGTGACAGCAAAGTCACTTCATCTTTAGGTTTTAGCTCTAAGAACTTATTGGAATGATATTTTAATGTAGTTAAAAAATTAAAAAAATAAAACTACATAGTAATTAATTTACTTAGAAATAATTTACATAGAAAATATGGTACTTTTTGAAGTAAATAAATTCAAAAATACCCCCAAAATAAAAAAAAACACCATAAATGGATAGACAAAACTTTATTGAAGACAGTGATATAACATTTATAATAAATAAAAATTAGGATCACACCTCAGTCCTCTGTGCCCACATTTGTCCACAATTACAGGATTAAGGGCTATAAAGTGAATATGGTTTGAGGGTTAAAAAAGAAAAAAGCTCAATGGAACAGATGTTTTGAGGTGCATTTTTAAAGTTTAGATTTCTTTTATAAAATGCCATATTAAATTAACCCGATATAAAGGGTTTATTTACCCTTTATATATGCATAAAATGATCAAAACTGCTGAAAACATGTTACACAGAAAGAATCTACTACATGCCTTCTGTCGTATGATTTATAGTTCAACTTCAGCTTCGGGTCTTGGTTCATGTGTGTTTTTGTTGTGAAATCTTTACTGATTTAAAAAAAAAGTAAAAGTGAAAGTTTCTTTTCAGATCTGAAGTAAAAGTGAGAATAACTTTTATATTGTTAGTCATATATCAATATGACTTCAATATCATTTTCAATATAAATATAATTAAATATATTAAATAATTATATAAATATAATTTCAATATAATTTTCTGGGCTGAGGCAACATTTGTTTGCTTTGAAAAATGATGTTAAACTGTGTGAATATCAAATATGATACATAAGTTTTTTAAGTAATGTTTACTTGAGCGTCTCTCTATCAACATTGTGTTGTACATAATCACTGTACATAAAAACTGCAGATATTTCATCATAAAACTAAGCAATTAAATCACTTACTCTAAGACATTATTTGGCAGATAGAGTTACAACAGATATTTAAATGCTTTTTAATCCAAGTAGTCTGTTATACTTTTATGAAGATCTGATTGATTTACATTACAAGCATTTAATCTTATTTTTTGAACATGTAAATAAGCAACTATATGAAATAGCATATGTTTGGTCAGTTTGTGCCTCCGAATAAAATTTAGCTGTTTTTCCCTCAAGTATCAGAGTCACATTCTCTCTAGATCATCCCATAAAATCCTGATGCATCAAATATGGTACTAAAAAAACATTTGCAACCTTTTTTTTATTATTTTATTTTATTGTATTTCATGTTAACTTTTACATGGTTAAAATGGTTAAACATTAAAATGCATCGTAAAACTCTCATCTAAACTTGCATTTAGTGGAGTTATTGATATTGTAGTGACTTTATGATTGACTGCGTCTCACAGCCGTGAATGAAGCCACTTACACCTGGGAAGGGCAACTTCCTCCACGCCACTACAAAAACCCTGTTTACTCCTGTAAAGTGTTCCTGGGAGGTGTGCCATGGGACATCACAGAGGGTGAGCTGACAAACACACATTTGAGATGGAGATTATCATTCGGTATGATACGTGGGTGATAAGGAAGAAAGAGATGGATACATTTCAAGCCTTTTATTAAAGGGGTCATGACATGACTTTTTTTTATTATTATTTTAATATGTTCCTTGAGGTTCACTTCTAAATGTTAATACAGTTAATACAAAAACAAAGTGGTGCAAACTACAGTACAAAGTCCATGAAAACAGAACTGAACTGAACAATTTGTGAATGACCATTTTTTCTCTCTCTTTGTAGCAAGTCTGTTGAACACATTTAGTGTGTTTGGTCCATTGAAAGTTGAGTGGCCTGGTAAAGATGGTAAACACCCACGCTGTCCTCCTCAAGGTAACAATTCCATCTATTCCATCACTTGGACGTGGCTGTGGTTACAAGAAGTAAAAACAAAACAAATACTGTTCGTTTTCTCACACAAACCGCTCGTTACGTGTTTTAGGCCAACAATGTGTACTTACATTTAGGACGTACAATTTGGACTTCTCTCTGCATGCTCTTTGATGTGGTGACCATAGACCTCCATTATATGACTGACAGACAAGAACGGTTTGACCTAAAAATATAAAAATTGAAAATACTGCGGATCAAATATCAAATCAAAGTATCAAATATTATTCATAAAGCAGCACACACATATATACATTTTTTTTCATGTGAGTGTTACAGGTGATTGTGTGTGTGCAGGTTATGTGTACCTTCTGTTTGACTGGGAGAAGTCAGTGAAGATGCTCCTGCAGGCCTGTACTCAACACCGCCTGCAGTCGGACGATTATCTCGAGTTCTTCTACAAACTGTCCAGCAGGCGGATCCATAGCAAAGATGTGAGAATAACATGCACTTAAACACACTGTTATTGCCCCCTGGCCTCTGACCCCGTTCTCTCACTTCTTCCACTGCAGGTGCAGGTCATCCCGTGGGTGATCTCGGACAGCAATTTCGTCCGTTGTCCCTCCCAGCGTCTCTGCCGCAATAGGACGGTGTTCGTGGGCGCTCTGCACGGGATGCTAAATGCAGAAGGCCTGGCCCACATCATGGACGATCTCTTCGGAGGGGTCACGTACGCAGGCATCGACACAGACAAGCACAAATATCCCATAGGTTTGTGCACGCTTCTTTTATTTATATGGTGATGGTGTGTGAACGCTTGTCAGGTTTGGTTAGATTAAAACAAACTCTAGTGTGATTGCTCTGTTAGTGCGGTTCAAGTGTGAACGCTGCCATCCGAACCCCAAAAGAAGCGGACCAAGAGTCCTGAAAAGATGGGTCTCTTTGTCTGTTTACAAACAAACTCTGGTTTATGGAATGCCAAAGCTGATTTAATTAAAAAATGAATAAATACATAAATAAACATATGAAGAAATGTAAAAAAGCAAAAATACATAAATAAACACAGAAATTAATATACAAAGAAATGTAAAAAGGTACAAATAAATGAGTATTTATACTTTTATTTCCTTATTTATGTATAATTGTATTTTTTCACACATTTATTTATTTATACATTTATTTATTTCCACTCTTATTTATTTTTACATTCATTTATGTATTTATGTTTTTATGTCTACATTTATTTCCACATTTATTTATTCCAACATTTCTTTCTCCATATGCTAATGAGGGGGCGTGTTTTAACTCAGACATCAGTAATTGAGCTCAGAGTGGCAGTGCTAAAAATGTTATTTTTTCTGTATTTATTTCTGTATTTTTACTTTTTTTACATTTTTTTTGTATTTATTTATTATGTATTTATTTATTTTTAATTAAGTCAGATTTGGCATTCCATACCTGGTTTGGTTTGAATATTATATGAACGCAACAGAGAGAATGCTCAAAATGCTCAAACCATACATGGTTTCTTTCATCACATGTCCTACGTTGTCCAAATCTTCGTTTGTGTGTGTGACAAAGGGATTCCTGATGCTGTTTTGACTCCTTTACACATTTTCTAAACTCTTTATGAGTTGTCATTTGGTAGAAAAGATCACCATAATAACGCACTTACAATGAGGGAGTTTATCCCAAGCACACAGCTTTGTTTTTGATGTTCTGAAATAAATGAAGACACGTCATAGAAGCCATTGGTTTTGTTTTGTATCTTGGTTTGTTGTTGAAAATGACAGTGTGAACACCAAGTGAATCAGGACTATATGTATCATTTTCTTTTTTTTGGTCAGGTCCAAAAACTAAGAGAACTAAACTACAAGTTTGAACACACCCTAAAGGCCCATTCACACCAAGGATGATAACTATAACGAGAACTATTTTGGTGTCCACACCAACACATGATATCATTGTTTATTCAGTTTTGTTTTCTGCCCCTTTAAATGCTTGAGCTCTTTAAACCAGGATTGATTCTGATTGGCTGTCAATGTTTTTGTTGTTCATCAGTTTTCTCTGTGCCGTTATCGTTATAGTTGTGGTGTGAACTCTGATATTATTTTATATTTAAAAAGATTTTATCGTTATCGTTATTGTCCCAACGTGTTGCATTTGTTCGTCTAGGTTCTGGACGAGTGACATTTAGGAGCCAGAGGAGCTACTTGAAAGCCGTGACTGCGGCGTTTGTGCAGATAAAAACATGCAAGTTTACCAAGAAGGTACAGAAGAGCAGAACTTATATATACATCATCAAAGATCATCCCCGTGTATCTACCTCACTCTCTTTCTGTTCCCTCTGTAGATCCAGATTGACCCATATCTGGATGACTCCATGTGCCAAATATGTAACAGTCAGCCCGGCCCGTTCTTCTGTAGGGCTCAGGTATGAACACTGTAAAGCATCATATCAAGAGTTAAGCTCAGGTCACTTTGTTTCCGCATGATTCTGCCCTTTAAAGGTGCAGTAAGTGATTTCTGAGAAATGCTGTTGAAAATGGATGACTCCGAGTAATACAACACACTTGTAGCCAGTCAGTTGTAGGGGGCGTGTCCATTTTTGATGGGGGAGGAGAGAGAGTGAGCCAGTCAGCAGCATGGGGCGTGTCCACTCATTAGAGGGGGGGTGTGAGCAAGTGCGAGATTTAAAGAAAGAGAGATCGCCGAGAGACATTAAAAAAGAGGAATATTGCTGGAAAGAGAAAAGTGATTAGAAAATTTATTAATCGCGTTAATATTCTTGATTAATATTAGAAAAGCCTAAAAAACCTGTGGTTGTGTTGTTTCTGCTCCATTCGTGAGTAACATTGGCCTGGTAATACCAGACTCCGCTTCTTCACTTTGCTTCGTAGACAGAGTCTGGAGTGGCATAATAGAGAAGTGTTTTCTCTCTCGCGAGGGGGCGCTTGTCTGAAGTTTAAAATCATTGGTTACCCGTAAGCCAACACAGCCGCATCGAACCACAGACATCATGCATCGAACTCAAATCTATGATCGAACTTACACTGTAAACACTTGATGATGCGAGCGAAGTACCGGAGCGAACATGGCTGTAAACAACTTTCGCAGATTATGCAAAGTTAATCTAAGCATCCACGGTACAATCACGGCCTCTAAACTTATTTTTGCCAGAGTGAAACAAGAAAATATTTGTTGCCAACTCTCAAATTTAGGATTAGATCTTTTAAACACAGCTCTTTGTTCCTCTAGCCTGGTAATACCAGACTCTTCTATTTCCCTTTGCTTCATAGACAGATGTAACAATAATTATTGATCAATTAAACTTTTCCTAAAACCAGTCGGGAGTAGGGCCACAACATCACCTCCATGTAAAGGTTTATCAAACACTCGTCTTCTTGTGGTTTCAGTTTGAAAAACTCCGGAATGTTCTCCATAACAGAGCGAATTGCATCCCGTGTCTTGTTTACCGTTCGATTTCTCTAACCTACAACGTAAAACGTGGCGCTTAGCGTCTACGTCACAGCTCTCAGCCCGCCTTCTGTTCGTTGATTGGCCGTCCGTCTGAAGGCCGCTGGAAAACTGAAAGATAGAAAATGAAATTAGCAGAAGTACGAAGTCTGACGTAGTCTGGCTACAGCCAAGTTCACACTACAGGATTTCAAGCCCGATTTGCAAATCGTTGAGCTCGCCGACAGGCCAGGGTGTTATCACGTGCAAATCGTGAATTAGCGGGCGATGAACGCTTGCCAATCTGTTACTATGAAAAAGCCAACAACGCAGCGAAGACGCTAGCAGATGCGTTGCCGAGCTCAGAAAAATATCTAGCATGCTAGGTATACAGAGCTGTCGCGCGACTCAACCTCAGTGATGTCATGAGTACAGCCAATCATAGAAACGCATGGGTTGAGGACACCAGGTAAATCTTAGTTTGTTTGTTTTTTGCATTTTTTTCTCAGAGCAGATCGTCGCGCAAACAGTGTGCAGCACTAGTTTCTGTCTGACGTCCATATTCACATGTTGTGTTCTTCTCTTCGCTGGGTATAGGCGCACATGCGGTTTCGCGTCATTTCTGGTTCGTTTTATGGCGTGGTTTTTCGTAACAAAACGTGGTTTGTAGACAAGATAGAATCGTTGGGTGGCAGAGTTCTTGTCAACTCGTTATTTATTTGATTATTTTCAGGATTTAGACCATACCAGAGTACTGAAACAGCTCTCATTAGAGTCAAAAATGATTTGATCTTATCATCCGATCGTGGTTGTATCTCTATGTAGTGCGTTTTCAACTCGTGTAATGCGTTACCTCCTGTTGTGGATCAATCATCTTGTGTTGTGTTGTGTGAACATCTAAACTCCTTGAACACTCCTGATTTCACAGAGTTCACAGTTCGGAACCGCACAGTTCAGCCCGACGTTTTAAAATCATGTAGTGTGAACTAGGCTTAAGTTACATTGGTTCAGAACCAAGATATGCTGTTGATGTAATGTTAACTACAGTAACAGGACAGTTTTGAGTGTCATTGTTTGGCTTGTTCACTGTATTTTCATATTTTTTGTTTTTCTTTGACGTTCATTCATCTTCACTTCATTTTGCTTCGCTTCAGCTATGATAAAGCGTCCACCCTTGCAGCGAGGGTTTGTGAAGGGAGGGGTGTGTTTGTTTGGGTTGATTTCAGATACTGTATACTGTTTCTCTGAAATCACTTACTGCACCTTTAAGTCTCTTTTCACGTGGTGTTATTTTACTGTGAATTTGCATTAACAACATGACAGTGAACATTAACTATTTTGATGTATTTCTTTATTGTGGCCATGTCTCTAATAAGTAGGGCTGTGATTCTTTTGCTTGACGATGTATTGATTAGACTATTGATTCACTGGGTTAAGTTGAAGGTTACGTATTGCACTTCTATCTGTATTTCTTCATAACTCATAACTCGTTTTTTTTTTGCTGTTCTTCCAGGCTTGTTTTAAATACCACTGTCGGTCATGCTGGCATTGGCGTCACTCTCTGGATGTTTTGAGTAGCCATCAGCCACTCATGCGCAATCAGAAGGGCCTGAACCCCCACTAAACCCAGCGTCAGCGGCCTGGGGAAGAGTCCGGACTGAGTTCACTGTTTCTTGAAAGGATGTTGGCGTGAGTCTGAGGGGAAACAGGGGCGACTCACTCGAGGAGGTTAATGCGTTATATTGCACTGCTCTCGTTCATTAAGGCTCTATGCACACTAAAGGGTTCGTTGATGCTGAGCCACTTGCACAGTTAACCAGACAGCCATGGATATCTGATTTTAAGAGTTGTATTTTAAATTTAGCATGAACAGAAAATTAGTTTCTCGCAGTTTTGACCCTCTGCAGGCAATTGCCAGTCGGTGCCTTTGGCTTCTTTTTTGTTACCAGCTTTTCCAGACCTTTTTTTTTTGTTTTAATTACAATTATTATTAATGGCTGGTTAGCTGGTGATTTTTTTAAAACAGATTTTTAAGTTGGGCTGTCACGGTGTCTTTTCCTTTAGGGCCTTTTTATTTTGTTTTTTTAACACTATTAAATGGTTGATGAGCATCTTGGCTTGTAAAATGCTCCAGGAAGTGACATCACAGCTGGCTGATGCTGTTGCTTAGCAACCACCCCGCTGCACCCCGTCAATCATCCATCAGATTGAATACAACTCTACGACTCTGGATGTTACTCTGACCTCTGCGCTGTACATAGTTTTTATCAAATCGTAGCACTTTTTTAAACACGGCACTAGGGAAACGTTTGCCAGTGGTTTTAAATTCGTTTGTTAGAGCAGATCGAAGTGAAATCCTCGCTTTGAGTTTTGTATTTTGCTTTGAACACTCCTCCTAACCTTAGTTCAGTAAATCTGCACCGCTCTGGTTTCTCGCTGTGCCAAAGAGCATCATCTCTTCCTTGTTGCCTTTTGCAGCTGCTTTTTAGATTTTCAAAGTCTCTACCTCATTACTCTGCAAGTATTGCCATGGTTATTTACAAATGTTCAGAGTGGACAAAATAAAGTTGTTGAAGCATCAATCCATAGGCTGTTCTGTTTAATTTGGTGTGCAAACATGAAAGCGTTAGAAAATATATACATATAAAAAAAATCACTCTAAAATGAATTATGCAATTCGATACAAATGTAAAGTCAATTGAATAGCCTTCATTTAGAAACTATTGAAATTCAATAATACCATAAAAATCAACTGAAATAAAATAAAAAATATTGTTAAAAAATATAAGAATGTATGACTTGTTATACAAATTTATCAGATTTTGAACTTAATAGTTATTAAATATGCAAGATTTAATTTAATAAGGCTTTAAGCTGTCAAAAAGAATTACTGATACTAAAGATTTTAGTACAGAAAACATGGCAAAAAGAGTGTGGAAACTTTTCATAGCGCACTTGTGCAACATTAAGGCAAAACGTCTCAGGTTACGACTGTAACCTATGTTCCCTGAGAGCAGGGAACGAGACACTGTGTCAAGCGACGCAGTTCGAAGTTCCCTTCGAAAGGAAACTGCAAATTTTTAAGCTCTTTGGTTTGGTATTTTGGTCCCAGAATGCCAGGCTTGGCTTGGGTGTATCATGTCAGTTCAGTCTGTTTAGTTTGAGGCAGGCGTATAGCCGCCAGTCCTCCAGCCAGCAGGAGCGCAGACACCATCAGCAGAGGTACGGCACAGTTGGAGTCCACCAGCTGCCCAAAAACAACATTTCCCATGATGGCTGCCACGCGGCCCACTCCAGTGAAAACCCCCAGAGCTGACGAGCTACAAAACAGAAACTGCAATTAGTATATTCATTCATTTCGTTCTCTGAATTCGATTTAATGATGCCATTTTCTACACTTTCCTATTTACTTCTCTTATAAAGTTAGTCAAAGTTTTATTAAGGTCATTATTTGTTTTTGTAACTTTTTTGATACTGTACATTTATGTAACTTTATGTTTATGTAACAAAGCTGGATTTTCAGCATCATTACTCCAGTCTTCAGTGTCACGTGATCCCTTCTAATATGATGATTTGCTACTCATGGATCATGTGACACTGAATTTTTAATTTTTATAGTAAAAAAAAAAAAAAAAAAAAAGATTTAAAAAGCTTCATTACTCCAAACTTTTGGAATTATGATTGTCTGACCTCTTTGGATGTGAAATCAGTAGCAATTTTACAAGATTACAAATGAATATTGGGATTTACCGTAGTTGTGTGGGATAAAGTTCAGTCCCGACCACGTCCAGGGCGTTCCAGGAGATGACCGAAACGCCACTGAACACACAGGACACGATCAGACTCTGAGTTTTGGTTTTCACCATGTAGATAATAAACACGCTCGCACTGGACGCCAGCAAACTGACGGCTACCGGACAGAAAAAAAATCTTTATTATAGATGGACTTTTATAGTGCACTTTGTTAGTTCTTTAATATTTTGCAATAATTAATATGGTGATAACAATCTGTGCCATTCAGTCACTGTAAGATAACTTGCTGTACTGTACTTACACAGCAGAATTTTCCCGCCAATTCTGTCCATGAGAAGAATAGTGAAGATGTTTCCCGGCAAGTTTGAAGCCGCAGTTATAAAACCCTCCATGTATACTGCAAAACAGTATAAAAATACTTGGTCATGACAACAAAAGAGAAAAATAATGATCAGTCTCATTTGGTCTGGTTTTAGTAACATTACCTGCAGTTTTGACTGGATAGCAGCTTTCATTCTCTGTGCTTTGGACTCGAGACGTGTTGGTGCATGGAGACCCTCCGTCCTCCGCTCTCTTAAAAAGCTCCGGAAACCACATCCATAACCCATAATACCTGCACAGAGAGGATTTTTTTTTTTACTTATTTGTATTATTTACTTATTTGTATTTACTTATTTGAACTTATTTGTAATCTAAAATGTAGCTAGCTAATCATAACTAGAAATCTTAAAGGTACAGTAGCAAAAACAGCCTGTGTGGGCCATTGTCATGTTCAAGAAACCAAAGTGAAATGATTCGAGCTTTGTGACATGGTGCATTATAGAGCCCGACCGATAAAGGATTTCGAAGGCCGAAACCGATACAAATATTTTTGGGTTTTAAAATCCGATATTCTGATATATCATCCGATATTTTATTTATTTATTTATTTAAACTGGACATGATAGTCACCAATTTTGTCATGCTTATTTGAGTTAAGAGAACTGATGGGGATGTTCTTTTAATTGTTATTCAAGCAATGTACTGTATGTATCGTGACCAACTCAACAGGAACGGTGTAGAGCGCCCTCTGGTGGACAAACTATACAACACCAACACTCATGACATGGTTCAAGCGTGTTTCGTCCATTTTTATTTTATTTTTGAAATATTCATTTATCGGCCATAATAACTGTCGATACCGATAGTTTGGAAAATGCCTAATATCGGCCGATAATATCGGCCTGCCGATATATCGGTCTGGCTCTAGTGAATTATCCTGCTGGAAGTAGCCATCAGAGGATGGGAACATGGTTAATTCTACATGCCATTGATTCAACAAGGTGCTGAAAGCACTCTTTAGAAATGTTGGCCCATATTGATAGCCATTACACCATTACACCACCACCACCAGCCTGCACAGTGGTAACAAGGCATGATGGATCCATGTTCTCATTCTGTTTACACCAAATGTATTAACAGAAATCGAGACTCATCAGACCAGGCAACATTTTTCCAGTCTTCAACTGTCCAATTTTGGTGAACTCTTACCAATTGTAGCCTCTTTACAAAATGTAAACTATATTAACGTCCAGCTCTAATCTGCTAAATGTGAGTATGACATGAAGATATTAACATAAACATTAATGTCATGAACATGTTTTACCCAAACGAAATGCAGAAAAATACAATCAGCAGAACGACACTTCTGGAAGCCAGCGGTCCAACGAACAGCTGTCTGATGGGATCCAGTGCCTGTAGAAGAAGCAGCGACACCATCAGGAGCTCAGTGAGGCTTTAATACTTTCTAAGAAAATGTTTCGATAACATATCAAGTGTGATCTGAACCTGTTTGAGTTGATGTGTAAACCGCTGATATTTTGAGCCGCTACTGGGTCTGTTCTTCTCTTCATCATCTTGGGATCTGATCACAAGACCTAGTGCCTGTTAACACAAACTCATTTTCATCAACTGATCAGCTAAATAATACAGTTTCCTACGTGAACAGATTTGGCCCAGAACTCATTTACGCACAGGAAATGGTTTTGTGGCATGTCTGTTGTTCAGTTTGAACATCTTCTGGAACACAGATAAAGCCTCCGCCTCACGTCCGGCCTGTGGAAAAGAAACATCTAATTCAATAGTCCCACTAAACCTGACAAACACTCGTCCGGGAACAGACCCAATGTTACTTGTTCAGATACAATTGAGTCGTTACGTACCTCCATGAGGAACTTCGGGCTCTCCGGCATGAAGAGTCTGAAGATAAGTGCTGATGAGAGGCTGGGGACGGAGCAGAGGACCACGAAAAGACGCCAACTCTGAAAATCCAACCAGCCCCAATGAGCGTTCAAAGATGTTCTGGGAATCACCATCCACGCCACACCTGGACAAAAACCACACAAAATACCGATTCAAATAAATATTTCTGAGGCACTCCTCTCTCAGCTCTGAGGATGATGGTTTTACCTGCTGCTAAAATATTTCCCGCCATCCAGAATGTGGCGAGAGCGCTGATCATAGCTCCCCTCCGCAAACATGGTTGAAACTCGGAAAAATATGAGAAGATGACAGGAATGGATCCGCCGACCCTGAGAGCGAGACAGAAGCATTCACGTGATACCAGTATTCTGTCTGCATAATATCTATCTAAACCTTGAAACTGCATTTTGAGATGTGGTTACCCGACTCCACTGACGAACCGCAGGAGGAGAAAGAGCCAGAAACTCGGGGCCAAACTGGCCACTGCCCCAAACGTGCCATTCACCGCCAGAGAAATGACCAGAACACTCCGCCTTCCTCTGCGATCAGCCAGATACCCCCAAACGTAACCGCCCACCATCATCCCTGTCAGAGGAGACGCTAGTTATCTAACTGAACAGCATGAGACACGATCAGATGACATGGTTATGTCAGCAGTTTCAATCACTTTAGTCAGTTATGCATTTCTCGTTAAAACTCTCAGTGAAAACAATGAGCATGACTCTGCAGTTTTCAGACACTTGATAAGGCAAAGGCTGAATAGAGAACAAACTGCATTTCTGACCCCACTTAACAGTTTACATGATAAAAATGAGAAGTTAATGTTTCATTTGCTGCTGTTTAAGAAAACAGTTTCTCTTCTTGAAATGCAACATGAGTCTTTTTAACAGTTATTTGGTTCGAAAACAAACACAAATAGACAGATGATAACCCAGGAATATGCTGGCGGTGAGGAGCCCCATGTCGCCTGAGCTGAGCTGGAGGTCGCAGCGTGCCGTGGGCAAGAGGAACGACACACACAGGATCTCCACCGCATCACTGGCGTTCGCCCACCCGCAGACGACCAACAGCAGCCAATGGAAGAGTCCGAACCCTGCGGACAGATAGAAACATGAGGACCACTGCATATGGACAAACATATGAAACTAAATGTTGGAAGAATGATTCAGCACATTCAAAACATAAAAGTAAAATTAACCTGCTTTCTCAACAGCCTCCTCATAAGACAGTTTCTTTCTACTGGACACCTCGTCATCTGATGGACACATCATATATCAGTAAACATCAAAACATGATGTATTTCCAAATGCCAAACATATAACATGCTAAAAACATAATAATAACCCAGCCATAGACTATTAAGAATTTGCCTCTTTAAATCCAAACAGCGACTCATGCTGGATCCAGATTTAACAGTTAATAGTCTATGACTGGTGAATAGTGTTTGAGTCACCATTATACTCTACTACACACAGTCTACTACCGGGATATCAACCACTACAGATCCTGTAATAATAATAAACACACATTCTTCAGGATTAATAATGCATTTTACCGTCTTCGTCCAAATGAGTGGACGATAGCAGTGGTTCTGTATCTCCATGAGCCCGTCGAGGCATAATAACATTTCAGATTCAAGTATTTATGAGTGTAAACTACATGATCGTTGGGCAAAAGATTCAGTTCACTCCTGACTGTACTTCTGTAAACAGACGCATTAGTGGGCGTGGCTTGTGTCGTAACAGCAAGGCTCGCCCCTGTGTACGCTCACTACTTCAATTTAATTTTTTTTATCACATTTTTTTATGTACAATTATATGGCTCCATAACAGCGGGACTATAACGTTATTTATTTTTTTAATTATTTGTGGGGGAAAAAAATCATTACTTTGGGAGTGGTCTTGTGAGCGTGACGTAACAGCGCAAAGCCCGTCACTGTTGACCACTGGGCGTCGCTGTTTCGCTATCTCCCTCTCTCTCTTCGTATCAGTTCACTGTCGCTCTCTCATTTTCACTCTAGCGTTGTCCGCCTGTAATAAAGTTTTCCGTGTGTGGAGCTGAAGATGGCGGCCAGCTCGGAGCGCAGTCCTCCTCCTTTCCCGGACTCAGAGGAGCCCGAGCTGCTGGAGGACAGTGACGACGGCGCGGATGCGTTCACGGGCACGGTGAGTAACACAATTAAACGCATTTATCAAGCTATTAGCTAGAGACTTCATATAGATAGGCAGAGGAGAAGACCGATCACTTTCACTTCTCGGACACCCTCACATCTCCCTACTCGCATTCTTCTTCTTCAACCGTAGAGATCTTCAGATCTGGTGGCTCATACAGCATTTTCTGTGTTCATATTTGCTTAATGATTTAAAAAAAAGTATTATTTTCATCACCACCTCAGATTTGATTCTTCCGCAGGGTTAAATAGATCTGAGTTTAGGCCTGCATGTGACATACTGAAGTTTTTGGAGGACTCTTGTAGTTGAATAAATAATATCACGAGGAATGTTGACCCAGTTTTCCAAACAGACTGTGAGAGTGTGTGTGTATGTGTGTGAAATTAATGTTTTGTTGTGTCTAATTATAAAGGAAGTGTGAAAATGTATTAACTTCTTTATGTTGAACTATTTAACACTGTCATAGTTAAGATGTTTTATGTAGGTTATTTAAAATATGCATATATGTGTATGCAGGCCAAGGAAGAGATCCAAACTACAGTATGATGAGTTTTATGAAGGCAAATCTGTCTCTAATACATGAGCTGGTGTCCAGCAGTCAGTGTTTACTTAGCGTAGTAATTTAAGTCTTTTCAGGTCAAAGTACTGAAGGTCTGGTCATGTGAGTCTCAAACTTGAGTGAATGTCTAAA
This sequence comes from Cyprinella venusta, assembly GCA_038021265.1. Lineage (NCBI taxonomy): Eukaryota > Metazoa > Chordata > Actinopteri > Cypriniformes > Leuciscidae > Cyprinella > Cyprinella venusta. The sequence goes on from CM075886.1 coordinate 9,350,322, forward strand.
TGCCTTTTTTTACTTAGTAAGCATTTATTTTCTGAAGAATTTGCTTTGTGGTAAAGAATTTACAGTTGCTGTACGTGAGTCATGAAGGAGTGGGTTGGTGGTTAAAGGTCTGCACTGGAACTGAAAAGTTGTAGGTTTGAACCCAGCATGGGTTGATTTGTAACTTAAAGGGATAGTTCACTTTGAAATGATTTTTTGGTATGTTTTAGCTTACCTCAAGGGCATCCAAGATGTAGGTGTCTTTGTTTCCACAGTAGTTTCAATTTGGTATTTTTAGGTCAAACCGTTCATGTCTATCAGTCATATAATGGAGGTCTATGGTCACCACCTCAAAGATCATGCACAGAGAAGTCCAAATTAAACATGATTCAATGACTAGTTAATGTAAGCACACATTAATGGCCTAAGGCATGAAACGAGCGGTTTGTGTGAGAAAAGTATTTATATTGTTTTTACCTCTTGTAAATACAGCCACGTCCAAGTGATCCAAGGGCGCGGGTGCTTTGTGGCTGTGGTTACATGAGGTAAAAACGATATAAATACTGTTCGTTTTCTCACACAAACCGCTCGTTTCGTGTCTTAGGCCATCAATGTGTGCTTACATTTACGAGTCATTAAATCATGTTTAATTTGGACTTCTCTGTGCATGCTCTTTGAGGTGGACCCCATAGACCTCCATTACATGACTGATAGACACGAACGGTTTGACCTAAAAAAAAACAAAATTATACCAAAAAATAAAAATTTAAAAATATCAAAATACCAAAACTACTGCTGAAACGAAGACACCTACATCTTGGATGCACTTGAGGTAAGCCAAAACATACCAAAAATTAATTTCAAAGTGAACTATCCCTTTAAGCTGTAACCATTGTACCGTTAAGCAAGGCAATACACCCGGATTGTCCCTGTAAGAGTGCTAGAAGTCGCTTTGGATGAAAGTGACTGCAAAATGACTTACTTAATATCTCATGAGAAAAAATGTGCAGGTCTTTAATATATTGTATATTATAATCAAAAGATATAACATTTCATATTTCTTTAACATAATCAAAGTAGCCAGTTTCAGGAACATTTAAGACAGTTTTCGGGAATACATTTTATGTAATGTTTACTCGAATCGTACTGTCTAGAATCAATGCTATATATTCATTCATTTTAAACCATCAATTGTACAAATGCTCACGCCTCACGTATGTAAAAATAACAAAGTCTAGCATGAAGAATGTTTTACCATTTAAATATTTACTGTGACAATAATGAGAATTTGGGTGAATAAATGTGCTTAATTTTCAATGCAAACATAGTACTAAAGTACTAAATTATTTATTTATTGTAAAATGGCAGTTGTACAAGCAATAAAAAAATAATAATGACAAATACCTGTAATAACATAAATATTTCACATTTTAATTATGGAAGTACTTTTGCAATACTAAGTATCTTTAACTTTGTGATTGCTATCAGGATGTGAAGAGACTCTTAACCAGCATAGCAAAACATGTTTTTGAAGCAAATCACTTACTCTTGCCTTTAAGAAACAAAGTATAAAAATAAAATAAAAAAGTGTTTAAGCACTGTTACTATAATAAGTATTTGGGTGAAAATTTGTTAAGCCCAAAATAAGCTTGCTTTATTTATTTATTTAAATCACCAAAATGCACAAATACATAAACTAATAAATATTAACATGAAAAATATTGTATAATTATTACTGTTACAAGAACTTTTCAATGCAAAATAATACTAAAAATAGGCTTTTTTTATTTAGGGTTGAACTTTAACCAGAGATATGAAAATAAATGAGGAAAATCTATTCGTTATTTGGACCCAAATCTAAAAAGTCGCTGTTATATTTTGCAAATAAAGGATTTTCCTCATTTATTTTCTTAACTTTTGTTGTAATCCTGTGCGTGTTCAGCCTGAAAATATTTAATGTATTTGGAAAAAACGTTCCATGCCAGATGGAAAATGATTCCACAGGCTGTTAAACACAATGTATTAAACTCATAATATTTCTATTTATAGTAACTAAATTTACAACATTAGCTGAATTATCATTTCTGTGCTGTTCCTAGTCAATCTCCGAGATGGATTCACTGTCGCCTGACACGACCGGACCTCCTAAAGACATCTTCAACGAGCCACCAGAAGACATCTTCAGCGATCCTCTTAGCGACATTAACTCTGAACCCCAGAAGAACCTAAAGATCCAATCTCCTGGCAGCGACGAGGCCGTCGACCTGTTCAGCGACCCGCTGGACGATGAAGCCGACGTAATTAGTTCGCCTGAAGTCCAAAATCCCGTGCCAGATCTCTTGAAAGCGCCTGTAGAAACGCCAAAGTCTGATGTCATCGGTAAAGCACCTGTTGATGTCAGCAGCACGCCTGAGCACAAAAACGCCATTGGAGCCCGACATCAGGATATTTTCGAAGACCCTCCGAAGGGCGGCAGCAAAGCCTCTGCCGCCAAGAAAGCAGGGAGCACTGAGCTGTTCGGTGATGAGGATGAGGATGATGATGATGAGGAGGAAGATCTGTTTAAAGAGCCATTAAAAGCCATGACGAAGCCCCCTCAGCCTTCAGTGGCGAGTGGGCCACCTATCAATGTCTTTACAGAGGTGAAGGTCAAGCCACATGTTAAAAACGACCCCACGGATCTGTTCGCAGAGGAAGCCGTGACGGCACCTGCCACCAAACCTTCCTCAGGTGGCAGCTCCAGGACCAATGGGGTTCACTCTGAGGAGCAGGATATCTTCTCAGGTACGACATTTCACCGATCATGACTGACACTTTTGACTTCTTAGCTAGACCTGTTTTTTTGGGCATCATAACACAAAGTGATTGTTCAAATCTTCAAAGTGAGCTACATGCCTAGACAGCGTTTTGATTATTATGCACTCGTAAAACAAAAGGGTCTGTATTGGCATCGATGGCTCCATGAAGAGACTTTATAGTGGAAAAAAGCTTTTTTAGATGATCAAAATGTTCAAACTAAAACTTTTACTGAAAGGTTCTTTGGGGTACCAAAAATAGTTCTTCCTGCGAAAACCCTTGTAGCACAGGGTTTTTGGGCATCATAACATAAAAATGGATTGCTCAACTTTAAAAGTTGCCTACATTGACAGCATTTTTGAGTGTTTAACTTAAGCAAGTTTAGTATGTTTTTCAAAACTTGGCTACCTTGTCAGACAGACAACATTTTTAAGCATCATAAGCCCTTTTAAATGCTTGGTTCATGTTTCAAAATAGAGTGAGCAGCCTAGCTAGACAGTATTTTTAGGTGACACTGGTGCATTTAAAAGTTTGATTTGTGTTGCAAAATCCTCCGAACTGCCAACATAGACAGTATATTATTTACAGAGAGCCCAGAGAGCTTTTTCGGGCATCATTGGCAAATGTAAAAGTTCATCTTTCAAAACTAAGGCCTGGTTTCAAGCCAGGATTAGACCATAGTTCAATTAGCTAAGTAGCTTTTATAAATGTGCCTTACTAGTGTGGATGTAGAGACATCAAGAGACAAAACAATGGCACTCTGACATATTTTAAGATATTTCAGTCCCAGTTGCTTTCAGTTGAAACACTTCAAACCAGCATAACAGAGTTTTTTGACATCTTATAACACAAATTTAGTGTTCAAATCTTCAAAACCTAGTGAGCTGCCTATCTAGACAACATTTTTGAGCCTTTAAACCTTGAGAGCATTTTGGGGCATGTTTAAGCAAGTTTCATTTGTGTTTCAAAATGTAGCTGCCTTCCCACATGTGAAAAGCATCTTTGAATGTTTATAGGTCATTTTTTGGAAACCTTGTGAGTGGCCTACTTAGACAATGGTTTGGTGTCATTGATGCTTTTAAAAGATTGACTTGTGTTGCGAAACCTTACGAGCCGCCTCCCTTTTGTACGGAAGCCCTGATCCACAACTTAAAAAAAGAATTGGCATTTCGAGATTAAAGTCGAAACTTTTCGACTTTAATCTCGAAATACTAGATTTATTTATTTATTTATTTATTTATTTATTTTTTTAGATTAAAGTCGAAACGTTTCGACTTTAATCTAATGAAAAAAAAGTAAAAAAAAAAAATCTTGGCTACCTTGTCAGACAGACAACATTTTTAAGCCTCATAAGCCCTTTTAAATGCTTGGTTCATGTTTCAAAATCGAGTGAGCAGCCTAGCTAGACAGTATTTTTACTGTCTTTTACTGAAACGTTTCGACTTTAATCTCGAAATACTACATTTTTAAAAGTTTTTTTTAGATTAAAGTCAAAGTTTCGACTTTATTCTCGAAATGCTAGATTTTTTTAAAACTTTTTTTAGATTAAAGTCGAAACATTTAGGCTTTAATCTTGAAATGCTAGATTTTTTTTACTTTTTTTTTTAGATTAAAGTCGAAACGTTTCGATTATACAGTTTTCCACAGAAGTGTGTGTATTCATAACAGTGCGTGTACACAGGCTCCCACACACTTGTGTGTAAAGAAATGCACTTGAGAAGTTGAACTGCCATGGATCGACACAAAGTAGTAGCTTTTTACTTTTATCCTGTGATTTTCCTCAGATTTAAAAATTGTCGATCAAAATCTAGCATTTTGAGATTAAAGTCGAAACGTTTCGAGATTAAAGTCGAAATGCTAGATTTTGATTTTTTTTTTACGTTGCTAGATCGTAGATGCTCAAGTAAAATAAAAACTCAAACTACAATTAAAATGAAAACTGAAAATAAAAAAAAGCTCTCTGAATAATAGTATATAAAAAATACTGATTAGAAGTCAGCTGAAGTGCTGTAGGGTTTTCCAGGCTTCGTTTTCTGCGCAATGAAGCATTTTCCTGCTCTTTTTCTTTACTCGCATGTATTGTACAAGCAGAAATGCATGCACATCACTTCTCTGGGTGATGAATGATGAATTCGCTTTCTCAGCGTTGACTCAGGAAGGGGAAAAGGAATTCCTCAGTGACCTTTGACCTCTCACCCTTCTTTATGTTGCTGATGGAATGTGTTTTCCATGTGTGTGTGTGTTTGTGATCTAGGTTGTGTTTGGTGTATCTTTTTAGTTTCATTGAATCCGTCAAATGCACTTTCTCTCACTGTTTTCCCCAGAAGCTACAGTGGAGTTGTCTCTGGACAGTCCTCTTAATGACCGCAAGAAGAAAGATGCCGTGAAAGCGCCAGTATCGGTTCCTGCCGCCCCGGTAGCCAGCAGCTCCAGCAAACCTCCGTCCAAAGCCCTGGAGGAGGTAAAACACTTCTAAAGATGGTTGGAAAGTGAACATTTTTTTAAATAAATGACACTGAACGTTTTTCATGTAGTTTGAAAAGTGCCTGATTCACAAGCAAATGACTTTTATGAGCTGATTCTTCTTGATGAATTAGTGAAGAATCAGTCTTAAACTTTTTATTTATGTGTGTCTCATTTGAAAATGAAATTACTCAAAGCTATGTAAAGGGATAGTTCACTTTCAAATTAATTTTTGGTATGTTTTAGCTTACCTCAAGGGCATCCAAGATGTAGGTGTCTTTGTGTCCGCAGTTGTTTCAATTTTGACATTTTTAGGTCAAACCGTTCTTGTTTGTCAGTCATATAATGCAGGTCTATGGTCACCACCTCAAAGAGCATGCACAGAGAAGTCCAAATTAAACATGATTCAATGACTCGTAAATGTAAGTACCCATTGATGGCCTAAGACACGAAACAAGCGGTTTGTGTGAGAAAACGAACAGTTTGAGGGCGCGGGCGCTTCGGTCTGCGCAAGCGCTGGAAATCGCCGGAAGTGATCTCTCGCGCGGTTGTGAAAAAAATTCAACGTTGTCTGTTGATATATTGAAATTGTCTTCCATTGCGATTTCCTGTATATCTAAATATGTTTAGGTCTTCATGGTGAAATGTAACGCTTCCGAAATCTGTGTAAACAACGAGTGACGTACGCGTGCAATACATCACTTCCAGTGCTTGCACAGACCATAGCGTCCATGCCCTTAGATCACTTGGACGTGGCTTTGGTTACAAGAGGTAAAAACTATATAAATAATGCGTTTTCTCATACAAACCGCTCGTTTCGTGTCTTAGGCCATCAATGTGTACTTACATTTATGAGTCATTAAATCATGTTTAATTTGGACTTCTCTGTGCATGCTCTTTGAGGTGGTGACCATAGACCTCCATTATATGACTGACAGACAAGAACAGTTTGACCTAAAAATATCAAAATTGAAAATACTGCGGAAACAAAGACACCTACATCTTGGATGCCCTTGGGGTAAGCTAAAACATACCAAAATTTAATTTCAAAGTGAACTATCCCTTTAAAGAATCAAGCTGAATCAGAATCAAAACTGGATTTGTTCTATTTCTTGCGATTCCCATCACTAGAGATCAGATCTAACCTTACAGGTTTCCTTCTTCCTTTCTCTTTCTTCTCATAAAGCTGGAGGAAGAGGAAAGCGAGGACAAGTTTGATCTAAACATTTCTGTCACAAATCCAGAGAAAGTTGGTAAGACCATCATCTTCCACTATGTTAGCTTTCTGATGTCTCGTTTCAGGCTTTTGAGGATTAACGTTGTTCTCATAAAACATGAGTTTGAGAAAGTAGTGTGCTGAGTTTGCAGGAGGTGAAATTATTCTAATTAAAGAACTGAGTCACAAAAATGTCTGCCATACGATCACAACTTCCTTTTTTTGCCCTTTACCACCTTTTTTCCATTTCCTGTCCTTCTTTTTTTAAAGGTGTGGTGTTTACTGTAAGGGCTAAAATCAGCTCTGGGAAGATCATATTTCATCTGATATAAATATCATATTTTTCTGATGGTTTGCTCACTCTTACTTTGTATATAGTGGCCAAAAGTGATGTCCAGAGGGGATATTTGTTTTCAATGACCCTACAATTTAGATTAAACCATCAATACTTTATCAAATATTTTTAAATATGAGGGAGGGGGAAATCACTTGGTTAAGTTATTTATCTAACAAAATTATTTGGCAAAAAAAGAGGCAAACTACAGCTAGGTTTATTTTATTATTCCAAAAATATGCAAAATGCATAGAAAAACTAAACGCATACACTGTAAAAATGAATATGCTTTATCTAATCAATGCAATTGTGGCAACAGATTACAAGCAATATTATTAATTAAATTTAACAAATTAGAATTGCGTAATAATTAATAAAATTATTCCTTAAAAGTTAACCATTTAAAACGAGTAAAGTTAACACCAAAAAAAATTAACAAAAATATCTCACTCACAGACAGACGTGAAATATTAATTATGAACTCTTTATTTTATATTGCCAACATTGAAGACTCCTCCTGACATTAGCAAGGAGAAAAACGTAATTTTAAAACAAACCTAAAACAAACACCGATCACCATATTGGTGACTTAAATTTATTTGTTTTGGTTGTTGTTGTCAGTTTTACTCATTTTACATGGTTAACTTTTAAGAAATTATTTTTATTAATTTATTACTCAATTCTAATTTGTTAAATTGAATTAATAACATTGCTTGTAATCTGTTGCCGAATTTTTTTTGATTCGATAAAGCATATTCATTTTTACAGTGTGCATTGACTACATCATAATCAGCTATTAGTATTTTGTCGGTTGTCTCTTGTTTTCATGTGCTCTTAATTTCATTGAATGAGAATTCATAAAGATGATCTAGTTATTTGTGATCCAGCAGCATAACTAGGTCGTACATATGAAAGCGCTATATAAATGCATAATTCATTCAGTTAACATAGGTTGGTCAGAAATTTGACAAAGACATTAGCATATCCTCTTTGCAAGGCCGTCATAACACATTTTACATGCTAATCGTAACCGAAGTCATTCAAATATGTCAATCTTGAAAGTTTCGATGGTAAAAATATTTTTAGTTTGGTGTTTTTTTATATCAGTTTGATATTTAAACTGGTTTAGATTGCTGAAGCTGACAACCCTTCTAAAACCAGCAAACCGGACCTGTCTGGGAGACCAGTTTAGTCTATTTTTCAGCTGGGATCATTGACTCAAAACCTGTGACCTTTGTGTAACCAGTCCTGAACTTTGAGTTGAGGTTAACCGCATATATGTTTTGCTGGGGTTTTATTTTGGGCATGTGAGGTGATTCTCTCTCTGCTTCTTACAGGTGATGGTATGAATGCTTATATGGCCTACAAAGTTTCAACACAGGTGATTTTTATTTTTACTCTTTTGTGCAGATTACACGGCCGCACAATACGACACACTGTCTAAACCTCCCTCTTTTCATCCTCTCAGACGTCATTAACCATGTTCCGTAGCAAGACGTTTACCGTACGCAGACGTTTCAGTGATTTCCTGGGATTGTACGAAAAGCTCTCGGAGAAACACGCACAGAATGGATACATCATACCTCCGCCACCGGAGAAGAGCATTCTGGGTAGAAACTTGCTTCTGCTAATGCATCTGATCTGATCTGATTATGAACAAGCGCCTGATTATGAATAACTTCGCGTGAATTTTCCAGGTATGACAAAAGTCAAAGTCGGGAAGGAGGATCCGTCGTCAGCGGAGTTCGTGGAGCGGAGGAGAGCTGCTCTAGAGAGGTTCGTTACTGAACATGACAATGTTTCTTAACTAGTAAAGCGATGAAACGCTCTTCTTCTCCTAGTTTTTGTCCTGACAAGTCACAATTATCATCAATGTGGCATGTCCGAACTTTGTTACATTGCACTAAGAAGCCCCGCCCCCAGTGAAATCTCATTGGTTTAAAATCCCTCTCATATATCTGTATATTAAACATCAAACTATGATTGGCTGTGATGCTGCTACTGTACAGTATTTTCAATTTAACGAGGACAGAAAAATGACTTTGATTGATTAATTTTAATTACTACTGTCATTTATATTTATATATATTTTAATGAGAACACAAAAAATACTTAACCTGGATAGTATAGTAATAGTTATATAATATAATATATGTGTATATGTGTATATATATATATATATATATATATATTAGGGCTGTCAAAAGATTAATCGCATCCAAAATAAAAGTTTGTTTTTACATAATATATGTGGGTGCACTGTGTATAATTATTTTGTGTATATATAAATACATACACATGCATGTACATATTTAAGAAATATTTTCATGTATATATTGTATATAGATTTATATTATATATAAATATTTTATATATAAAATTTCTTAAATATGCATGCATGTGTGTGTATTTTTATATATATACAAAATAATTATACACAGTGCACCCACATATATTATGTAAAAACAAACTTTTATTTTGGCTGTGATTAATCGTTTGACAGCTCTAATAAATATATAATTTATTTATATAAAATGAGGACAGAAAAAATACTTAAACTGGATAATGTCAGTAGTAATTAATATTTATATATATTTAAATAATGAGGACAGGAAAAATACTTAAACTGAATAATGGTATTGTTCGCCATAATTAAAATGATATTTGGGGATAGAAAATGTCTTAAATTGGATAATATAATATTAATATTTATCACTACTATCATTATACTGTATGTATTTTCATTTTAATGAGGACAGAAAAAATATTTTAAATCGATAAAATATAGTAAAATGTTAGTAGTAATTTATATAAATAAAATCCTACTTAATTAAATAATAAATACAATTAAATAATTAATTATTCTGTTTGATAATTCAATGACATTTAATGATAGTAGTAAATATATATATATATATTTTATGAGGACTGAAAAATTGCAAGAAATTATCCAAGAAAAGTATTGTAAATAAATAATATTTACAACCAACATATATTATGTTGTGTATATTATATGATCCAATCTTAGTATATATATATATAAATTAATAAAAACATTACATTTTATTATATCATAATTATATCATATTTTATATGAAATATAAAATATTATATAATTGATATAATTTATCATAAAATGATATCATAATTGTTGTTGTAAAATTATATCATGATTATAATTTTCATGATATCATATTTTATAATGTACATTTATTTTAATAAATATAAAGTTAGCAGTAATTAATATTGAGGATTGTTTGTGTGTGGTTATAGGTATCTTCAGAGGATTGTAAGTCACCCGTCTCTCCTGCAGGACCCTGATGTCAGAGAGTTTTTAGAGAAAGAAGAGGTGAGACAGCTTCTTGCATAAAATTATTCAACTCATTCGACCGCAAACTTTGAAGTGACATCTCAAATGAAATGCAGATGTGTTTATCTATCCATTGCTCACGTGCTCTGTGTGTGTTAGTTACCCAGAGCAGTCGGCACACAGGCTCTGAGTGGAGCCGGCTTCCTCAAAATGCTCAACAAAGCCACAGACGCTGTGAGTAAGATGACCATAAAGATGAACGAACAGGACGTGGTGAGTGGAAAAACAGTTATATTATATTACGATAAAGAGGATCCAACTAGAGAGGAGACTGAATATTAGACGGTGTGTGTGCTTGTTGGTTTCAGTGGTTTGATGAGAAGATCCAGGATGTAGAAAATGAAGAACAGCAGTTGCGGAAACTTCACGTCATGGTGGAATCGCTTGTCAATCATAGGAAAGGTCAGAACGTCTTTTTTATGTAATGCATTCAGATTTGGGATTTGCAACCCATTTTATTTCTGTAATGTGACATGTTAAGTCAAACCGAATCTGATTGGATGACTGCTGTAAAGCAACTAGTTGTTCAAGGGCGGGATGTGTGTTTCAGAGTTGTCTGGGAACACAGCCGTGTTTGCAAAGAGCGTGGCGATGTTGGGCAGCTCGGAGGATAACACTGCTCTGTCTCGAGCTCTGTCTCAGCTGGCCGAGGTGGAGGATCGAATCGAGCAGCTCCATCAGGACCAGGCGGCCAACGACTTCTTCACCTTCTCTGAGCTGCTGGCCGATTATATACGACTGCTGGGAGCCGTCAGGGTACAGACACACACATAAACAGAAGAACAATCCTGTGTATTATGATCTAATTCTGTTATTTTTAATATTAAGCTATTATAATGTTAAACTGGCACGGATTGATTTGTTATAAGTAATCTTATATTTCAGTTGGCGTTCCACATGCAAAGAGAAAATTATACCCTTCATTTGTAAACTGGATTGTCAAAAAATAAGCATTATCATATACAATATTTTTTTAATTATATTTTGTCTCTACCATATTATCCAATATATTATCATTGTTGCTGTAAATAATAATAACAAATGTATTATTCATTTGTTATATTAATATTAGTATTATAGATATATTTGAAAATAAAAATAAATAAAAGAAATAAAACTTTTACATTTTTAGAGTTGCGATATCTGTATATAACTTATTATTATAATTAATATTAATAATAACTCACTGTTAATGTATACTAATAATAAATAACAATTATGTAAATACATACAGATATGTATCAGGATCATTATTGTATCAGAATTCATTATTATAATTATTGATATATATATTTTTTCAACATCATAAAGCATATCTGTATGTATCTACATAATTCTTGTTTTTGTTTGAATTATTATCAAATATATATATATATATATATACACATATATATTAGGGCTGTCAAATGATTAATCGCATCCAAAATAAAAGTTTGTGTTTACATAATATATGTGGGGGCACTGTGTATAATTATTTTGTATATATATAAATACACACATGCATGTATATTTAAGAAAAAAAAAATATTATTTATATATAAAATATTTATATTTACATGTCATATAAATTATATATAAATCTATGTACAGTATATACATGAAAATATTTCTTAAATATATACAAGGATGTGTGTGCATTTATATATATAAAATAAATATACATAGTGCACCCACATATATTAAGTAAACACAAACTTTTATTTTGTTTGCGATTAATTGCGATTAATTGTTTGACAGCTCTAATATATATATATATATATATATATATATATATATATAACAAATTATATTTACAATGTAGAGATACAGTACTGTTCAAAAATTTCGGAAATTTTTTTAAAAGTCTCTTTTACTCACCAAGGCTGCATTTATTTGATCAAAAACACAGTAAAAATGGAAATATTGTGAAATATTACAATTTAAAATAACTGTTTTCTATTTGAATATATTTTAAAATGTGATTTATTCCTGTGATCAAAGCTGTATTTTCAGCATCATTACTCCAGTCTTCACATGAGTACATGATCCTTCAGAAAACACTCTAATATGATGATTTGATGCACAAGAAATATTTACTATTATTAATCAAACAAAATGCAGCCTGAGCATGAGAAAAAAAAAATATTTCAAATGCTTGTCTGGTAGTTTACATAGTGTATGTATTGTTATGCTAAAAATGTAAATAAAAATCTAAATCTAAAATAAAATATAATTAAACTAGAATTGTTAATAATAATCATCATTTATTTGTATTCTACATTGTCAGGGGTGTTTTGATCAGAGAATGAAAGCGTGGCAGCGCTGGCAGGACGCTGAGAACATGCTGCAGAAAAAAAGAGAGGCCGAGGCCAAACTCCTGTGGGCCAACAAACCAGACAAACTCCAGCAGGCCAAGGACGAGATCTCTGAGGTGACGCACAACACATACACACTCCTGCTTGTTTGGGTATGTTTGACGTTATACATCTGTAACCTTCTGAGTCATGTCTTACTCTGCTGTCGTCCTGCAGTGGGAGGCAAAGGTCACGCAGTTCGAGAGAGAATTCGAGAGAATCTCAGCCACTGTACAGAAAGACGTCATCCGTTTTGATGTAAGACGTGATTTCCCTGTTGGCTTTGGATATTTTGGCATTAAAGGGCCCAATCACAACACACTGGGCCATCTGACCAATCAGAGCAGAGTAGACTCTCAGAAAGGAGGGGTTTAGAGAGACTGAAGTGTTTCAGACACTGAGAAGAGAGCTGATGCTATTATGAGAAAATGACAGTGTTTACTGACTGTGGATGCATGTAAATCTGTTGTTGGAGATCTCCAAAATAAAATAGCGTAACAGGGGCACTTTAAGTACTGCTAATAAACAATTGGTTTACAGTCGGTCTTGCTTCAATTAATTGTTGGATGGTATTTAATGATTCTGACTGACAATTGATTTAAATTTCTCTGCTAACAGAAAGAAAAAGCTCGAGATTTTAAGAGACAAATCGTCAAATATCTGGAGTCACTTCTGCACTCAGAACAACAGGTACAAGAACACTTTCTTTTTTTCTGAAACTAATCTGTCTGAATACCTGTAATTCACATCTGGCTCTCTTTCTCTCCTCCAGCTGATAAAATACTGGGAGGCGTTTTTGCCGGAGGCGAAAGCGATCGCATGAGGAGGCGTCCGCGCCCAAACACACACTCACCCGTGACTGAGGCCTTTCTACACTCTTTACCTCTTGCCTATAAACCAAGAGAAATCGTGCTGCAAAGGGAATCATCTATCCGGCCGCTCGTTACTCTCATCGAATTAGTAACTTGTATATTTTCTGTGTAATCTTCACCTTTATTTTCTTACGTTGACTATTGTTTTGGGGGGTGTAAACGCATGTGGTGGTGGCTGGGTGTCTTCCTCGTCTGTATGCAACCAAACTTCATGTTCATTCTCCACACAGTGATGTCAGGGGTTTACACTAGAGGGCGCTCTCCTCTCATTCACAGTGAGAAACTTCCCAGCAGGCCACGCGACACCTGTCAAAAGATGTTTGTACTTCTGAAGGAGGGATTTCAGAGACAAATGGTGACCTAGATCATTTCAGAAGTCCAGGATATTGGTATATACACTTTAAAACACCATAATGACATTGTATGTAGCAAGTAAAAGAGATTGTAATGGGATTGTGAACTGGCCCGGTGGAAATGACAGGAACTGTACAGTACATGTCGACACTTACACTCAATCAGTGATTTTACTTTTGCTGGCTCCTAGTTTTCACTCAAAGGATCATTGTAAATCTTCTATAGATTTAGGATCTTGTTTCTATTTGTTCAATTGACGTAAAGCATTTATAAAGACGCTCCTAAAGCGTTGTATATCAATCCCGGAGCTCTTTCAGCTGGTCAAACCAGAATCCCAAAGCACTTCAGTCTTAAATCTGGTTCTCTTCTTCATTTAGGGCCTGTTTTTCTCATTTCTCATTCTTTTTTATTTCCTTCATCTTACATTTTCATGTGTAGACCTTTATGCCAACATGTTATCGTTTCGTGTCAAACCATATTTGACTCTGACATGTTAAAATAATTAATAGACTTTTGCTACGCTACTACTAATGATTAAATTGTTTCTACATGAGATTTTTTTTATACAGATTTTGCTGCTGTCAGAGTTTGTAAGGCTGTTATTCATCGTCATTTATAACATTAGACATTTTTTTGTTGTTTGTTTATTAGTTTGCTTCATAAATGATATTTTGGGCCCTTCTGTAATAACACTTTGAAGAGACGCAGTTGGACTTCACCATTGGGTGCCATACAAATCAACTGTTTGTTTATAAGAAAAAAAGGGGCAGGTATTTTTTTCACTGTGGACACTTCTATTGAGGAAAACAATAAAGATTTAATTACAAATATAAAGCTTTTAGTATTCGGTTGTTTTGTGTGTGTGTGTGTGCGTGTATGTGTGTGCATGCATTTATTTGTGTGTGATTGATAACGATTAATCGATTTGACTGCACATTTATATGCATGCCTATACACACACACACACATATATATATATATAAACGTTTAACTAGTGTTATCTTAGTATTATTTATATTCTATTATATTTATATACTTCATTTTTTATAAAATGACTAAAAATTCTATATTGTATACACATACGTAATGTGCAGTATTATTTAATTTCAGTTGAAATAAACTAAAATTCAGTTATTTTATTTATTAATATATTTATAAAAATCAGTTTTCAATATTTTTTCCCTGAAAAAATTGTTAAATTACTAAAATCTGTTTTAGTAATTTAAATAAAAAAATATTTGTAATATTTATATTTTATATCAGGTTTATTTACTTTAATGAAAACTATTTTTAATATTTTAATTTAATTAATATCAACTCATCATATAACTGGTTCATAGATCATAACTGGTTGTTAGTTTATATTATTTTAATATTTGAATTAGTTTTTGTATTCAGATTTAATTGATTTTATGTTCTTTTTTCTTTTAGTGATTTTTTTTTTTAATTTAGCTTATTTTTTATTTCTGTTTGAGTCATTTTATTACACAAAACAATTGTTTTAGTTAATTTTTTTTATCTACTATTTTTTTATTTCAGCTTTATTTAATTTAAGGAAAGAATTTGAATAGTTTTATTTAACAATAACATGATGGGATAAAATACAATTTCTCTCCGCCTGAAACCATGAGGCGAAAGATCCACGTCCCCACGTCAGAGTAATGAAGGAAGTGATCCTAACAGGACTTCCGTCTTTTAGTATTTGTTCTGTGTAGAGTAGAAGGTCTGATTCAATACTCTTATCGTCAATGCTTGTTTCTCTCCAGCTTCGATGAGACATTTTCATGTGATAACTGCGGTAAAATTATTGCCGCTGCAGCGGAATTAACCTTTCACCAAAATCCTTTAAATTCATTAATCATTAAACTTTTCAACCTGTTTATTTTCCAGCGATTTGAAGGTCATAAATGGTCCAGGGTTCATGATCAGTTGTTCTATTCGGATTTAAACTGAGTTTGAGTTGTAACCTAATGGAAGTGGGAAAGCAGGGATAATAACACTTGAGCATCAGGAATGTGTGTTATCTTCAGACTGGAGTGTGTTTAGTCAGCAGTTAATGCATGAATGGTTGTGTGTCACGGGAAATCATGTGATTGTCATTTATTCTCCATTCAGACAGAAGAAATGAGGACATCGGGTTTGTTGACACACCGCTGACCGTACAAAAATAGACTTTTATTGATGCTCGCTCAATATCACACGTAGACGTAATTTAATGCACAAATAAATGTAGACAAGTTTGCATTTAAACTCTGGTTTGAATAGATACACAACTGTCCATGTATGCAACTTAAGAATAAGTGTTTATACGAGAAATCGCATGACAGACTTGTGATCCGACGACACACACAGACACTGGGCTCTTTATATTTAAGTTAACTCCAAAAAAACTTAGAAACATCCTACAATAACTCTCTAGATCTTCGCAAAACATATCTCTGGAGTATTTATAATTGTATAATCTCCAGAGAAACAGTGATCAAATGTAGGGAAGGCAGTTTTTTTTTTCATAAACACATTTTTTTATTCGATAAAGCATTTTTTTGTGGAAGAAACAACTTTTGTGGAAGTCTCATGACCAAAAAAATGTTGATCCAATCATTACATTCCTATGGCAAGCCGTTTTAGCTTAAATTGTACCCTGCCTCACTCGTCATTATTGCATTTTTACTAGTAACAATTCAGTTAGAGAGCTCTACAATTCAATTAGTAAGAATTACAATCAGAGAGCTCTCTAATTCAATTATTACTAGTAAGAATTACAATTACAGAGCTCTCTAATTCAATTCTTACTAGTAATAATTGTAATTAGAGAGCTCTACAAATTAATTTTTACTAGTCATATGTGTCCATTGACTTCCATTCATTTTTAATTTGAGAGCTCTACAATTGAATTGTTACTAGTAAGAATAACAATTAGAGAGCTCTCTAATTCAGTTTTTACTAGTAAGAATGCAATAGCAGAGCTCTCTAATTTAATTTTTACTAGTAAAAAAAACGAATTAAAGATATGTATAATTGCAGAGTTCTGTAACTGAATTAAAGAGCTCTGTAATTGCATTCTTACTAGTAAAAACTGAATTAGAGAGCTCTCTAATTATAAATGTTACTAGTAAGAATTGAATTAGAGAGCTCTCTAATTGTAATTCTTACTAGTAATAATTGAATTAGAGAGCTCTCTAATTGTTATTCTTACTAGTAACAATCCAGTTGTAGAGCTCTCTAATTATAATTCTTACTAGTAACAATTCAATTGTAGAACTCTCAAATTAAAAATGAATGGAAGTCAATGGAGACATATGACTAGTAAAATTTAATTTGTAGAGCTCTCTAATTGCAATTGTTACTAGTAAGAATTGAATTAGAGAGCTCTATAATTGTAATTCTTACTAGTAATAATTGAATTAGAGAGCTATCTGATTGTAATTCTACTAGTAATAATTAATTTAGAGAGCTCTCTAATTGTAATTCTTACTAGTAAGAATTGAATTGTAGAGCTCTCCAATTGAATTGTTACTAGTAAAAATGCAATTCCGACGAGTAAGGCTGGGTACAATTTAAGATAAAACGGCTTGCCATACATTCCAATAAATTCAGTCTCTGAATCGGTCTTTGTCGTGGGTTTGTTGTGTGTGACGTCAGCGTGGCGCCATTTTTGAGGTATTGCTACTGACTGTGAGCATTAAAGAGATTACGAGAGTAGAGATGACAAGTAAATAACTCGTAAAACTGCAGAGGCACAAGAAAACTGAGAAAATGCTGTACCGCAATAAACTCGTTTTTTGGTACCGTTTTTTGGAGAAATTGTCATCCATTCAGAACATAGATCCATATGAGCTCAGCTGACTGCAGTAAATTGGAGTGCTGATGCCGGATTGCTTTCTCATCCTCATAATTGGGCATTGTCAACTATCTTGTTTATGGTATAAGCGCATATAACGTTACCAGTGAACAATTTAAAAACTATATCTCTTAATAAAGCCCGCGGACGTTTCACCAAGTTACTGTCCTTCGGTAGGAATGTAAATAAATCCTGTAAAGTTAGCAAGAGCAAAGATAGGTTTGCTTTATTGATGATAATGACGTCATGTTAAGGATGGTTTAGTTTGAAAAAAAGAATGAAAAAACAATTCTCCAACAACAGAATACCCCAGCATCGATACCTTACAAATGGCGGCAGGTTTCACGAGTGTGACGTCACCTGACAAAGACCGATCGGGACGCATCAGTCACCGAGTGCCACAAACAAACATCAGTCGCCTTTAACCAGCTCCTCCTGAACCAAAACAATTTGGTTGCTAGCTTATGCTGCGTTCACAACATGTCATAACCGTAATTACAAGATGGCAACCCGCGGTGTTCTACTCTGAGCTGATTTATGTGTTTCTATCAACACTATCAATGCCGAAATGATCCTGTTGCAGTCCGGTGGTACAAGTAAGAGCTCTGTGACTGTAAGTTGTTTACATTATTATAGAGTGCCGAAGTTATGATGTCACTTTTTTAAGCCAAAACGCAAAAGTGAGTTTGCACCTCCGGTTCCCTCGCCCCCATTAAGTCTAGGGTTTTTGGTAAATCGCCTGAAATGAGGTCTGTGGTTAACAAAGCCTCTAAATATGTCCACTGATCTATGACATAAAACACACCAGTTATAACCGGCTTGTGGTTTTTTTGAACTTTATTGTGTCTGCTTGTGTTTTTTTAAACTTTATATAGGCTTCAAAATGTATACATTTTGGATTAACTTGTAAAGGTTATCTTAATAGACAAAACGTGTAAGGGTCACAAACTCTTTGATCTTACGCAGATCTTATATGCGATTTTACAAAAGTCTATGGGGAAAATGCATCTTTTCAATCGAGGGAACCCATATGCGAGTTGTCCTACAATGTGATGTCATAACTTTGGATCTCAATGTGCTTTGAGACATGAGGTAATTTAACCATCTTTTGTCGTATGACGCTGTGCACGTTCATGTTTCGGAGGAGTTAACTTTCCAATGCTAGCCTCAGAAATTGCCTACTGTACCTTTAACTCTAAACCACACGTGAAAAATCGGTGAGACACTAATTTGTTAATTTTTTTTTCACAAGGAGTCCGAGTTGGATTGATAATTGTATTTTTCTTTAATGCGAATTAATTCATTAATTTATACATTTAGGTCTTTAACACTGTTACATAGGCTAAGTTCTTTCTTAACCACAAAAAACATATCCTTCTGAATGAATGGCTTTATTTCTCTCAGCTGTGCGTGCGCGTGTTTGGAGGAGGAGCTCTGGACTCTGGGGAGATCCACGGCGGATTGATCAAAGCATGTCACGAAGCTGATCTTCTTCAGTTCAGTCTGTGATCTGTGTGTGTTTGGGATGTTGGATCATCAGTGTGTGTCTCCAGTCATCGAGGTCTTCATTCCGTCTCTCATGAGGGAAGTGGACGAGACGGGAAAGTTGCGCAAAGTAAGTCACACTGAAACTTACTGATTTGTGGTTCCTCAGTCAGTCAAGACTAAAATAGGCTATAACTCGAACGTGAGTTTGACGGTTTGCACGTGATTTTGTATATCATTAATTTTGATGGCTAAAAATTAATTTATTAGTCAATCCATTGCATAAACTTACCACAGGTGCAGCACAACTAACTTGTTACAGTTTTTTTAATTTAAAATTATAGTGAATTAATTAGGCCTAGATATTCAAACTATTTATGTAATATCTTGTTTCATTTTCGACTAGCCTGACTATAGTTAACTTTTTGCAAAAACTGTGAATGATAAATTATTTCAACGTTTATTGTATTTCAGTTAATGCTGTATTCATAATATTCTGTAAGACGTAAGAAGGTGCACTGCAAACTAAAGTTACGTCATGTAAATACACGTATAACAAAAGTCAGAAACATTTATCAGACACGTTTAAGTTGTGGCTGGCAAAGTTGTTGTCATGTTTTGCAAGCCACGCTGCTTGTTGTAACAATGCAGAAATGTTGAGCTTCCAACTCTGGCTACTTTTAGTAGGAAGCAACAAAAACAATTACGAGTATAGTATTATTATTAGCACAATAGATGCATGCTTTTAAATGCAATATAATATAAGGTAACACGTCAGTTAAGTGTCAAGGTGTGTCTTCTGCGGATTTTAACGCCTAAGGAAAAATTACGCAATTCTTAAGAATAGATATGCACAATTCTACTGTCAACACTTAGAGGAATGAATGGAGCAGGAATATGACAGAACATGTTTAATGACGCAACAGGTTTTGGATGGTCTGAAACATCTCATCATCATTTTATATATATATTTCAACTTTCTTTAGTGTGTAGCTATTGTTGCTGTTTGTTTGAGCATGAAAGAGATCTGCAATGTTATAAAGTGTCTCTAAAGGGCGTTATTCTCTAAATCATTGTCAGTGTGAACTCCCTGAAACGCCTCTATTAGTCTTGAGTTTTCTTCTGCAAAGGAACACGTCACAATATTCCTTGTTTACATAATTCCCACCCAATGCATACGATTAATAAAAAGGCTGAGGCCTGGTTGGCTGCAGGCGCCATCTTCTGGGAATTCATTCAGCATGACCCTCAGTGCATTTTGCGTACTCTCTATAGCCGTTTAGCGTACATCGGTTGTGCACTCGTTATTGTGGGATTGAATGAGTGCACTCGATAACCACTATGGTTTTGGACACTGCTACAACTGGGTGCCCCCTCAAATAGCAACCTATTTAAGGGTATTTAACCCTATTTAAGGTATGTAAATTTATATTTAAGGGTTATATTTAAGGCGATTTCAGACACAGCCATGGTCTTACTAGGAGATACGAGGGTCTGTAGTGCTAACCTGGCCCTAGCCAGATGAATGTCGTTCCGCTTAGCTCCGCCTAGCTTCACTCACATCCATCTGGAACCTCTTCCATTGAGAGTGATTTCTCCAACCAACTTTATGGTTTAGCCAATCAGGACGCAGGGCGGGAGTTTCATAGAAGTGACGTAGTGGAGAAGCGACCGTGAGACTGTTTTGATTCAGACAACAATGGCGGCTCGCATCGAGGAAGCAAGCGTTAACATTGATGCTGCTATTTCATCCGTGTTTACCGACATTGCGCTGATTGCACTGCTGCTATATCCAAGATCTGTTCTGTTTTGTTTTTTCCTGTGTCGCTCTCATCAGCGTCACGGGTTGGCTTCGGTGTGAGTGGTTAAAATAGCACGTCGATAAAGATGACAGACAAGTGGCTTATCCAATCATATGCAAGGATTTTTGATAAGGCCCAGCCTTCTGAAACGTCATTTCAATGGATCGGTTCCAGATGGATGAGTGGAGCTAGGCGGAGCGAAATTCATCTGGCTAGGGCCAGGTTACTGTAGTGCTACCATTGGAGAAAGTGTGCCTTGATAACCAATCAGATCACGTCATTGTATTTCGTTTAGAGTTGTGCAGTAGTCAATCGTTGTTTGCAAATATCACAGTAGCACCTCATTGCAGTTCACAAGATCCAGGGAGCGGAGTTGGATTCAGATCTAGGGGGTGGAGATGGGTTGGATTAGGGGTGAGGTTAGGGATCAGGAGGTGGAGATGGGTAGGATTAGGGGTGAGGTTAGGGATCAGGGGGTGGAGATGGGTTGGATTAGGGGTGGGGTTAGGGATCAAGGGGTGGAGATGGGTAGGATTAGGGGTGAGGTTAGGGATCAGGGGGTGGAGATGGGTTGGATTAGGGGTGGGGTTAGGGATCAGGAGGTGGAGATGGGTAGGGTTAGGGGTGGGGTTAGGGATCAGGGGGTGGAGATGGGTTGGATTTGGGGTGGGGTTAGGGATCAGGAGGTGGAGATGGGTAGGGTTAGGGGTGAGGTTAGGGATCAGGGGGTGGAGATGGGTAGGATTAGGGGTGAGGTTTGGGATGAGGGGGTGGAGATGGGTAGAATTAGGGATCAGGGGGCAGAGATGGATAGGATTAGGGGTGGGGTTAGGCATCAGAGGGCGGAGATGGGTTGGTTTTGGGGTGGGTTTAGGGATCAAGGAGTGGAGATGGTAAGGATTCGGGGTGAGGTTAGGGATCAGGGGCGGAGATGGGTAGGTTTAGGTATATGTAAGGTGGGAGGAGTTGGATCTCGATCCAACTCCTCCTGGATTTCATGTTCTGCAGTGAGGGCCATCTTGAATATCATAGTAATGAATGAGAATTGCCGTAAACTACCCGTCACCAATTATTTTTGGTGTAAACTGTAAAAAACAGCCTCTGTTCTCCTTGCCTCAGTAGCGTAGCGTTAGCAGGCGTTGGAGGCTTGCCTTTAAGAGGCTTTGATGTTACTGACTGGGAAGAGAGGTGCTATTTGCACCTCAGTGTTGTTGTACGTTAACAGTCCACAATAATAGCATAGTGTAAATTATTATATTATTTATTTAATGGATGCCACCTTATTGGAACAATAAATTGTCCCGTATTTGGACTAGACGCTCCGAAAAAAGCATTTTTTCCACATTTTTTGAACATTCAAGCATGAAAACCTGTTCTTGTAGACCCAAAAAACAAAATCAAGACTTTATAAAGGCCCTTTTTACTCTTCTGAATTATTTGAGCAATTTACACCGTTTATTCTTGTGTCTTTTTAAAATACTAGAAGCAGTGTGTCATGTGATGTCCAGCTGCAACCGAACCGACCCAGCCAAGAGCGAAGGAAAGAGAGTCTCTGTGCTTTCAAAACATGCAAAACATTTAACTTGAAATTTTGTGTCCTCGAGTTAAAACAACACATTTTTTGTGCATTTATCAGTTCAGATGGAGTCGAATCGTCTGAGCAAACTCTATTTGACTGTTTTGAACTAGAACGTCTGCGTTTCTCTCACATCCTGTGTTTTCTATATAACCTATCAGAAACGGTGGAGCTTTTGCGGACAGAAGTCTGAACGAGAGGCAGTTGCTAAAAGTAGAACAGCTGAATCACAAACCACACGACAACATGCTGATGTCAGTCAAAGCCATAATGCCCAACACACTCACTCACACCTGTCAGATCCAGTAGGCCATGAAAACATCTCCGAACACAGGGAACTGGAGAACTTCAGAAGAAGGGAGGTCAGAGGTCACAGTCGAGAAAGATGAATAGAGCGATTTGTGTGTGCGAAAGAAGTTTTTCGTCCGAGCGGAAGTATCCAGCTCTAAACATCAGCAACAATGAGAGCTCTATAAGAACGAGAGAGGGAGAAACGGGTTAAATCTGAAAACACACTACAGTGCCCGAAACAGACGTGTTTCGTCGGCATGGCTAACCAATGCTCTCTCCACCCGCCTACACTAACTCATTTTACCCAGAAAGCTCTGCAAAAAACAAAGACATACGTTCTGTAGACGGTGTACTAGAATTTCACAGCTAATTGTGTAGAAGTGCCTGATTTGAAGGGGTATTTCAACTAGGGCTGTGAAACGATTAATCGCATCCAAAATAAAAGTTTGTGTTTACGTAATATATGTGTGTGTAGTGTGTATAATTATTTTGTATATATAAATACACACACATGCATGTATATATTTAATACTTTATATATATTTTAGGGCTGTGAAACCATTAATCGCATCCAAAATAAAAGTTTGTGTTTACATAATATGTGTGTGTGTAGTGTCTATAATTATATTGTATATACATGTGTGTATATACAATATAAATGTGTATATACAATATAAATACACACACATGCATGTATAGATTTAAGAAATATTTGCATTTATATACTTTATATATTTATACAAAATGTATATTATACATAAATATAAATATTTGATATATAAATAACACATTTTTCTCAAATATATACATGCATATGTGTGTATTTATATATACAAAATAATTATACACACTACACACACACATATATTATGAAAACACAAACTTTTATTTTAGATGCGATTAATCTCGATTAATCGTTTCACAGCCCTAATATATTTATACAAAATTAATATTATACATAAATTTAAATATTTGATATATTAATAACACATTTTTCCTAAATATATACATGCATATCTGTGTATTTATATATAAAAAATAATAGACACTACACACACCTATATTATGTAAACACAAACTTTTATTTTGGATGCGATTAATCGCGATTAATCGTTTCACAGCCATAATTTCAACTAAAAATGACAATTTGTCATCATTTGCTCACCATCATGTTGTTCCAAACCTTAAATGCGAGTTTTCCCCCCAAGACATTATTTGAGTTTTTCTGTTAGATGTTTTCCATAAAATGAAAATGAAAGGGATTGAGGCAGCCATGCACCAACACATTTGTTTTTAAAAGGCAATTAGACGTCATTGTACGAAAAAGAGCATTCATATTTTAAAATATGATATATTTAAATAATTAATTTTTATATTTATAATACATATATATATATATTTTTATTATATATTATATCAATTTAAATGTGTATAAACATATTTATGGTGTTTGACAGTATTCACTTCCATTGTAAGGAAAAGAGCAGTGTGAATATTTTGCTTTTGTGTCATACACATTTAAAACGATATGAGGGTGAATAAATAATGAAAGAAGTTTCATTTGTTGGTAAAAATGTTTTAAGTAGCTCTGAATTTCCTGAGTCATGCATAGATAGTTCCCATCACTGTGTTGAGCATGCTTGAGCACAGACTTGTCAATACATGCTTGAGTAACAATCATTTTTATTCTCTCTCTCTCTCTCTCTCTCTCTCTCTCTCTCTCTCTCTCTCTCTCTCTCTCTCTCTCTCTCTCTCTCTCTCTCTCTCTCTCTCTCTCTCTCTCTCTCTGCCTCGGATTTGGAGACAAAAATATTTGAGGTATTGAGAAGCGAAAGATTGCTCACAGTGGGAAATGTTTGCTGGAACTGAATGTTCTGTGTTCCTTTGTTATGGGTGGAAAACGGGAAACTGCTAATTCTCAGATCTGCTCACACACAGCAAGGTTACTGGCAATAGAGTACTAGTGTAGAATACACTGTATTCTGCCTATGAGTAATCAAAACCATTCAAACATATCAGTTGTCGTCACATGACCCCAAAAGTCATTTTAACAATTCTCTTTGGGAGTTTGACCAAATTACCAGTGTGAAACTGCAAGGTTTATTCTAATACTAGTTATTTGTTTATCCTAATATCCTCCTTAGCAGTTTCCCATTCACAATACACATGCATTTTTATAATATCTCTCACATGGAGCTCAATGCCTCATTGAGCCAGCAAAAATACTGTTGTTTGGTCAGGTTCGCTGGAGATGAAAGGTTTAGATACATCACATTGACATTTCTTTGTGTTGTTGACAATAAGTCCCACGAGTCTTTGTAAAGAGGGTGTGATCCTGAAGAACTGCCACACCTGTGCTGATTTAACCTGTATAAATTTAGACGGCCTATATTAAGACTAAACTTTTGCACTGTTATTTTTGACGAGGTGAATAGTCTTTAGAATTTCTGAATGAATTCTAATGGAAAGCGAACTTGAATTTGACTAATATTGCTGTTGTAACGTGCCGTGAGCTCTAGAGGGCGCACTGACGCTGGAGAATGAGCACTGGCGCCTCCTGCTGGTCATAAATCATCGCTGCACAATTAAGTTGTCTTGTGGTAGTTATTTAGTTTTAGTGAAGTTTGATTTAATCATTTACAGGTTTTATAACATAGAATTTCTTGTATTTCAGCTCTTCAGGGTGGAGATTCTCTTCAATGGAAGGAAACACTTTGTTTTGCGGCGATACAGTGATTTTCAGACGCTTCACAGGAAGCTGAAGAAGATTGTGCGCGCTCCCGATTTCCCTAGTAAGAGAAACCAGCACCTGCGAACCAAACCACTGGAGCAAAGACAACAGGAACTGGAAGACTACATCCAGGTGGATACTCTTATTCATATTTTTAAGTACCTTTTATTTCTATTTTTTTTTTTTTTCATTTTTGCACACAGTCACAGTCTACGTCCTGCATAGGCTACTTCACAAGTATGCTTTTCCTCCTAATTTACCATTCTCACCCCTCAATGTTTTGTTTTTAGAGTATATTAGAATATAATTATGTGGAATAAATACAATAATTGTACGCTTTCTATTATTAGACATAGGCTATTGTCCAAGAATTTCTTTTTGTGAAAGAATTATTTTCAGCAAAGATGCGAATTGATGAAAAGTGACAGTAAAGACATTTATAATCATTTTCTATTTCAAATAAATGCTTTTCTTTTGAACTTTCTAGTAATCAAATTATGATTAGAAAAACATTATCCTCAAAACATACTAAGCAGCACTACTGTTCTCAAAATTGATGACAATAAATGGTTCTTGAGCACCATATCAGCAATTGTTTTTTAAATTGTAATAATATTTCACAATATTACTGTATTTTTTTTTTATCATCCTTGGGGAGATCGACTTCTTTCAAAACATGCATACGGACCCCAATCTTTTGAACTGTTGTATATATTAAATATAGGGCTGTGAGATTAATTTCTTTTAATCGCATCCAAAATAAAAGTTTGTGTTTACATATACATTTTGTATATATAAATACACATTCATGCATGTATATATTTCAGAAAATGAGTTATTCATATATAAAATAGTTATATTTATATATAATATAGATGATGATGTGTGTGTGTGTATATATATATATATATATATATACACACACAGTATAATTCTTAAATATATACATGCATGCATATGTATTTATATAAACAAAATAATTATAAACACATAATAATTGTAAACACAAACTTTTATTTTGGATGCGATTAATCTTTGCACAGCCCTAATGAAATATTATATCAGATATTTTGAAATATATTTAAATTGAAATATCTTTTTAATTGTCTGCTAATTGCAGGTGATTCTGTATCAGAATGATGTTGTTCCTCAAGAGCTCCTGGACTTCCTGCAGGTCAAACATTTTCATTCAGCGAGCAAAACCTGCAGCTCTGAGTATGTATTTATACCAGATCAGTGTAATCTATCAATGCCTCCACATTTTTAAGTCTTGATAAATCGAGTTATTGTTTCCTAAAAGGAAGAACTGATTCTTATTCCCTGTTTGGACCCACTTATATTTGTAGCACATTTGCATAATGCTAGATTATGGTCTTCATCTAACCATCTGACCAATCAGAGCAGAGTAGACTCTCAGAAAGGAGGGTTTTAGAGAGACTGAATCCTTTATCAAAGCGTTTCAGACACCTATGCTGCAGAGTGTATTATTAGAAAAATAGTGTTTTTTATGGTTAATGCATTCAAACCTGTTGTAGGAGATCTCCAAAATAAAATTAGGGGACTTAATTTTAACAGTTAATTAAGAGCAATATTATTTAAGGAAATTAATAACAATATTAATTTATTAATGTCCTTTCAGTGAAAACCACTCGGACGACTGTCAAGAGCAAGGATACAGGTGCGTTCGTCCTCATCTCGTTTAACCCTAAAACCGTATTCTGGACAAATGTGGGCAAAATAGTTTTGATTTATTTTTAAAAAATACTTCCCTTGATCTGAGTGATACAAGACTTGGCTACTTTTCCTAAGTTTGCCTTTTTGACTCAATTCTACAATGTTAAGTGGATGAAAAAAAAACTCCTTAATCTTGTATTTGGGTCAAAAATGGGCACCCATAGAAATGAATGGGAAAAACTGTAATTTAGAGCATACTAAAATAAGCCAAAATAAGACATCAGGTGACAGCAAAGTCACTTCATCTTTAGGTTTTAGCTCTAAAAACTTATTGGAATGATATTTTAATGTAGTTAAAAAATAAAAATAAAACTACATAGTAATTCATTTACATAGAAATAATTTACATAGAAAATATGGTAGTTTTTGAAGTAAATAAATTCAAAAATACCCCCAAATAAAAAAAAAAAAACACCATAAATGGATAGACAAAACTTTATCGAAGACAGTGATATAACATTTATAATAAATAAAAATTAGGATCACACCTGAGTCCTCTGTGCCCACATTTGTCCACAATTACAGGATTAAGGGCTATAAAGTGAATACGGTTTTAGAGCTACCCTGCTTATTTATTACACCTACATTTGCATTCAAATTTATTCGAAACCGCATTCATGTCCTCTGAATGATGTGTTTTTATAGATTTCAGTCATTCCATCAGAGAGTAGTTGGTTTCTCGGCAGACCCTTACCAGCTTGAATCCAGATCAGGTAAACCTGGCAGATTGTTGATATTTCATTACAGAAATGACTTTTTTACTCTCGAAAACCATCCTGAGAAATTGTGTGTGATGGCCATTTCCCCTCCCAGATCTCCCTGATATCGTGGCAGCCGGTGTCCTGCAGGGTATGTACCCCCGAGACGTCAAAGTGAGTTTCAAGAAGAGCTGTGGTAAACCCAGTGTCCTCACCTGTGCACCAGAGCTGCCCGTGTATCCCAGAATCCCCATCATTACCATAAACAGAAGTGACATCAGCTCCATGCCAGAGTCACACAGAACATAAGTGCATCGCTGCCGTGTTGCCTAGCAACTCCACCTGTCTAAATGTGCCTTTGCATGTTTATATATCGACTGAATCTCGTCTTCCAACTTTTAAATCAAAGAAAATAGTCCCATCATTTATATGGACGAAAATAATATTACAATGATGTAGAATTAACTGGACTTTGTTACTATATTAAATATTATACTATATTGGGAGATATTAGTTTAAAATAAATGTGCGGATTTGGAGCTCAAGACCCATTTATTGTCAATGTCAATGTTGCGCTGGTTAATGATCGTTAATATTATTTGGTTTTGTGCTTGTCAGACAAATCTTTATGGTCTCATGAGATATTTAAAAAATTTTCCCCTTAAAGGAACACTCCGAATTTTTTGGACTTTAGCTTATTCACTGTATCCCCCAGAGTTAGATAAGCCCATCTCCGTGCGTGCTGTAACTCTATCTGACGCACCCACCACTAGCCTAGCTTAGCATAAAGACTGTATGTAAATGGCTACAGCTAGCATAATCCTATTAAGAGACAAAATAACACAATTTAACCCAATTTTCCTATTTACATGTTGTGATTTGTATAGTCACAGAGTACAAATAACAAGGTAATATGAGACACAGATATCCTTTAACCGTATAAATATTGGAACTATATTCTCAGAAGACGGTGCGTCTCAGGTGCTACGGTTATCACTCCGCCCAAGTAGCAGTGCTCCCTTCTGACAATATAGTTCCCAATATGTATATGGTTAAAAGATACCTTGTTATTTTTACACTCTGTGACTATACAAATCACAACATGTAAATAGGAAAAAATTTTGCATTATTTCATCACTGATTTGGGATTAGTATGCTAGCTGTAGCCATTAACATCCAGTCTTTGTGCTAAGCTAGGCTAGTGGCAGGTGCATCAAACAGAGTTACAGCACACACAGAGATGAGAAAGGTATGTATGGACTGATCGAACTCTGGGGGATACAGTGAATAAGCTAAAGTCCAAAAGAGTGTTCCTTTAAACTCTGTAATAAAAAAAAAATCAGCTTTACATTTCATTATAAAATTCACATTTCAAACCATGGTTTAGGTCACTGATTTTGACTGTGCCGAGCCATTTGTCTGTATTTTAAAAGTGTATTTTTGTGTATTAAATAAAGACTGATTAGTTCTTGGTCAAAAAAC
Organism: Cyprinella venusta; assembly: GCA_038021265.1. NCBI lineage: Eukaryota > Metazoa > Chordata > Actinopteri > Cypriniformes > Leuciscidae > Cyprinella > Cyprinella venusta. The sequence continues at coordinate 9,379,679 of CM075886.1, forward strand.
AAACAAGGAATTATTCAAATGAGACAACACATTAAGAAAACCTGGATCCTTTATTGAAGATTTGATTATAAAAGCAGGTTGGAGTGAGTCAGAACCCGGACTGATTGGAATGCCTGTTGGAACTGGACCCAGGATGTGCCGCTCTGCGGATCAGGACTGGTGAGTGACGGTCCCACGAAGGGGGCGGAGCTCCAATGACCACATACACACTCTCACACACACACGCACTCACTTATTTCCACTAGAACTCTAGTGGCACCAAATTAAATCCCCTTAAACCCAGAGTCCCGTTGTTTCCTCGAACTTAAATTACTCTTTAGCTACCGCGAAAGGTTTTTCCACTTCGATCTTGCCGCTGTCGTGGATTGTGACGTCCTTGAGAGGTTTATCTCGGCCATCGGTCTTCGTGCCCTCGATCTTTTTCACAACGTCCTTGAAGACAAAGGGAAATGCTCAAAATTTTCAGGAAGTCAGGAATCATATAGAAGGAAGAACGCCTCTACAGATGGACGAAGTGGAGATACTCACCATGCCCTCTAGGATTTTGCCAAACACAACATGTTTGCCATCCAGCCATGGCGTTTGGACCGTGGTGATGAAGAACTGGGAGCCGTTGGTGTCTTTGCCAGCATTGGCCATACTGAGCCAACCAGGACCGTAATGCTTCAGCTTGAAGTTCTCGTCAGGGAAACGGTCTCCATAGATGCTCTTACCTACATAAAGACAGACAGACGCGTTAGAAATCTCAGTCTATTGGGCGTTTTTTGGCATTTAAGCGACCTCAAACTCATTTTTTTGTAGTGTTTTTTTGTAGTGTTATGACATCATAAATGGTAAAAATGTCAAACTTTTGTATTTCAATACCCCCAGTTCCATCTCCCCTGGTGAAATCTCCTCCTTGGATCATGAAGTCTTTAATCACCCGATGAAACTTGCTGCCTTTGTAACCAAATCCTTTCTGGAAATCGAAATCACACAGTTTAGTCTCAATTGATTCATGAATACTGACCCCCAGTGGAAAGACACACTCACCTCTCCAGTGGCCAGCTGGAGGAAATTTTCCGTCGTTTTAGGGACAGTCTTTCCAAAGAGTCCAATAACTATCCGTCCAACATCCTCATCTCCGATCCTGATATCGAAGTACACCTGGGAAAACAACCCACCAAATCCAGTTACACCGGTACATCAAAAAACACTTCTGCAGGAGATGCATTAGATCATAGGAATTCCACTCCACCAAGAGACCACAAACCCCCCACTTATCATTTAAGTGATAAATACTGATGCAATATTAAATTATGAAACACTTCTGTAACGTTACCAACCTTATTATATTATATTTTGCACAAAACCCATGAACTTTGGTAAATTCAAATGAAAAAGCAAAACCGAGAATTTGCAAGCAAAAAGAAATTACCTCCACGAATCAATCACGCTGAATTTAAGTGTGAACGCAACATTAGTAATTCGAATTCCATCATTTGTATCCAATAGGCCAGATTCAATGTTGCAGTGCATGTAGCGTCTCTGTACCTTAGCCGTGACTTTTGGTCCCTTTTTCTTCTCATCCGCCTCTGATCCGCTCGGGAAAAGCAGGAAAATCACCGAGGCAACGATCAATGTGACTGCCACCAAAAACTTCATCCTCCTCTCACAGATCCGCACCATGAACGACCCGAAAAAACTGTATGTGTGGCGATGACTGTGTTTTAGGGTTTCTGGGGCATCCGGGGAGGAGATTTAAGCTGCGCCCCAGACATTACGACCAAACCCGGGCGACATTTGAGAACTGTAACTGATCCAGGAACAGATGAGTAAGTATAATCACTATGGGAACACACACCCAATCCAACTGATCTGAGAACAGCCGATGGAAGCGCACGCTCCTAAATGTGACGTGTCCCAACCCAACGGATTCTGATTGGACGGGTTTGTGTCTGTCTAGGTTTGAAGAGCCAATCAGAGTTTGAAACGCGTAAAGAATGGACGGAGCCAGAGGCGCAAGTGGAGACGCATCAGCATTAAAGGCACAGGACACTAAATAAAAGGTGAAGTTTTTGTTTGTAATAATATTCAGCAAATTTAGTTAATTAAAACCGCTTACGACATACTTTTAACCCTCAATCGGGTCTTTACAACCCCTATCGACTTTTACTTAACAAAAAAGGTTCCCTTCATCTAAGTGGAATAAGATTTTGTGACTTTTCATTTCACCTGGGCTTGATTCGGAAGGTATGTAAAAAATGTTTACATTTAGGGGTCAATATGACCCCACATTGAAATGAATGGGAAATAAAACTAAATATATTTTCTTCATGTGTCAAAAAACAAACAAACAAAAAACGGCATAAATCTGAAACTTTTTACTCAGAAATGAAGGCCTAGTACTAGAGCATAAATGCAATGTATCATAAAAAATATTTCATATGCTAGTAATGCTAAAGCTAATGGTGTAACGTTAGTTGAGGAATTGTGTAGTATATGGATACAAAAGTACTTTATATTTCCGAAAACAGAGCAATAATAAATAGATGAAAAGTAAACAAAATTTTTTTTGTATATATTATACATATATTATTATATATTATTTGTACAATTACTCAATCAATTGTTGGGGTCCAGAAGTGTAAACAGGAAACGAAGACCATTTGAAGGATAAGTGCATCAGTACATAACGTACAGCACAACAACACTTTCATTAAAGACAATAATATAGACCATTTCAAAAGATGTAAACAACACTGGTCCAGAAGCACTTCCTGTTTCAGTTTGTAACTGTTTTCTTTATTTCACATATAAAGAAAACTTCTTAAAGACGTTTGTTTAACTTTTTGATTCAGTTTTAAATGTTCTGTTTGTTGTATTTTATCCCAGCTTTTATGTAGTGTTAAAAAACTGAAACAGGAAGTGCTTCTGGGCCAGTGTTGTTTACATCTTTTGAAATGGTCTATAGCATGAAAAGCACAAAAAAATAATTTCTGCCTTAATATCTGATAGGTTGCTGCGTTTAAAAACTTTTTTATGAAGCCATCAACATAATATTGCAACACTGAACAACCTCTTTGTTCTCACCACTCTCAGCACAACAATATTTTAATTAAAGACAATAATATAGCATGAAAAGCACACAAAAAAAAATCATTTCTGCCTTAATATCTGATAGGTTGCTGCGTTTTAACACTTTTTTATGAAGCTATCAACATAATATTGCAACACTGAACCTATTTGTTTTCACCACTCTCACTTCTATCTATAAATGTTATTCAAAAGTATAAGTATAGGGGTAAGAGTACACAAACCACTGCGGGCTATTAACATGGTATAACAATGGTTAAATACTCTCCACACATGCCAGCATGAAGAAACTTTATTATTTATGATGAAGCTAAATGTATTTTTAGACCTATCAAGAATTAGGCCTATTTTCCTACAAAGAAGGAAAACCTATTGCTGCTATTCAAAGACACACACCCTGTTCTTGACACTTAAATAAATATTTATTTGGATTTATTTAGATATAAAGACATTAAAAAAAAGCATTTCCAGGACACCATGAACTTAAACTTCAAGGTTTAGTGTGCTCAGTCTACACCCAAAATACTGCGTGAAGATGTCTGGATGTCCCTTATAAAACTGTGCCAGGAGTCGGTTCTTCTCTTTCAGGGAATATTTGGTGTTTTCGTCGATGTTTTTCAGGAGAGAGTACAGCTCGTTTTTAGTCACGTCCTTTATGGTCTCTGTGTACGCGTCTCTTGGCACTCGCTGACAAAGTGGGGTGTCTAATATTCAGAAGATAAATGCAATAAATTCTTGTCACACAAACATTAGCATGGCCAAGTTAAATGGTCAAACAATAATATATAAATATTCAGGGTTATTATCAATAAGTAAAATTGTTAAAAACATTTGTTAATTTAAATAAAGCTGAAATGAAAAGCACTAAAATATCAAATTAAAATTAAACTAAAACAATAAATAATTTACCCAAATAGATAAATTAAATAAATGACCCAAATAGTAAATGTAAAACAAACAAACAAACACCTAAGTGACAAAGCACGTAATCATAAAAATTACTAATTAAAATGAAATTAAAATATAAAGTATAATAGCCAATTAAAAATAATAATAAAAACAACAATAGCCTACTATATAAACAAAATAGAACTGAAATAAAATACTGAAATGAAAAACTTAACAAAAAATAGAAAATGTTGCCAAATTAAACTGAAAGTTGAAAAGAAAAAAGTATAAATAAATGAAAATAAATAAAAACCTGAAATCAAATTTAAATATTAGATGAAAAAAAAAAAGTCAAGAAATGTTGCCTTGGCAAATCAACAAAATTATAATGAATGCTGAAACAAAACTAAGTAAATAAAAAATACATATAAATAAAATAAAATAAACCTGTAATGAAATATAAATATTCGATTAAAAAAAGTCAAATGAAAATGAAATTGTCTTGGAAAACAAACTGAAATTAGAAAGAAAACAAAATAAATAAAAATAAACCTGAAATTAAATATTAGATAAAAAAGTTAATAAATATAACGGAAATAAGTTTATTTTAATTAAAAATGTGATTAAAATGACAAATGAATCACAACCAAAATGGAGAAGAAAATATATATATATATATATTATTATTTTATTTTTTAAATATATATAATTTTATTTTTTATAATATATATATATATATATATATATATATATAAAATATTGTATATATATATATTTTTTATTATTTATTTTTATATATATATATATATATATTTTTTTTTTTTACTCAACACTGTAAAAACCATACCGGTAGACGTAGAATCTCTTTGTTTCACAATCTCATCCAGTTTCTCACTGACCAGTTTGTGAAGAGAACCTGGAATCTAATAAAATGTTAAACTGTAATGCACAACAGCTTCTTAACTGATTGATATCATTATTGATCACTTTCTTAATTGATTATTAAAGGCACATAAATGAGAGAAACCTTGAAGATCTCCTGGTGGTTGTCGAGCATGAAGAGCATCAGCAGGTCCATGTTTCCTTTGGTCAGACTCTTGCTCTGGATGACGGCTCTGGTGAACGTCTTCTTCACAACCACCCGGTTTTCATTCTGAAGACTCAAAATAAGGGTAAACATGACAGATTTGTGGTGAACAACTCCTCACATGCATTAGGACTCCTCACTTCTCTGTGCAGCCGGACACTCGCAGCGTCTACAGCTGCTGCCATGAACTCCAGAAGTCTGCGCAGTTCCTCGCGTGCAGACGGACACAGCAGCTTCAGCGTCAGCTGCAGGACTTCCAAAGCTCCTTCAAACGTCCCGTTCGCTAGATACACAGGTAAACAGATGCTCAGACACACACAAAAAAACATTGGTTTGTTTTGGAAAGAATGAATCATTTAGCTTCACCCAGGAGTTCCATGATCTGGATGTAGACGTCTGCCATGCTGTCACAGAGGAGAGGCCTGCGCTCCACGTGTCCATAGTGTTTTTCCAGCACGTGAAACAGTAGCAATTTGCATTCATCGTGGCCTGAGGGTCTGACCTGTCCATCCTCTTCCTCACAGGCGAACGTGGGCATTTCTCTGCTCACCTCCACCACCAGATGATCCGGAAGGAAATCCAGCAGGTCTATGGCTGCCGACAACCAAACATCAGCTCTGGATGGAGGAAGACTCTTATTAGGCTCATCTGAGGTTTCATTTCTTGACCGATTAAAGGTGAAGAGTTCTCACTGTGATTCTTTGAAGGCCTTCAGAACCTCTCGGTCGAGGTAGCTGTTGGTGTACAGGAGGCCTGGCTCATTATCTCTGCCCCGGGACGGCGGGGAGACGATGCGTGCGCAGTTCAGCACCCCCTCCAGCAGGGGGAGATCTATCAGCTGGGACAGCCTGCGTACCGTCTGCTCCTGCCACACTTCTCTTACCACTGAAGGAGAGATCAACAAACTCCTTTTGCCAAATAGGTAGGAAAACTTAAACACCCATAATGCACTGGGCATGCTGCTCTCCAAGGCAACTCCCAGCAGTCGCTATGGATATGCTAACCAGAGACAAATTCAGCCTTGCTTGAGTAGGAAATACTTCTTAGCAAACGCTCCGTTTTAATGGTTTCGACTTGTATCGTTCTCTGGTGCAAGAATTAACAAGAGTAAACGTTCAGCGGGAGCGAGTTTCTTTCAGTTGTAGGCAGCGGCTAAACACTACAAAGAATCGTAAATGGGGAGAGAACCACATGGTGAAAATCTGAAAAATGTGTTTGTAGTTGAGATTTCAAATTGGATGACCGCGAACAGTGTTTTAGGCCAAACTGTTTTGATGAAAGCCCTGGAGCGGTCAAAATCCGCTGGATGGAGCGTTTGGAATAAAAAAAAATATATATAAATAATAATAATTTCAAGAGAAAAATAAAACATTTTTCACAGTATGCATACCATTGTTGGCAACTCAGAGTTAATTATGATATATATATATAAAATTATGTGTGTGTGTATATTTTTACTTTGAGGTATACTAGCTCTAAAGTGGAAAACGAAATCGACAATTAGATTAAAAATATTTATTTTTGGCAATAATATACCATGTTTCTACCTCAAATAAATAAATAAATTAAGAATTATGAGATAGTTTAAAATAAAGTCACAATTACATTTCAAATTTAGGCACACACTTTAATATAATCAGAATTTAAGATATTTAAAAAAAAAAATTAAAAAAGTAAAAAAAAAAAAAAAAACACTTGTGACCCTTATTGTTAATCCATCTCATATATAGCCTATGTTTCTATATATATATCTTTTTTTCTCCTAAATTGGATTAAGAACTTAGTAAAAAAAAAGTTCTAAAATAAGTATAAATAAATCAATTATTTTTTGTAAATCTGAGGTGGCATTTTATAAAAAATAAATTTAATATATATATATTACATTAAAAAAATATTAATACATTTATAAAAAAATAACATTTTATTATATATATATATATATATTTATTTTATTTATTTTTTTATAAAATGCCACCTCAGACAGATTTACTAAAAAATATTATTATTATATTTTTGACTAACGATGACAAGCATTTAATACGGTTTTTATTTAAACAAAATTGGATTAAAGTTAGGAAAAAAGCTTGTATGCCTAAATTTAAATTGAGACTATTTAAACTCTCCCATAATCTTAAAACAAACAAAACATTTAATGTTGCAATATACTATATTGCCACATCAGAGTTACATAAATGTAACTATAATAGTTTGAAAAAAACAAAACAAAAACGAGACAGACAAGCTTTAACTATTCAAATTAAAATACGTTTTAAAGATACTTTAGCAAGTTATTTAGTTAGATCAACACCATTCACTGCATTTAACATTCGACATGAAAACCACTCAGTAGATTACAGTGCAAAGTATACAAGCACAGCTTTTGTACCTCAAACAAAATCTGAACAAATCTCTCACCAGAGGGTGGAATATATTCATTGGGAGGAGAACCGGCAAGTCCAGTCAAGTTCAGCTTCTCCATGAGCCGATCCAGTGCCTGACCCGGCTTCACAGGTGTGCTGTGAGAGAATAACAGGATGTCCGGCCTACAAAGATCAATAACCGCAATCATTATAAAACATTCAGTGCTGCACCACAAACATCCACAGATATCTGAAACACCTGCATGGTGTGACGTTCATAATGCTCTCTTCACTGTGAGGGAAAAGAGCCATTTCAAGCATGTCCTGGGACAGATCCTCAGTGTTCAGGAATCTGTAGAGACTGCTGCTGCTGTCCTGGAAGACTCCTGGTTTACTGATCTTCCCCAGACCTTTGGTTCCCACCGCCTCAAACACCTTGCAGTCCAGCAGCACCTGACACAGACGGGCCACCATGACTCTGGAGACCAGGGCATCTCCCAGAACCTGGCTCTGAGTCAGATGAGCCTGGATGACATCCACAGCATCAGAGCCCAGAAAGCAGCTGTCGTGAGACTTCAGATGCTGCCTGCGTTTCTTCACCTTCACCTGGGCCTGCAGGACGGTGATGATGTGCCTCCAGATCTCTTTGTTTTGAACCTTGTTGGTCTGTTCATCTTGAGGTCTGTTGATCAATCTGCGATCTGAAGAAACACACAAGCATTGGATCTATACATTTTAAACACGCTAGCTTGAAGTTTCATAAAGCTGGCATTACCGGGAGGTCGGTTCATGGGGCTGTATAATTTCCCCGCGAGATTTAATGCAGCAACTTTATCTTGAACTGAAGCCATGCATTCGTTTGCTCTCGGAGTCTGCAGATCAGACTCAAACTCATCAGTGTGTCATTAATCAACAGCCGCTCATTAGCGACCTCTGCATGATTGGCTGACAGAGGATCAGTGGAAATCACAGCCGAGATCAACGCCCAGATGCGACACTAGATGGAAGCAAAGTATCTTTGAATAAAAGAGGCCACATGTGGAATAACACACCACACACTGCTCTGAGCCTAGTGTGTGTGCAGTTTACAGTTTAACAACGAACAGTTCGCACATATCAGTGTCTGGGTTTAAATGGATCTATGTCCACTACACTTGACAAAATACGCAATATACAACTAAAGCGTTCATCCATCCATCTCTCTATCTGTCCGTCCGTCCGTCCGACCATCCATCCATCCGTCTGTCTGTCTGTCTATCCATCCATCCATCTATCTGTCCGTCCGTCCGTCCGTCCGTCCATCCATCCATCCGTCTGTCTGTCTGTCTATCCATCCATCCATCTATCTGTCCGTCCGTCCGTCCGTCCGTCCATCCATCCATCCGTCTGTCTGTCTGTCTATCCATCCATCTATCTGTCCGTCCGTCCATCTGTCTGTCTGTCTGTCTGTCTGTCTGTCCTCTCCGTCCGTCCGTCCGTCTGTCTGTCCGTCCATTCATCTGTCTGTCTATCTATCTGTCTGTCCGTCCGTCCATCCATCTATCTATCTATCTATCTATCTATCTATCTATCTATCTATCTATCTATCTATCTATCTATCTATCTATCTATCTATCTATCTATCTATCTATCTATCTATCTATCTATCTATCTATCTATCTACGTCCGTCTGTCCATCCATTCATCTATCTATCTATCTATCTATCTATCTATCTATCTATCTGTCTGTCTGTCTGTCTGTCTGTCTGTCTGTCTGTCTGTCTGTCTGTCTGTCTGTCTGTCTGTCTGTCCGTCCGTCCGTCCATCCATTCATCTATCTATCTATCTATGTCCGTCCGTCCGTCCGTCCATCCATCCATCCATCTATCTATCTATCTATCTATCTATCTATCTATCTATCTATCTATCTATCTATCTATCTATCTATCTATCTATCTATCTATCTATCTATCTATCTATCTATCTATCTATCTATCTATCTATCCACCCATCTGTCTGCCTATATATGTATCTGTCTATCTTTATATTGTTTGTAACATTCTAAAGGTTTATTTCTGTCTCTTCTCTTTGGCAGCTGATCCTGTTTTCCGTGTCTGAGGCGGTTGGATCTCCTGTCATCGTTTGAAATGAAGGATGTGTCTGTCGTGTCCCTTTCAGGTTCACATTTCAACACACTCTCTCTTGGGAACACAGCCATGTGACCTATGATCAAATGTTGTTACAGTAATATACCATTCTGTTATCTGTTTCTCTATGGCCACCTCGCTCTCTCACTCTCTCTCTCTCTCTCATCTTTCTTTGTCCTCCGTGGTTCCTGCTGTTTTTAATTTGGTGAGTGTAGGGAATGTCTCTGTGCAGGTTTTCTGTGCCGAACTTGAAATAGTTGTGGCGAAAACTCTGCCAGATGCCCGAGGGGCTTCAAATACCTGAATGAAACATCTTAAAACAAATCTGTGTTTGATGTCCAAGAGAAAAATGAAACCATAACATGTCGGATCAAGGACATGCTATGTGAATAATTCAGCAGGCCTTTTGTTACATAAAATTTTTGTTACATAATTTTTTTTCACTTAATCACTACAATGGTATTTAAATAGACTTTAGAATAGACAAACATGTATGCCTAGCACTTTTAAGGCCTTAGCCAAACAAAGGCACAAATTCGAACTCGGCTCTTATTGAATCAAACATTTGGATGGTCCACAGATTGGTTTGATATATTGAAACCCATGATGCCCTGGCACTGCTGACCTGAATAGCTGTGACCCACACATGCATTTCCACCACTAGAGGGCAGTTTGACTGCCATGATACCTGATTCCAGGGTGATCTGAGGCCAAGTTTCATCTGAGATGCAAATCTTAGAGCAACACACATGCACACAGTTACTGTTGGAGCCTGAAGTCCGCTGCCTGACCGCTCACCACAACACAGGACGGTCCAGATTCCCAGTGCTCTCCAGATCAAACAGTCTGGAGTCTGTTTGACTCAAACTTCCCCTCCACCAATCAGTGGCTAAATTACACTGTTCTGGATCCAAACAGAAGCAAACGAAAGAAAACAGAGTTGATTGGCTGAGGTGGAATGTGCAGTGTGTAAGGTTTCAGACTGTGTGTGAGCTGCAGGTGATGCTTTCTGCAGTCAAGAACACCTGAACTGTTTCTGGACTGTTTCTCAGCTTGGTATTTCAGTTCAACCAGACTTACTGGTGTATTTATGACGGTCATAATTCAGGACATGTGGCAATATTTGGCACATGAACAAAGATGGATGCATCTTTCCCGCTTTACGTGAGTTATGAAACACAATAGACCTTTGCTTTTAGACCTTTGCATGACTGATATTCAAATGAATGTAATCATGCTGAACAAAGGAGCAAAACAGCTTCTATGCAAATTATGTTAATGTCTCATATTGTCGCCTATAAAAGAGGCAAAAATTCACCTAATACTTAAAATTAAAATGCTGATCCTGATCGAATTAGATATAAAAACGTACAAATTAGGGCTGTCAGACGATTAATCACGATTAATCGCATCCAAAATAAAAGTTTGTGTTTACATAATATATGTGGGTGCACTTTGTATAATTATTTTGTGTATATATATATATATATATATATATATATATATATACACACATGCATGTATATTTAAGAAAAAAATATTATTTATATAATATATTGATATTTATTGATATTTATATATAATAAAATTAGATATAAATCTATATACAGTATATACTGTACATGAAAATATTTCTTAAATATATACAAGCATGTGTGTGTATTTATATATATATATATATATATAAATAATTATACTCAGTTCACCCACATATATTATGTAAACACAAACTTTTATTTTGGATGCGATTAATCGCGATTAATCGTCTTACAGCCCCAGTACAAATATATGCCGTGGCCCCACAAAGATGGCAATCTCCTAAATCCTTGTCCTTGTGGGGACATTTTTTGGTCCTCATGAGGAAAACAGTTTATAAATCATACTGAGGGATGTTTTTGGAAAATTAAAAAATGCAGAAAGTTTTGTTTGATGGGTAGGGTTAGGGGTAGAGTAGTTAGTGTAAATCAATATGTCTATGGAAAGTCCCCATAAAACATGAAAACACAACATGCGCGTGTCGTTTTTATTAATTCAAATAAATATATTTAGGCTATTTTAAAATCCATACAGGCTTGCCTTGAATTAAAAGCCTATGTTAGATGGTTATTAAAAAAATGGCATTACGAGAATCCGAAAATCAGCAAAAATCAGAGTAATGCACATTCAGAGAGAGAGAGAGAGAGAGAGACTGTCAACAGTGACTCCGCCCCCTCCGTCTTTATTCAGTGTGTTTCTCAGCCTGAAGGACAGAGAGAGAAAGAATCAGACACCAGGACACCAGGAGGAGAGACGGGCAGAACACACCGAATCATGGCCACAGCAGACACGAGACCGCAGCACATCCTTCCGTCCGATCCCCGCACACAGAGCCTCATGTCACGGGTCACCGGCACCAGAACCGAGCTGTCTGACACCACGGCGGATCCGAGGCCAGAATGAGGGTGATTTACGTCCAGAACGCCGGCGTGGTCGCTGCTTTCTCGCCTGAGATTTTCTGCGGTAGATTGAAACAAAGGAATAACGGAGAAATCATGATCGAACGCGCCACGGGAAAGAGAACACGTCATAACGGAGTAGGATACGTCATAATGGTATAGAACGCGTCATAATAGAATAGAGCACAATAGATACGTTGTCGTTCTAATTGTGAATGACACATTGTAGCAGTTTTATAAGTGCCATAGAAACCACTTGGCGCGTGTTCATTAGATTCTTTTTTTTAATAATATGCCTTTTTAGTCCGTTTTTAATCCATACCGAACCTGGTTTTATCGTTCATAATTAGACTAGGGATATTATTTTTCTTTAGATAGCCTGCCATAGCCGGCTATGAGTAGAATAGATAGACACCTCATTAAAATATGAGTCATTATTGACAATCATAAATTAGTTCATATCTTTGCATTGTAATTTATTTATTTATTTATATGCTAATTGGGTATATTAATTAGGTTTTATATTATCAATATTTCAAAGCATTTAGTCAAGATATTTAAACAGAGGGAGGCATCCTCCCGCATGATGGAGACACAAAGGCCAGGTGACCCGTCGGGCCCCTCAGTGGTGGCGGAAGCCCCCGAGGGCCCCGGTGAGGTGAAACGCAGCAGCTCTGGTGTGAAGAAACATCATCACAAACACAACCTAAAGCATCGATACGAGCTGCTGGAGACCCTGGGGAGAGGAACGTACGGCAAAGTCAAGAAGGCCATCGAGCGCCATTCTGGAAGAGAGGTGAGCGTCTGCGAAATCAGTCAGTCTAATGTCATAGCAATGATAATGCCATGATACACCAGTCATTGAAATTTTGAATCAATGAATCATTTGGTAAATGTACAGCACTGGCCTGTTTCTTGGGCCGGCTGTAGTTTGTCATTTGGGGTGTCAGCTAAAACTATAATAACCCGATTTTGTGTTTGGCTCGTTTCAGCCCATCTCATGGGAAGTCCACCCACGAGTGTGCTCCGCACGCGTTCAGTGGTGCAAGAGCAGATGCTTTAAATCTTGTGTAAAGTTGCTTTAATGGCCCCCATTAAACGCATCACTCTTCAAACAATTGACGGTTTCTATTGCAGTTGGGTTCAAAGGTCACAGCTGACCGCTCACTATAAGTGACCTATGTGTTAAAGACCTTGAGTTATGATTTTGGGGTCACTAATGGGCCAGCATAGTTGACCTAGGAACTGACCTAGTTGGCAAGTTATGCTGAGGTCAGGCAGGGCTTAAGTGTCCGTTTGCTCATTAATCAGACATACCGGATTCATTCGGCACGCTGCGGCACGTGGCGTTGGTTGTTGTTTAACGTTGCGGCTCGGTCACCGCAGAACCCAGAACAGCTGCTGGAAGCAATGAAATCTTTCTATTCTGCTAAAGTTCAACCAAAAAATGAAGATTCTGTCATTGTTTTCTCACCCTTATGTCATCCCAACCCTTTCTTCTTGTGGAGAGCAAAAGCTATTTTGAAAAACTTTTCAGTCCATTCAATGATAGTCAAGGGGGTCTAGTTTTGTTCTTCACTTTCTTCTTGTGTTCAGCACAAACCATGTTGTTGCTAGTTCTTTCACCCTGAGTAGATTTGTTTATGGTTTTGAGTGTTAGCATCTGACTGATTTAACTAGCTTCAACCAAGTGATTGAATTTGCGCTAAAATACTGTAGAGTTTGATTGTTTGTATGGGAAACTAACTAAGAATGACTGTTTACTTGTGTTTTGTTATTAGCATTTAGCATCGTTTTTTTTAAATCTGCTAATAGACCTGAAACCCATTCTTGAGGTTTGACCTAGCACCCGCTAGTCATGTATATTTCCATGGCAACAATATTGTTGGTGGCTTTTATGAGCTGTAAGCAGATATATAGCCTTCTTTTAGTTTAATAATTTACAGTTCAGGCTATTTCACAACACAGTCACACACACACAGACACAGGTCTGAGTGTATCGGTGGGCAGTGTGCCGAGTGTTGGCAGGCTGTTGAAGAATGTATGAGCGCACTCTAAAATACCTAAAAATAAAATGGTGCGCACACACACATACATGTTTTTTCATTTACCTCAAACTCAGACGCATGGTAAAACATAATTTGTCATGCGTGTTTGTGGGCCCATAAACTTAAAGTCACTCAGAGAGACATACAGTGTTGTTTTCTGGCACCAGTTTAGTGTTCTTAGCAGGAATTAATCAGAAAAACTGTTAACCAGCCGGACGCACTATCTGTAAAGAGTTATAGCGCAGACGCATGGATAACAGACAGAGAAACCGCTGATAACTGCTCACAGAGACTAAACATTTGAAACCACAGTCTTACGACAGGCTTACACCATAGGAAAGAAAATCACACTGCACACTTTTTCTTACATTATATGTCATACATCGTACATTAAAAGTGATAGTTCACTCAAAAATTAAATTTCTGCAATCTTTGAATCACCCTCATGTTGTTTAAAACCTGTATGACTAGGAGCCGTTTATACGACACTGTTTTTCAACTAAAACCAGAAAACTTTTTATGGGTTTTGGCCGTTAATTTACACAACTGCATTTTGGGGGGGCAGAAAATGCAAACTTTTGAAAATAAGTTTCTAAGGGCAAGTTTTTGAAAATGATACCGTTATCGTCTCCGTGGAAACTACAGAAATGCAAATTTGTGAACTGTGATGTCATGTGCATACGTATTACTTTTTCAGTCTATAGGCGTGTACTGTTTCTATACAAAGTGACATCGCCAACTACTGGCCTGGCAGCAGAATACAGTGTTTTTTTAAATAGTTTTCACTTATCAGTTTTCACTTATCCTGTATGCGAAAAACAGAAAACGCAAATGGAACAGAAAAGAAGCATTAGCGCCCCTTGTGGTTTCATTGAGAATGCACCATGTACTTGTATTGTGTTGTAAATTGCATTTCGACACACTTTACAATGCAGCAACATGTGAAAACTCACTTGCTTACTTAAATGCATTTAGCTGTTTTTTTAATTTTTATTATAGTGTTCGGACACATTTTGCAGCGCAAAATCTTAAATTGGGCTTGCATACTGTGAAACGTTCGCATTCACATATTGCATGAATGAATAGAATGTTTAAACACCAGAATGCAATACCGCATTAAGGCCACTTCCACACGAAGCCGGTGCGTTCCCTATCCGTTTTTTTTTTCGTCGTTCTAAAAAAAATCCGTAAAACGGCGTCGTCTCAAGAAATATCTGCGTGCACACGAAACCACTGAAACCGAACTGTGTAGTATATATGCCAGACCAGTATGGGGCGCTGTAATTTTGCCACAGAGATACACTATACACGGAGAAGATTTTGAGCATGCGCATAACCTTGCGCGCTGTATAAGAATCAAGAAGAAGAAGACGGGTTCTGGACTGGCTGCAGTAACACGTCTCTGTCCATGCGGGGGCGCTCGCGGTCGAGTGCAGAATGAATGGGAGTCAATGGGGTTTCACCCCCAGAAATCCACTTTTCTCAGGATGTAATTTTTTGTCAAGTAATTTGAAAGTTGCATTCAAAAGGGATGGCTAAGATAATACACTCAGCTTAAAATTGCATTTTTAAGTTCACTTATCTGTTCTAAAAATCCGTTCAAAAATCGGATGACGTCACACAATAGCAGAATGCTAGCGTGTTCCGACCAACAACGGCCTAACCTGTAAGAAATCAAAATGACATAAGTACTCGTTCATTCGACTTTTGGCCTATAATCTATATTGAACTTGCGGAATCAACAATAAAATCTATGTTAATTTAACGACAAGCAGGTGAAAGAGACGCATTTAGCCGTTTAGCCCCATAGACTCCCATTCATTCTGCTCTCACCCGCGATCACCTCCAGTGGAATTCTAATGGAACTGCAACCAAGGTGATACACATCGGGGCTAATAGGAAGTGCCAAGGCTCTCCGTAGACGGGCTCTGGACGAATATGGTGTGTGACGCAGCCGACATCATCGTGATGACATCATCGTTTCACAAAATATACGGATTGGCTGTACACACGAAACCGCAAGGGTGTCATTTTCAGATTCATCCACTTTGGGACCCGGTTTCAAAAAAATAGCGGTTTCACTCTCCCAAAACGGCGGATCCGTGTGGACGAAACGCCAATACGATAAAAAAAAATTTAACGTATACAGCGAAACGCGTCTTCATGTGGACGGGCCCTAAATTTACTTTTCATATTTGCATTGAGTTATGAGGGTATTGTGATTTTCTAGCGCAACAATGTTTGTTTTGCGTTTGTGTTCGCGACTTGCATTGTGTTAGCACTACATAGCACTGAATAACGCAACAACTCACAAAATCAAAGCTGTGTACATAGAAACATTTGTGTGTTTTTGCTTGCGTTGTTA
This sequence comes from Cyprinella venusta, assembly GCA_038021265.1. Taxonomy (NCBI): domain Eukaryota; kingdom Metazoa; phylum Chordata; class Actinopteri; order Cypriniformes; family Leuciscidae; genus Cyprinella; species Cyprinella venusta. The sequence continues at coordinate 9,396,063 of CM075886.1, forward strand.
ATACTTCATCAAACTTGCATATCTGAAAGTGTAATGCGTTTGGCAAACATATTAAAAACTTTAACGTTAGGCACAATTAATTGCAACGAAAATGTGCGAGTCATTCGTGATCTTCACTAAATGAGTTATGTAAGATCAATCTTCATATTTAGTTTTGTGCCTCTCAGTGATGTCCCTTTTGTTGCTGAGCGTAATGTTTATTCTGCCATGATAATCTGTTATTAACACGTACGAACACAAAGTTCTGACTGTTGATAAATGCTACAATCCAGTTCTTGACCTCTTCTCCTATGACACAGATAACCGAAGAAATTGCTCAACATATTTCTTCTTTATGGCTTTACCAGCCTGATTCAGCATAATGACCCGAGCATGTGTGTGTGAGCTCTCGCGCGTATGAGGTCAGTTCTGTACGTGTTTGCATTGCATTTGTGTCTATCTGAATGCACAAACAAGATCGGATGTCCACAGATCATAACGGAGGACATTCCTTCCACGGTGTGATGAATTGGTCACATGTCCATCATGTGTGTGTGTTTGTCCGTCTGCGGGCGAAAGGTCACTGACAAGTCAAGACAAACATTTTAAAGTCCATCTTGAGCAGGAAATGAAAGCGCTGTGGAAAATTAATATCCTGTACGGGGGCCAAAACAGCATGATCGAAATGCAACTCTAAATTCTGATCCAGGGTCAGTGAGACCTTCAAAAGTCATAAATGTTATGTTCGCTGTAGTGTTTTCATAGGAAGATGGTGGCCTCTAGCGGTTGTAGGAGACAGAGACAGTTTATTTAATGAAATTACTTATCCACCATGAGTGTTGCGTCGTATTTCTGAGAGTTTTCAGGTTCTCTAACCCTTTGCAAACTTATTTAATGAAATGCAAAAACTCGTCCGCACTTTTATTGATCCTGTATTCTGTTCACACAGATAAACAAATAAAAATCTCGACTGTTTGGGATCCTGTTACTACCTCAGTGGGAATGCAGTCTTTTTTTTATCTTCCTGGAGATTATTTTAAACTCTCGCTCCTGCTGCGTATGAACAAACTGCGACATTAGTATTCCTGGCGTCTCTAGCGGACCTGGCGGGAGGTGAATACCTTCAACTGCACATAACTTCATGAGCTCATGGAAAACAGTCCGTGATGGCTTTCCAATAAAGAGCGGGACTTGCCCATTCTGCTTTTAGAGAACGGGCCCTGGTTTCTGGATTTGTTTATGTCTTTTTATTCCACATAATCAGTTTGGAAGCATTGCGCTAGGGCTTTCCTTTTATGGATGTAGTCGCTGATTTACCTTCGGCTCCTCGGAAACATGTGGTTTTGGTTTCTCCGAGAAAAGCAGAGATTTGCCTGCATGCTCGCCATTAATGTGAAGACTCTGCTCTGGGAATAACAGCGATGAGGAGGAGCGGATAGACCTGTTTTAGGGACCGTTTGGGGCCCGTCAATGTGTATGACATCACAAAACAAACAGAATTGACAAAGGACTTCCTTTTTTCCAGTGAAGGTCTATCATCGGCTGACTCATTGTTCACTTTGCTCTTCAAATGGACGTGTAGCACACGCCTGGGGGTAAGAGATAGGACAGAAATAGACAGGAAAACATTTCCTCTTCTCTCCTGATGACATCATCCATCAGGCAGTGAGCAGGGCATCTCCTCTCTGCCCATATCGAGTGTGTTTAGGTCATGTGATGGTCACATCGAGGGCCCATGAGAGCTGAATAAACACACGAGAGAGCTTTCATTCCGCTTCCAAACACTGCACCCTCATTTTCCAAAAAAACATCAGGAAAATTACACGGCAAGAGGCTGAAAATATGCTCAGTTGAGACGTGTTTATGGGATAATTCTGTGTGTGTGTGATGGGATGATTGCACCTTTGCGTCTGAAGAATCTACTCAGGTGTTTTTCTGACATTCAAGAATAGAGTGTTTTTGTTTGAGTGGTTGGTGCACATGCTCAAACAAAAAGCCATAAAACTGTGGCTTATGCTGGCCACGCGCTTGAAGATTTTAAGCTCCATTTTGGGCTTGATTTGCACCCGCTCGACGATTAGGGGGGGCGCGGCCCGATTTGAGGCTTGTGCAATGGAGGTTTTTTCCAAAAAAATTCTCAATTGTGTTGTAGAGCTGCACAACTCTTGGTAATTTTTTAATTTCTTTTAAAATAGAGATTTGAATTGAGATAGACTGCCACGATTCTGAGCAGACAACTAAATAAAATAACATGTAAATCACTTGGTGTTCTAACACAATATTATTATGAACAAAATTTGAAACAATAAAACTCTTTCTTTTCTTCAGGTTGCCATCAAGTCTATCAAAAAGGAAAAGATTAAAGATGAACAGGACATGGTTCACATTCGACGAGAAATCGAGATCATGTCGTCTCTTCGCCACCCACATATCATCTCTATATATGAAGGTATCTATCTATCTATCTATCTATCTATCTATCTATCTATCTATCTATCTATCTATCTATCTATCTATCTATCTATCTATCTATCTATCTGTCTGTCTGTCTGTCTGTCTGTCTGTCTGTCTGTCTGTCTGTCTGTCTGTCTGTCTGTCTATCATCTACCTGTCTGTCTATCTATCTATCTATCTATCTGTCTGTCTGTCTGTTTGTCATCTATCTGTCTGTCTGTCATCTGTCTGTCTGTCTGTCTGTCTGTCTGTCTGTCTGTCTGTCTGTTTATCTATCTATCTACAGTATCTATCTGTCTTTCTGTCCATCTGTTTATCTACTGTTTGTCTACCTATTAAACCACTCAAACTCAACAATGAATAAAACATACATTTCTAATGAATCATAGTAATCTTTCATTGACTAGTAATAGGCGTGTGTTGTGAAGGACAGTAAAGGCCTTTTGTTTTATCCATGCAATAATATTTCAGTGAAACTAGATCAGCCTCAGTGAATATGACCCTCCCCATTCCTGACCAGCATGTGTTTCAATGGTTTAAGATCTCCAGAGAAGCCCTGTGTTGATGATTTCTAAAGACGTCTGGTTTCTTCTGCTGATTCTGTGCCACGGCGGGCCTGGCGAGCTCTCGGCGCGCTGACTCGGCGGTTTTCCGCTCAAAGTCCGTCTGGGTTTATAGGGCAGTTTATTTTTGAGTTGCCGTATTCATCTTTGTTCTGTGTCATGACTCCGCCTGTGTTGTGGTTGGCTCGACCCAAAGAAGGGAGAACACCTCTTTAAACGAGTCTCTGGAGTTACCAGCTTTAAATGAGTCTCCAGAGAATCATTTTTTTCTTGGGTCTGGCTTTGTCTTTCATTGCTCCAGTGTCAGAGTGTCTTTCTCCTTTAATTTAATCTTGCCATGTTAAATTATGTTTATGGGTTTGGGCTGGTCGTGGAAATTTTCGGATAGAGGAATGAATGTGAATTGCTTTTGTACCCGTTTAGCAGCGTGAACTTTCCCAGAGGAACATTTTATTACTCAGAGGTTGCTCTTTAATTGCTCAGGAGATTTAGAGCTATGGTTAAAGCATTAAACGTGTGTCAATTGTTTCTCCTAAAATTCCACACAACTGAGACAACTGTGTTGACATACATGTAAGACAATAAAACTCAAGCTCATATTGAGGTCTCTGACTTTTGATTGCAGACTTGTTTGGCAAATCTGAGCACATTTTAAATTACTGGGTTGTTGTTTTGGTTATACTATTTCAATAGTCCACTTTAGACATTCTACTACAGGTATCTACAAGTAACTTTGCATCTACTAGTCATCTAACTCTCATTCATTTGCAATTACATGTAAACTAACTCTCATTAGAGGATTAGTTGACTCACTGCTAGGTTACGGTTTGTAGAATAAGGTAACATGTACTTGCAATGTTACTTGTAGTCAGTAGGGGACATATAAGTGTTACCAGATATTAAACAGACGGTCTACTAATACTCTATTTAGAGTTAGTTGACATATAGTGGTAAAGTTAGTAGAATGTCTATAGTGTACTGTCGAAATAAAGTGTTAAAGTCCTTGCACACTGAGTCCGAAATTTTCGTATTCGCGATTCGGTGGCTCTTAGTTGACCTTTCGCAAAGACCCGCCCCCCTTAGTTACTGTCGCTACGTCCGACAAGCTACGCCGCTCTCACACGCACACCATATTCTCACACAGCGAAAAATACATTGCGGAGCAGAGAGGAGACTGACAACACGCTGACAGACAGGACAGACCTGGTTACTTTTCGGTTAGTCAAATGAACATGAATGAACATAAGATTGAATGTTGTTTTAATCGCGGAAAGGCGTCAGTACACTTCGTTTTTCAAGTTCAAATCCTCCCATGCTAATCTACTATCTCTCCTGACTGCTTTGTCAGACAAAATGGCAGATGGCGAAGTATTATTGGTCAGATTACCTGTCAATCAAGCCCCACGCGAAGGGTCAATAGAGCATCACAGTCCCGCCCACAGCCAGTGCCGGAAGTAAGAATTCAATACAATTTCTCCATTGACATAATTGACGTAACCATACATGGTAGACTTAAAACCAGCTACGGCCATACTAAGCGATTGTATATGCTCATATATACGCTCATATATATAAGTTCATGGGGCACTAACCTTGTTTTTAAGATAAATGCCTTTAATTCGCAATGTCTTGGATAAGTTTTTCATTACCCACAATCCTAAACATCCTAAACACCCACACTCCCACAGTGAATCATCTGATTGGTGGAAGTCGTGTAACGTGTCTGAAACCCCGCGAAGGTACGTGAAGACTGAAGATGTAGTGCTGAAGATGACGTAGGGCTAGTTCATTGGTCGCACCTCAGAGACGCCCCCGCGCCATTGGATGTGAAGTTGCCGTAGCACAGCCTATGAGCGAGCCAGATGCTCAATGTTTTAGCATGTGGAGCTGCAAATGCTTTTTACATATAAGCTTCAGTAAATCGAGGAAAAGGAGTTTCCCTGCACATTCACTATATAAATTTCACTGGAGGAAAAAGTTCACGTGGCCGTCGTCAGATTTGGAAGTCACTCAAAAGGCTCCTTCATGGTGGCTTCAGTCAACTTTAGTGAGGTGCGGTGGTTTATGGGAGGAGTAGTTCCTTTGCTCGGAAATGAAAATATGTACACAGTCTTGTACCCTTGACTTTTTTTTGGATTTTCTCTTTGTTTTTGCAAAAATTTCGCATGCGAATTTTAGAAACTTCTAAGAATCAGGAGTTTAGTTTGCATTCAACCTCATGAGATCTAGGAGAAACAGTTAAGATGTTTTGAGATCTCATTTGGGACGTTCCTTTCCTACAAGCCACACTGTATTTGTCAGATAGATTTTCTCACATGACGGTAGAATTTGTCGCCGAGCTTCAATATTTAGCACTTTGAGAAGACTGCGATTTACTGTCTTTGACACAGTAAATATGTTAACTCTGTTACCCTCTCTCTATAAACTGCATTTGCACAATCCCAGAAGGCCTTGCGCTCACATTCCCTGCTGTTCTGTGGAAAGCGGTGGCGGACACAAGAGATTCTGTAAAAAGATGAGAAGCGATTCTGGACGTGTGACAGGAGCCGGCGGCAGCGCCAAATGCTTGGGTGGGGTGATCCGTACGAGGATTTTTGGGGTTTTGCAGAAACAGCCACTTTCTGCTGTGTCGGACTGTAATTTGCTGTGTTTGTTCCTCTGGATTTTTCGTCTTCTCCTGGTCGTTAGTGGATTCTCCTGTGACTTGATGAACTTTCTGGACCGGCCACTACAAAACTATTTTCAATGTTACGCATCCTGTAGTTTTTTTACTTGTACGTTTTCATTGTGGGTTGCATTTTGAAGAAACAAGGCGCCAGTGCGCCACCGTACATTTTATTTTTGACTGGACGCCTCCTTATTGAAGCCTTGGCTTAGACTAGACATGGCTCACGATAACCTGCTGGTCAATTACTGAGGCCTCTAAATTTATCTAGATTTTTTCTTATATCTTCTTTATTGTAATATACATATACAAAAATATATATATATGTGCTCAGATTTTCAACATGATGATGTTTTGTTTTATAGTGTTTGAAAATAAGGACAAGATAGTGATCGTCATGGAATACGCCAGTAAAGGCGAACTCTATGACTACATCAGCGAACGCAGACGCCTGACTGAGAGAGAGACCCGACACTTCTTCAGGCAGATTGTCTCTGCTGTGCACTACTGCCACAAGGTACGCACCACCTCGCTTATCTCTCTCGTTTTCCAATCCCTTTCTCCTTCCAAAGAGAGCCTCATGTGTCATCAGGGTTCCTGCAGAGCTGCACGCGCAGTTATTCGATGAAATCGTGCTGTGCAGTGCGAGTCTATTATCTTTGGCTCTTGTAAGTTTGGGAGGAATCTTGGAACAGACAACTGATGTGAAACAGCTTTGCATCATGGGTCACACATTTCAGCTTTTAACAGAGCTGTCGATGGAGTAATAAACCAGCCAACTGTACATTTCCGTGAAAAGGGTCTTTCCAGTTTCTTACAATCAGGCCCTTTCTTTTCATTTTAAGAGTTTGAAATAATCTAGATGCAAAGCTAAGCATAAAAATACATAGGACAAACAAATACTAGATTAAAAAAGCCATTGTAAAGCGAGGTTTTTTTTGCATAAATGCATTATGGCATTGCATTCACATACCTTATGATCAAAATACTGTCTAATTAGGTAGATCACTAAGTTTTGACACTGAGTTTTGCATCACATCTAACAAATGAGACAGTCCTGTGCCCCCACTGATGCACTGCTTGGAGTCACTCAAGGTCTCCATGGACGTGCATTGGGTGGGCTGGTTTGCAGCTGAAGATGACGTGATGTCATATTTCAGGGCAGGGGAGCTTCCAGACACCAGAGGGGAGGGTAATGTGTCATCATCACCATGGGCAACCACAATGTGGGGGGATTTTCGGGCGGGGTCCGTCAGACAACACAAGAAAGCAGTCTATTAAACTGTCAATTTATAGTCCATCTGCTAAAAGCTGTGTATGCTGAACACATGCTTCTTTCATGGTCATCAAACATCTGTGATGAACTCTCAGATCCCAAACCACTTGTGACTGGGTTCTCGGGTGTGCTGTAATCCAGTTATCCAAATGCTGTTTGTTACTTTGAAGGAAACACAAGGACTAACTGCACAATCATGTTCCTATCCAGAGCTGGTGTCTGGACTCAACTGTAATTAGAGAAAGTGTTTGTGGAACAGATGTCAGTGGTTAATTGGTCGTATTCTGTTGGTTATGACGATATTTTCTCCGATCTCTAAAATGTATTCTGACGTTTTCTTTACAGAATGGTGTTGTTCATCGGGACCTGAAACTGGAAAATGTGCTACTGGATGAAAACGGTAACATAAAGGTGAGAACGTTGTTTAAGTTAGGTATGTTCTGAAACAGTATGTCCTAGTTCACATACATATACTATATATAGTAGAGCCCGACCGATAAAGGATTTTGAAGGCCGATACCGATACAAATATTTGTTGGTTTTAAAATATGATATTCCGATATATCGGCCGATATATATATATATTTTTTTCAGAAACACGCAACAAAACATTAACAGATTTCACTAACATTAGGTATTTGTAGTTATTTATGAGTTTGTATGTATGAGTTTTTATTTTATTTTTGAAATTTTCATTTATCGGCCATTATAACTGCCAATACCGATAGTTTGGAAAATGCCTAATATCGGCCGATAATATCGGCCTACCGATATATTGGTCTGGCTCTAATATATAGTATAACACATTAGGATTAGTGCATCCCAAATTGAACTTTGAAAAGATGCTGTTTTCAGTGGGATTTAAATGTAAATGTGAACTTAAAAAAATGATGGGCTTCATTCATGAAACATGAGCAGAACGTTGAAGGAAACAATGAAACATTGAATGGAACAAACTAAACCAGAAAATTGGTATTTTAGCTGCTCTGGTTCTCTAAAACAGAACAACTTGTTTGTTGTTCATACAGATTGCTGATTTTGGGTTGTCCAACCTGTATCATAAAGACAAGCTCCTCCAGACCTTCTGTGGTAGTCCACTCTACGCTTCCCCAGAGATCGTCAACGGCAGACCGTACCATGGTCCAGAGGTGAGGCATGCTCCGATAAAGAAAGCTACACAAGCTGCTCTTTATGTTGAACTTTTTTTCCAGGGTCATAACATGCTGGAATGGTTTACTACAGGCCTGCATGACGTGATGCACAGGCATAAACCCTTGAGGTTTGCATCATCGTAAATGAAACACCCCACAGTTTCATTATGTTAGCGTGTGAAATCCACTGTGAGCGGCTGTGATCTATCAGAGACAGTCTGTGTGGTTAGCGAAGCTTCGTTCTGCTCTTTGATGGGATTATCCTTCCACAAACCCCTAGGATCAGGCAAACACACGCTTGTGCTTCCCTACTGAACATGGAGCGCAGCTGGAGTTTCTTTCTCCAAGTATCTCTGATTATACAAGTCAATCCTGGGTCAGAGTTAAAAGGTTCTTAGAGTTCTCTTGTGGTATACTGCCCAGGGTATTTTAAGATAGATGTAGTTCAGTGTACTTTATAGACTGTAGCATGCAATAATTTACTGCAATTTTCCTCAGGGGTAGAGAAAACACAACAATATAGAGGCTGTAATCGAAAAGCCAAACCTTGCAATCAATTAAATCAATGAAGTCTCTTGCCATGGTGACCGCAATCACTCAGGTCCACAAGTGATTTCCGGTGAACTGACAACTCAAAGACCTGGAAAACTATTCAGACTGCTGGAGAGGTCAGGAGATTTCTAGCCTACATACCTTGTCCTTTCACCTTACCCTCCATGGGACTTGCTTAACGTTAAAGCTAAAAAAACACCATGAAACCAGCAAAAGCGGGAGACTGGTCCATCTGAAGCTTGCTGGAGTGTCCAATTACTTTCCTAAAAAGTCCAAAAAGTCATGCTATAAATAGATTCTTGCATGAAAGCACAGTCTAACCAACTCATTCTTGTCAAATGATTTGTATCACCATCCATATGACGTCTTCAGGATGTCTGAAGTGTTGTTTATTCAACATTTAGCAGTAACTCAATGTTCTTTTAGACTCAGCTGACATCAATGCCGTTCATTATTTGTAGGTGGACAGCTGGGCTCTTGGGGTGTTGCTGTATACGCTGGTCTATGGCAGTATGCCGTTTGATGGAGGGGACCACAAAAATCTTATTCGGCAAATCAGCAATGGAGAGTATCGAGAGCCATCCCAGTCATCAGGTACTGGAACTATTCAATTCTTTAGACTATGTAATATATATTCGAGTCAACTTGTCTCCAATTATGCTCAACAAAAAGCTGGTTTGGTCATTTGTTTAGATGCTCGTGGTCTGATCCGTTGGATGCTGATGGTCAACCCTGAGCGGCGGGCCACGGTTGAAGACATCGCCAATCACTGGTGGGTAAACTGGGGATGGAAGACCAGTGTGTGTGACTGTGAATCGCAAAGGGATGCTGGCTCGCCCATGCTGGCTCGTCTCATTGACTGGCAGAACCGGACTGAGCCACGACCCACCAAACCCATCCGGTCCGAACCATTCCTGCTTGTCCGTCAACGACCAAAAAAGTCCAAGAAAGAGAATGATGTTGGAGTGTCCCACTGTAATGGAGAGGACAACCTGGGCCTCAAGAGACCAAAGAGCATCCTGAAGACAAGAACCTCTGAAGAGCAACGCTCTCCAAGTCTGGAGGAGATAGAGTCCCCAGGAACCCCAGAGAAGGAATCTGGGCCTGAGGGTGAAGAGGACGAAGAGGAGCAGAGGCTAACAGGCGACTCTCCTACCAAGACGATTTCCATCCTTCCGAAGAAGGGAATCCTAAAGAACAACCAACAACGGGAATCAGGGTACTATTCTTCCCCAGAGCGCAGTGAGTCCTCTGACCTGCTAGGTGGCAACATTACACCTCTTGCCGCCAGCTCACCACCAAAGCGAGCGGTTGGTAGAAAAGGCATCTTGAAACGCAACGGGAAGTATTCTACGTATAGCGGCGCTCCTCCAATGAGTGTCCTTGGGGAACCAGCACCTGGCGATTCAGGTTTATCCCGCAGTCAGAGTCGCCCATCCAGTATTGTAAGGGAGGATAGCGACACCATCACCAACAGTTCCTTCAGCATCGCGGACTGGCCCCAACCCAGAACCCGCCCCAACATCAGAGGCTGTGTGTCTGCAGAAAACCTTCTTCAGCTGGCCAACTTTAAAGGGCTCCAGGCAGCTCCTCCCCTACATAGTGGTAAATTCAGTCGAGGAACACAGGGCTCCCCAGGGGATAACAGCAGCTTCTCTCTGTTAGGAGATCTTGATGATATGACTCAGGTGTACCAACAAGCCCTGGACATCAGCAACAACTTGTCATAGGGAAAGGGGCCTAGAAAGAATGGAGGAGCAGCAAGTGGAAGGTGTTTGTTTGGCATGTTGTTGACGACCAGTGCAAAACTGGGATTCTATGAATGTGAGTCCCTTTTCAATGGGATGATATTGGAGGTTGTGTACAACCAAACCTTAAACCTAACTCCCAACCCTTAACCCTAATCATACCCTATCTTATACCCTATTTTATTATACATATTCAAAATTTGTATCAAATACAACTTGGGGAACTGCAGCCTTGGGGGATTTAAGGTTTTGAAGTAAGTAAAAAGTTAAGTTGGTACTCTGTGACATTATCCCCCTACAGGCAAGAAATGAAACTAAATGTTTACATATTAAGTAAAAGGTGAGTTAGCGTCATAATAAGGCATCATGTAACAGCAGCCTTGATGAAACAAAAATAAGAGCCAATCGGAGTTTATCAAGCACCTTAAAACTCTCACAGAGCACATGTCGTTTGTGGTCTTTACTTCCAAAAAAAAAAAAAAGAAACCAGGGTCTTGCTCCAAATGAACTGTTGTTGTGTATTATTTATTAATATTTTTGGTAGATTTAGTGATATAAAACTAGTGTGGTCTAGCAGAACTGGAAGAATAAGAAAACTCAAATCTCTCTTTGTCCTTGATCGGAACTGACATATATAATTATTATTTTTTTCTTGGTTATTGCGACATGTCATTTAAACTGCATATGTAACGATCAAAATCATATTGATCCAATGAGTAGAATCATATCTATGGACTTATAGAAGTGCCTTTTTGTTTGTTTGGTTTATTTAATTCAAATTAAATTATGAATGTCATTTCCTTAAGGTGGAGAGGAATGCCAGAGGAAGCTGTGATCAAAACAGCGTTTTATTAATTTGTATTATTTTATTTTATTTTCGAGTTTGCTTAGAAGAGCCCCAGGACCTCTGAACACAAAGCCTACCCTACAAAACTACCTTGACTGCAAGGTTAAATTTGCCCCACAACTAACGAGACTGGTGTTTTGCAGGTCGCTATTCAAGAAGAGGAAGAAAATGAAGAATATTCAGTCTGAGATCACCTTGAAAAGGAGTTTGATTTCCAGAACCTGTTGGGTAATTCAAGGTTCCAGCTTGCTGGATTGGTTGTTTCTGATTGAGTCCTGACAGGAACATGTGTGCATGGTGCATGTGTTTCTCTGGAATGACACTCTTGTGGTTTCTTGATTGGGTTAGGTGACTGTTTGGGGTTTCTGGACAACTTCACCATAACAAAGTTTAACACAAGGTAGAATTGTCAGACACAAGCTCAGCTCTAAAGAATGTTTCAGGAGAAGACAAGCTTGTTTGACTATTTCCAAAGGTGACCGTAGGAACATTGTCTCTCCCAGTCTTTATCTGTTGATACTTAGGGATCATAATTGCTCAGCTCTAAGAATAACGGATTATTGGTTCTCTGTTGAACTTTGATAGCCGTTAAAAAACAAGGAGAACGATTAGTTTCAAAGCTGTGATGAGGCAGCAAATTCCAAAGGCTCTTTAGGGGCATGTTTGGACTAGAGAGCTTCCCTGTGTTGTAGGTTTAATGGGACAGAAGGTTTATTGTTTCAGAATCTTTAGTCCTTTGTTTGTTGTCTACCTGCAGAACGTGAGACGAATCATTTTAGTTCTAAGGCTGTTGTCTAAATGTTTTTAGAAGGTAAGTGTGAAGTAGCTGTAGAGAAAGAGGAGAAAGTGCGTTCATGAAAGCTTTTATGGTGGAGGACACTTTTCCAGTAAGAGGGACACAGAATTATTCACTGGAAAGTACGATGTAGCTTTGTATTTTGCTGCATGTGAAGAAAGACTAGTGCAAGTGTAGAAACGTGAGATGAAGAAAGTAGATGAAAGGATAAGGGAAGTATTTTGTACCAAAGAAGGTGTTTATGGGTAGAATCGTCAGACATTACAAGAGTAAAGAGATGCTATCAGCATGAATGGAAAAATACATTTTGCAACTGAAAAATAATGGGGGGCATTTTGTTCCAACGAGGTTCTGGGTAGATATTGTAGACACACCTAATGTGTATCTTATCGTACTGCATTTCTGTATTGCATTGTATTGTCAACTGGATTCAGTGATCAAATTATACTATGTTAGTATTTTTTATGTTATTGCGCTTCTGTTTTTGATTCTCCAAAATATCGTTATTATTGATTTACCTTACAGAAGGACGTTGTGCGTATAATCAACGATCTCTCCTGGTCTCTACAGGTTTTCAGTGCAAACATGCAGTGCTTATGCTAATGAAAAGGCAGACGATTGATCACAACTACTGCAGTTTTATCAGGGTCATTTGATGCGTTAGAAATCTCAAAAGCCGCCTCGCTGATCTGACCCAATATTTGGTGTCAAGATATTCACTATCAACCTTATTTGTCTAGGACAAAGTTGAGCATACACTCAAATGTGCCATTGCTAACCATAGTGCCATCATAACTGAGATTATAAGAGAGGCGGCCATTGCAAATCAAATGCAAACATGCTTTCAGCCAAACTGGAAATACCTGGTGCGTTTTAGTCAAAAGTCAGCATAGAGGAAAACTTGACTGGATATTAGTATTATGTTATTTATGCATTATTTTATTATGGTTAATTACTTTTGTTGGTCAATGCCATAATCTTTTTTGGGGGTTTGGTATCAGTTTGAAAAACCTGGACTGCCAAGGTATTTTTTTTTTTGTTCAGTGCCTTTGCTATCTTTTATGATTTTTGTTTAATTTTTTGATAATAAAATTATTACATTTGCATTTTTATACTATATTTATTGGTGGTGAAGCCATTTAATTTCATTTAAAAAGCACTCATACAAAGTGTGCATGTGTTTAGACGCAAACAAACACTAAAAGACAACTGGAAGAGCAAAATAACAGAAAGATGGTGCGTTGTGGTTGTGTTGTAAAGCTTTGGTTGTGTATTCAGCTGCTTTGGTTGTTGTTTGGTGGAGATATCTCACTAACCAGCAGTGTTTTGTACCACAGAACCAAATCGATGTAAAACCAACTTAATAAACGGATCATTTCAAGGAAGCTGATATCTGCGTCTACTTACTTTATTTGGTTTATTGCATGCGTAAGTCAAGGAACATTCTACATTTGATATTTAATAGACCAGTGAACCATGTGAATCACTTATTTGGATACCCTCTTGAGTTAAACAAGTTTATAACAATATGAGTGTGAGTAAATTGTCAGAAGTCTCATTTTTGGGTGAACAGGTCAAAGATTTTACACAAGACGAGAGTATGGAAAAGCACATGACCAAGCGACAAGATCTGAAGGGAGAAATAAAGGAGAGGCCGCTGTCTTTGCCAGCTTTAATTTGATCCAGAGCCGCTCTCCAAGACCCAAGGAACAAGACACCACTTCAGCCGCGTGCCAGAGAGAAAACGAAATTTAGCAGACCTTCAGCACAAACCAGACGTAAATACAGTTGTTCTTGATTTTCTGGACAATGGAGGTGTCTCAATCGTCTGTAGTTCAGTAATGAACTTCCTAGGGAGTCGCATTGTCAAAATGGTAGAAAAACTCCTAGAATGCACTTTAAAAACAAATAGGCATCAGTTACTCACTTTTACTTGCCAGAGATCTCATTAGGCCTTCTTAATTAGGGCCCGAGCACCCAACGGTGCGAGTCCCTCTTGAAACTGTTAGGGTTATTATTATTATTATTATTATTATTTTTTTCTTTTTTCTGCAAAGTAAGCTCCATTTTTGGGGCCGCAACATGCTCAAAAAGTCACCAAATTTGGCACGCATGTCAGGACTGGTGAAAAATTTCGTATTTTGTTGGTTTCGCGGATAGGCGTGGCAAAATGGCTCGCTAGCGCCACCTAGAAAATTGGAAAAAATTAGCCCCTCCTCCACGTTCAACCTACATGCACGAAATTTGGTGGGGATGTGTATCCTTTCAAGCCGCATAAAAAAGCCTCAAGAACCCATACCCTAAACTCGACAGGAAGTCCGCCATTTTGAATTTGGCGACCGATTTGGGACGATTTACACACTCCGTACTTTAACTAACTCCTCCTAGGGATTTACTCGGATCGACTTCAAATTTCTGCTGTGCCTTCTAAAGGCATTGACGATGTAAAGTTGTGCTATCTGCGTGTTTTCGTCGATGGGCGTGTCCGTGGCGTCGATGATTCGCCATGAAACAGGAAGTTGTAGTAACTTGCCTGTAAATGCCCAGATCTGCACGAAATTTTACACATTTGACAAGAGTCCCGCCCTGAACAAATCTACATGCCGACATTCACCCACAGTCATAGCGCCACCTGCTGGCAACAGGAAGTGACCTTTAACGAAGCAGCGTAGCAAATGCACAGCCGCACCGGCTGAGCTGCAGAAAATGCAACGCGGCCGCCTCACACCCCGACACGCTACAGGTGCGAGGGCCCGCCCATCGCTGCTTGCAGCTTTAATTCTTCTTAAATCTTAAAAAAGTGGAGATGAATTAAGACAAAAACACTATTCTGAAGGGATTCGTTTTCTACACCACAATTAGGCTATTTGCATTTAGCATCAACAAGGCCCACGGGAAAAATTGGTGATCAGCAGGTGGGCTGGATGGCCCGATTTCACTCTGAACTCGTTCTTTGATTCTGAAATACTGATCCAGGAACTGTGACAGATTACAGCTGATTATAATTGCTAAATGGACCACACACACTGAAAGACGAGTCATCGCACACGCGCTAATCAATTCAAGATACGTATAAGCTCACAGACGAAGAACTGATCGCACTCGCGCATATTCTGACTTACTGAATACAGTCCACAACTGAAGAACAGACACACATCTGCTTTCTTCTTTTCTCTCCCCCTCCCCACGGCTCAACCTCTCATTCGCTTTCTCTCTCTGTAGTGGTTTGAGAAAGTTCCAGACATTCCTGACAGGATTCCGCTCGGCAGCAGCACAGCCAGTCAGCAATGAATTCCAGAATAGCAGGACAACGGCTAAAAATAGAGAGAGGACGATTTGAAGAAAGAAGTCCTGAAAGAAGTCCATGGTAGGAAATTATTATCATATCAATAGTAGAACCATAAAGAGATCACAACTAAGTAAAAAAAGAAAAGAAAAAATTCTAAGAGTGAAAAATAAGTGACTCCTATTTACAAAAAAATATACCATTGTAATCAAGGGGGCAACAGAAGTTGAAGCCTCGCAGGTGCCGCCATCTTGTAGCAGAATTTCACTTGAGCTAGCATTTCCATTGACTACCATTCATTTTGGCGTCACTTTGACTGCGAATAACTTACATGTGAGGCGTTTGAAGACTCCATTAGTCCATTATTTATTACAAAAGAAACACAACAATGTATAAAATGATCCATTACCTTGTAGCTTATGTTATGGCCCCGTAGAAGTAGTTTTTTTTTTTTTGTAAAAGTAGGCTAACAATTGCGTCAACCACACAACTCTCTGTTGCACAGTAGAGAGATGGGCAGTTGCTAGTTAGCCTACCGTATTGTAACAGTTCTAACTCTGTTACCTTAGAGGTTATAGTGTTCCACACCATTGGGTGGCGCTAGTCATCTTTACAGATGAGTATTTAGCCAGGTATTATAACTGAAGAAGTAGTCAAGCATGTGGATAGAGGAAGCAATGGCTTCCTTGGGCTATTCTGTTTGAGCCTTTTAAGGTCCTGTGATTGAGGAATGTGTTTCCTTTTTGATCAGTCAATGGACCTTTTAATTCCAGTACCTTATGGCAATGGCGAAGTTAAGAGGACATTTTTCCTAACCGCATCGGGATTGTCAAATTCCAAGCATTGACTTTTTCAAGAACATTTCTTCTATTATCAAGCAAGGTTGTCCTCAACATCAGCTAAGTTGAAGTATGCACTTTTTCAGACCGTATTCTCTGAAAGTTTAACATTTTATGGTTTGATGATTGATGTACCTGATGTTTTACTGTTGACTACTTTGTTTATTTGTTTTCTTTTGGGTTTTTTTTTGTATGATGTAAATATTTGTGATGATGGGTGGGTGAATACATTATAAGCATCCAGTTTGTGTCTGATTCTTCAGAATTTTAACTGTGTAAACCAAAGCAAACTAGTTTTGTTGTCTATACTTCAAATATCAAGTCTTACCATTCCTTCTCTGATATATAACGCAAACCCAAAAAAGGGGTAACGGTTATAGTATAAACAGGAGGAGAAGCTAGCGGGCAATCGGGGAAACATGGAGGCAAAATGACAATAATTAATCAGAATAACTAATAAAAGTTTCTCCTGCTTCTAGCTCATGGACAGCTCCTACTCACACTCTCCACCTCTGCAAGTTTCGGAAGGGAATGATTCAGATTTCTCATGCCACAGCCACTAGAAGACAGACGGGTTGCTTGTGTCACATCTACGTCGTCAAGCTCTGTTTGAGTCTGCGCATCAGGAACGTAAGTGCTAAAAATCGCCAAAAACAGGCTTCACTTGTCTCAATTGAGTTCCAATGAGATGGCGCTGTCCACTTCTTATACTGTCTATGATTGTAATACCACATTTTTCCAAATACACATTGTTTGGCACTAGGCTACTGTGAGTGTACCCTTATAAAAAAAGTACTGTGGCTTTAATGTGGTGTCAGATAGCTTACTATGGTTGAAATATAGCCTACGATGAATATAATATTATAACATTAAATTTGTAATAGGCTACTGAATGGTTACCATAATATAATTCAACAAATAACACCATGGTAGCTACATGTCCAGACATGTACCTTTACAAAAGTAGTAGCGGTATGGTACAGTGATAGATTGAGATGGTTATACTATGGTAGGCTACTTGAAATATATGCTACCATATGGTACTAAAATAATACCACATATTATTCTACTACTTCTAAAAATGCCATGGTCCCAAAAACATGGTAAAAGCATGGTACATTTTGTCATTATGAATGATTACCACATTCATATGTATCCAAAAAAACATGGTATATATTACTATGTAAAAAAAGTATACACCTTAAATACCATGGCACTGAAAATAATGTGCTATGGTACAGTATTGACATGGTTCTTCTAAGAATACCATGGTACATGTCCAAAAACCATGGAAGCATGGTACTTTTTGATGTAATTATTATATGTAGTACCATTGTGTTTAAATCATGTACTGTACCATGGTCGTTTTATTGTACTCCGCGATTCCTCCAAGAATACCATGGCAGTATGATGGTAGTTTTTGTATTACATTATCATAATATTACCATCTGATACACTCAATGAACAATGGTACTTCTACAGTACCTTTGTTGTAAGTTCTAGCATGTGTCGGGCTGGCTGTAATTCAGTTTCTGAGCTCCTGCTGTGTTTTAACCAGCGCTGTAAATGTTCAGTGAGGAGTATCACCACCAAAATATTCACAGGAAGACATCTCTATCCCAGGATAAACTCCTGTCCATCAAGTCAAGAGCTCTTTCCTCTGAAACTCTTTTCGCACCCATCGAGTGTGTTCAGATCTTCTATGGATGTTGGGAAGCCTTCATTTCCTCCATCCGACCACTTGTGCTCCATCTTTTGATATCCGTCTTAAAGCTGCGGGAAACACTCACTGATGCATAAAGAGCTTCGTTTCTCTCGTTGGTGGAGGAAGAAAGAGTTTTTGGAACATCTGCTCTCTTTTCAAGAAGGAATGGAAACAGTTTTAAAGCAAACACTTGGGGTTGCAGCTGTGTTTTATTTGAGTCATTGATTCAACAATGACAGATAGGCATTAAAAATGGCCATGCAGTTCAACGAACTGATTCACAGTGATAGATTTGTTTACAAAACCGTGAATCAGTTCACTTGTAGAGTTTAAAATCAGTCAATTATGCATAGTGTTTACACTACAAATGCAATTTCATTCTATTTGGTTGGTTTGAATGATTAAACCAAAACAGAGAATTTTTATACATTTTTAGTGCTGTTTACTTGTGATTTGGATGATAATATGGGGTCATTAAATCCATTTTATAGGCCAAATAAATATATGAAGTAGATAATCTACTCTTTGTTTCTCAATGCATCGCCCAGCTACAATACAGATTTTTATTCAGGGCTATTTTCTTTGATTAAAGCTTCTTTTATCCTTCTTTCCATTCCTCTCGCTTTCTCTTATTCAGCTTCCTTCAAATAAACTTTAACGTCCTGAATCTGAGCGAGGAAAAGCGTTTATGCCGAGAGCAGTTTGGAAACGGTCTGCGAGTGGAATCTTTGAGATTTTATTTGTGGGAAAGCGCTAAAGAAACTGCTGATGGATTCTACATGCCGTAGATTTAAAGCCGAAGCCGAGAGCGTTTGGCATGTGAAGAGTCTAGTTAACCTTCATTCAGGCGGGATTACAAGCGTGGCCTGATTTGAGCCCAGCCCATGATAAACGGGGAAATAGAGAGAGTTCGCCGTTGGAAAATAAGATGTGTGACTGATTCGTCCTGTAAAAACTGTAGGGTTCTGTTCTTTAAGAGCTCACTAAAGCCTCACAACACCAAGAACCAGACTGAGGCCGTATTATGTGTCGCACACCTCTTTCTTTTCATTCCTTGTTCATAGCGGAATCTTCTCCCGTTTTTAATTCTCATTTAAAACGTCTATATTGTGTTGTCTAAGTGATGTTTTTTTATCTATCCCACACCTCTTTCTTTTCATTCCTTGTTCATAGTGGAATCATCTCTCGATTTTCTTTTTAATTTTCATTTAAAATGGACCTATTGTGTTGTTTCAGTGAACTTGCGTATTCATTTAGAAATTATGTGGGAGGGACTAGATTCCATCCATTAGGATGTGATTGGATCATGAAAAGTGGGCCATAAAATTTCCCCTATTAGGGCTATGATATCTGATGATCACTTTTAGAAATGGAAAATATATATATATATATTTTTTTTAAATAAATTTTTTTTTATTACAAAATACTTTTTTTCTCCAGGAAAATCTATTTAATATATTTTTGTTCAATAATATTTTATCATATAATATATTATTTTATATTATCGGGATTTTACAATAATATGCAATATTTATACAATTTGTATGAGCTATTTTTCCCCATTATTAATATAACTTTTTTATAGATTAAAATAGAGTGAAGGCCTTTAACATATCCATGATTTTTTTTTTTTTTGGATGTTCACAAGTCACCTAGTGTCATCCCATTCCGATGAAGCCAAAAAATGTTAAAAAATTAAAATAAAAAAAATCATAAAATGTTATGGCCGGTTCTGACCGAAAAGGGATGCAGAAAATTTTACTCTTTTTTTTTTTTTTTTTTTTTTTTTAACTTTTATTTGGCTTCATCGGACAAGATATTAGAGCAATCATACATATTAAAGTACACGATAAACCAAGCTGAATATGCAACATTGGTAATGAAGAATGCCAAAGACAGCGCCCACTGGCTGTTTGGAGGTTGCAGGAAAGGCTCACGCCACAAAATAGACAGACAGAAGCCGTAGTGACCTGTCAGAAGAGGGAATAGAAAGAGGGATGGGGTTCAAGGACACTCAGCTGAAAGCCAGTAGGGTCTTCGTGGTGGTCTCTACCTGTCACAGTTAAAGGTTTATGATGCCAGATTTGGCCCTTGTGGTTCACAGCTCTTGTAAAAATCTGTGAGGTCACCTCTCTAAAAACACACACAGAGACTTTATCTCTTTTCCATGAGGTTACAAAACACACATGCATAATTACTTTCACTCAACCTATCTCTGACTATCCTGAGTGTTTGCATCTAACATGCACGGTTTCATAGACCAGGCTTAAACCTACACTAAAATGCATGTTTGAGCTGTTTTTACTAAAACAACTTGCACTGACATATCTTGAAATATGTTAGTGCCATTGTTGTGTCTCAAGATTTCACACCAGTAGGCTATTTCAATGGAGGCATAATCCTGGTTTAAGTCCTGTCTGTGAAACTAAGCCATAATAAATGGGCTCAGCAATTTTAATTATAATAGCTAACATTCTAAGAGGATGGAAGCCGATTGTGACTCTCTGAAATACATTATTTTATGCAGTAACAGTCAATTTCAAACTCTTTCTACAGGTTAATCGTGTCGACAAGTGACTGTATGAGTGAATCATTGAATAGGTAATTCAACTGATTTATTAAACAACACCACTCATTAGGTGTGTGCGACTTGAAGCAGCGCCGGTCAGACCGTGAAGTGTTTGACATCAAAGTAGAGCGAAAACCTTTTCGAACCGTGTGCTGTCTAAACGCTCTCTTGGTGCTTTGATGTCATACATCGATTAGTTTACAAAGTGCCTAACACACCTGCGTCCGAAAACTTTGGCAGACTTCTAAGGCAGTGTTACAGTTTAATGTTCTGCAACAAAATAGAGAAAGCTTTGGTGAAAACTTAAGCTATTATAGTCATTTCTTGCTAGAAATGACATCAAAAGTGGAAAATGGTCCAAAAACTTACTGTGGCGAGTAGGACGTGGCCGAGGGCCGTGAGAGAATGACCGAGGCCGGTGGGTCGTGATATAAAATCAGAATTGCGAGATATAAAGTCAGACTTCCGAGATATAAAGTCAGAATTGCGAGATATAAAAGTCAGAATTGCGAGATATAAAGTCAGACTTGTGAGATATAAAGTCAGAATTGCGAGATATAAAGTCAGACTTCCGAGATATAAAGTCAGACTTGCGAGATATAAAGTCAGACTTGCGAGATATAAAGTCAGAATTGCGAGATATAAAGTCAGACTTGCGAGATATAAAGTCAGAATTGCGAGATATAAAAGTCAGAATTGCGAGATATAAAGTCAGACTTGTGAGATATAAAGTCAGAATTGCGAGATATAAAGTCAGACTTCCGAGATATAAAGTCAGAATTGCGAGATATAAAGTCAGAATTGCGAGATATAAAGTCAGACTTCCGAGATATAAAGTCAGAATTGCGAGATATTAAAGTCAGAATTGCGAGATATACAAGTCAGACTTGTGAGATATAAAGTCAGACTTGTGAGATATAAAGTCAGAATTGCGAGGTATAAAGTCAGACTTGCGAGATATAAAGTCAGACTTGTGAGATATAAAGTCAGACTTGTGAGATATAAAGTCAGAATTGCATGATATAAAGTCAGACTTGTGAGATATAAAGTCAGACTTGCGAGATATAAAGTCAGACTTGTGAGATATAAAGTCAGAATTGCGAGATATAAAGTCAGACTTGCGAGATATAAAGTCAGACTTGTGAGATATAAAGTCAGAATTGCGAGATATAAAGTCAGACTTGTGAGATATAAAGTCAGACTTGCGAGATATAAAGTCAGACTTGCGAGATATAAAGTCAGACTTGCGAGATATAAAGTCAGACTTGTGAGATATAAAGTCAGAATTGCGAGATATAAAGTCAGAATTGCGAGATATAAAGTCAGAATTGCGAGATATAAAGTCAGACTTGTGAGATATAAAGTCAGACTTGCGAGATATAAAGTCAGACTTGCGAGATATAAAGTCAGACTTGCGAGATATAAAGTCAGACTTGCGAGATATAAAGTCAGACTTGCGAGATATAAAGTCAGACTTGCGAGATATAAAGTCAGACTTGTGAGATATAAAGTCAGAATTGCGAGATATAAAGTCAGAATTGCGAGATATAAAGTCAGACTTCCGAGATATAAAGTCAGACTTGTGAGATATAAAATCAGACTTGTGAAATATAAAGTCAGACTTGCGAGATATAAAGTCAGAATTGCGAGATATTAAAGTCAGACATGCGAGATATAAAAGTCAGACTTGTGAGATATAAAGTCAGAATTGCGAGATATAAAGTCAGACTTGTGAGATATAAAGTCAGAATTGAGTGATATAAAGTCAGAATTCAATCAAAGTCAATCATGCCACCGGCCTTGCGCCGTTCTCTCACGGCCCTCTGCCTCGTCCTGCTCTCCACACTTATATTTATACACACTGACCACCAACCACAACTTTCAGATGCCATCTTTTATTTTTGACTTAACTGTCACAGAATGGATTTTGGGATATGAAAATCTGCGAAGTATTCAAGGTAAATAGCGATCAGATCTCAGGAGACAGGAAGTGAAGCTAACATTGGATTCGGACGTGCCTCGATGCCTTCATACCTTGTAATGCGTCCTCCGAAAGCAGCATTTCTAAATAGGGACGGAGCCCTATTGATTTATTAAATCATTCATTCAACATTTTCATTCAGTAATTCAGGAACTAATCATGAATCATTCAATCATAAAGGTAGGAATCAGTTGAATGAATGATTCAGTGATTATTTCATTCAGCTGAGTGTCTTAAAGGAGTAATTCACTTTTAAAAAAAACTTTTGCTGATAATTTACTCACCCCCCAACATGACATCATGACTTTTGCGTAAACATACACGCCAATTTCGAGTCAAGTGGCGTATTATTTCTACGCATTTTGAGCTATTCGCGTGTATCCGCGTGTATGCGTGTATGTCTACGCCATTAACGTCCGCGTCATCCCGCGTGTCAGAACACGCGCGTCAAATGTCCAGTCATAAATGCCATTAACCCCAGTGATGGTTAAGTTTAGGGATAGGGTTGAGGTAAGTCATATCTTTTTTTTCCCTAGGATGGTAAGGGAACAGTCATAAATGCATTAACCCCAGTGACGGTTAAGTTTAGGGACGGGGTTGAGGTAAGTCCTATATTTATATAACGTTAAGTCAACGGCGTTCATAAACACGCTGAAAAGCGATTATGCGTCTTCATAACACGCCAAAAATGCAAATACGAATTGGCGTGTCATACACACGCTACTTCATGAGATCAGCCTGCACCCCCATGTCATCCAAGATGTCCATGTCTTTCTTTCTTCAGTCGAAAAGAAATGAAGGTTCATTTGGAACTTTCAAGTCATTTGGTTCATTCAAAAGTTCGAGTCATTTGGTTCATTCAACGAACAAAATGAACGAAATGACTCGAAAAAAGATGATGAATTTCATTTAGATGAAAGAGTTCGAACAGAAGAGTCACGAACGCATCACAGAACAAAGCAAGGCGAGCATTTGTGCTTTTTTTTATGAGCGATCGTTCCTCTAGATAAGACCCTTATTCATCGTCTGGTGTCGTTTAAAGCCCTTTGAAGCTGAACTGAAACTCTCATTTGGACCTTGAACCGTTTGATGCCCACTGAAGTCCATTATATGGAGAAAAATCCTGGAATGTTTTCATCAAAAACCTTAATTTCTTATCGACTGAAGAAAGAAAGACATGGACATCTTAGATGACATGGGGGTGAGTAAATTATCAGCAAAAGTTTTTTTTTTTTAAAGGGAACTACTCCTTTAACACTGATTTATTCAGGAAAAGAGTGGCTGTGTTTATGAATGAATCATTGAATCATTTCATTTAACCGATTAGTTCAACAACAAGGAATCATAGGAACGCCGTTACTCGTGCTGCACGGAAATCCAGAGTTGTAACTGATTCTGCTTTGGCTTAATTTGGAACTATTACAAGGATAAATTTACAAAGCGACTAAAATTCTAAATATTTTATGGAACTGTTGTTTAAAAGCAAGATCACTACAATCGTTCCGTGTGTTTTTCAGCAGTTTTTCAGATTTGTGTGATTCAGCAGCCTATTTTCCCCTAGTGTGAGCGTGTGAGAACCGCTATTTTGGGAGGGAAAGTTTAAGATACCATCTTCCTTAGCTGTCACGAAGGGAGGAAAATATCCCGATATCAAAGCTAAATTGGCCTTTCTGAAATGACCCTTTATGACGGATGGCGCTCTGGCCCCCTTTTCTTTTAAAAGGGAGGGATTTACACTCTTTACTCTTCTGTAAACCAGCAGTGAAATTTTGCTGGGAAAACAAATGAAGAGATAGTCTTTGAAAAGCAATCCCTCTCTCAGCGGTCTGACCCCCCTGTCGCTCGGGCAGGCTGATGAAAGATTCCCTCCTCCTTCCCCTCCTTCCATCGCACGCAACTCTCAGGAAAACCTGAGAGGAGGAGAACAGGGCCAGGAAGACAGATGGAAGGAGGAGGTGAGACAAGAGAGGACAGGAGATGCAGAACGAAAGAACGAGATAAGGAGTGAGATGTTCTCAGGATAAACAAGCAGGTGACTGACAAACTCAAAAGTGTTTTATGTACGCCATAGGCTAGCGTTAACAAATGGTTATGCAAAATGAATTCCTGAATTCAAACATCCTCAGATTGTAAATTTCATACAGTGATAGTTTGATTGGTTATTGCTTTTTTTTAAAATAAATAAATAAAAGATTTACTGAAATGTATAAAGTAACCAAATATTTACAACATTTAATTGTAACAGTAAAAATTATGTGATCAAAAAGTTATGACATAATTTTTATAAGTTTTAAACTTTTGTAAGTTATAAAAGAGTCAACTTTATCTTTTAAGTCAGTTTAATGTAATTTAAGTTGAAATGACTAAAACATCAAAGTTGATTGTACTTAAAAAAGGCAGCAACTTTTTTGTACTGTTTAAAATGTAATAAAAAAACTATATTTTTTTCTATGTTACAAAGTAATTCATACGTTAAAAACTTTAAAACATAATAATAATTCATAGGAAATATATATATATATATATATATATATATATATATATATATATATATTAGGGCTGTCAAACGATTAATCGCAATTAATCGCATCCAAAATAAAAGTCTGTGTTTACATAATATATGTGGGTGCACTGTGTATAATTATTTTGTATATATATAAATACACACCCATGCATGTATATTTAAGAAAAAAAAATTATTTATGTATAAAATATTTATATATAATATAAATTATATACAAATCTATATACAGTATATACATGAAAATATATTTTTTAAATATATACAAGTGTGTGTGTGTATTTATATATACACAAAATAATTATAGACAGTGCACCCACATATATTATGTAAACACAAACTTTTATTTTGGATGCGATTAATCGCATCCAAAATAAAAGTTTCTGTTACATAATATATGTGGGGGCACTGTGCATAATTATTTTGTATATATAAAAAACACACATGCATGTACTGTATATTTAAGAAAAAAATATTATTTATATATAAAATATTTATATTTATATATAATTTAAATTATATATAAATCTATATACAGTATATACATGAAAATATTTCTTAAATATATACAAGCATGTGTGTGTATTTATATATAGTATATAGTAATTATACACAGTGCACCCACATATGTAAACACAAACTTTTATTTTGGATGCGATTAATCGCGATTAATCGTTTTGACAGCCCTAATATATATATATATATATATATATATATATATATATATATATATATATTTGCTGGTAAGAAAAATTTGCTAGTGAATTTTTTCCAATTCAATTCAATTCTATCCAGCTGGAGTTTCCTGGAGGTTTGAACGCTGTTTCTCCACACACGGTCTGAATAAAGGCGTGGCTCTCGGCCAGCTCTGGTTCTCAGTTGATTTATGCTGGTCTCTATCAAAACATCAATGCTGAGAGCTTTTGGGCTTGTCTTCACCAGAAAGCACCTGCAGGCTGCTTTCTGCCTCTTTAAGTCTTTGAGAAGTTAAATGTTTAAGCATTTTAGTCATGAAAACATCAAAGCTGGTAATGAAGGGCTTCTCGCTCTTCAAACAGCCATCAATCGCACCGTAATCATAATCCTGCGAGTGTGCTGAGCGGCAGAGATTAACACACTGCCTCACATTCCTTACGGCTGACTTCACCCTCTCAGACTTTACCTTACAAAACACAAACTCACAGCTCTGGATCTCTCTCTCAGAGCTCTGATCTCAACCCGAGGGGTCAAATTGGCAGCAGAGATGTTAAATGATGGTGTTTACAATGAATAACCACATAGTAAACGGGGACTTGTCCATTGTTGATTCATAGTATTAATTGAAAACTTTGTGTGTTTACCTCAACCTTTTGAGGTGCTTCATTTCTTTTGCGATTCACATGTATACTGTAGTTTGCCTGGCTGTCGTACTTTTTGAATAGGGAGGAATATTGTATTTGGAATTTGATCTGATTTTGTTCATGTTATGTCCTTCTTTGGAAGTATATAACCATTGGCGAGAAATATTTTATTGAAATAGCAGATTTCTTTCATATTAATATTTCGAGAGAAGCGAGTAAACAGGTGACGGAGTTGTTTGGAAAGCTAGTTAAACTGCCTAGTTGAGTTAAAACTCGCACCACCAGATGAAGTGGGTATTTGGGCTGGAGTTGGATGCTGCGGTGAAGACGCCGTTTCAGATTCTCTTCTTAACAGAGATCCCAAAGATCCTTGTTCTGAACCATTACCAGCCAAGCCATTAAGTTAAAAGTGCTATTGGTGTTGAAACGGGAAGAATGTGAGGCCCAGCTTTTAAGTTGCTGATGGTAGAGGTGGAGAAAGAATAGAATATTGAACTGCGCAGGTTAGAGCTGCAGCTTTGAAACAAATATGAAATTAAATGATTTAAATATAAAACAATTGTTACATATTTTGTTCACAGAAAATAACATGGACTGGACTCAGGATGATTTATCATTTGACTTTATTTGAAATGGCAAGACAAAAGACTATCTTTGAGGCAGTGATCTTTATTCAGCACAAATATTATGTAACAAATATAATGAGTATTTTTTTTCCTGCTGGTTTCAAAGTGTGTGGTTCAATTCATTTCTATGTTATTGCGTCCTTCTATGTAATTGCGTCCTGCGTCCTGTGGTTGCTAGGGTGATGCTTTTCAGTTGCTAAGGAATTCTGGGTGGCTGCTAGGGTGTTGCTTTGCGGTTGCTAGTGTATTCTAGGTGGTTGTTAAGGTGTTGCAATGTGGTTGCTATGGTACTATGGGTGGTTGCTAAGGATGTGCTTTGAGGTTGCTAGGGTACTTGAGGTGGTTGCTAGGGGATGCTGTGAGGTTGCTATGGTTTGGTGGGTGGTTGCTAGGGTGTTGCTATGCAGTTGCTAAGGTTTTTGGGGTGGTTGATAAGGTGTTGCTATGCAGTTGCTAGGGTATTCTGGGTGGTTGCTATGAGATAGATGATAGATAGATGGATGAATAGTTACATAAGAAATGGGTTGATTGTTAATATTAGTTAGAATGAAAGACATATTTGTACGAAAGAAATAAAAATGAGAAAAGCTTTTAATGGAGACTACTATGCCTCTTCAACTTACCTCTTTGTCTTGGGAGGCTGCAGAAGAAATCAGAAAGGCATCAGCATAGTTAGTGAATATTTCAAGTTTGAATACATTTAAAAGTAAAGCTGTAAGACTTCATCCAGATCGGATTCAGAACGATGATCAAAACACAGACGGAGTAGATCATGTCCATAAACACCCCAAAGCTTCACCGTCCCGGTTCAATTATTAGGCAGTTTTGATTTATATGTTGTTTAATGTTGATGAGTCTGTTATTTTACATTTGCATCTGTTTACATATGCTATCATGACTTTTTATGCTTCTCCTTCGCCTGTGTTTCGATCAGGAGATTCAGTAATCTTTCATAAATTCATAAGGCCCCCTACCATATAGTGAAGACACAGAAATACAGAAATTATCAATAGTGGGGAAGGAGTTAAATATTTAGAAGAGACATTAAAAAGATTAAATAATAAATGCACCTTTGTGGAATAGGTCCTGGTTCGAGCTGCACAGAGGCATAACAAACTCTTATTCAATAATTTATTAGCATATTACATTTATAAATGATTATATAAATTGATTCCTGTTATTTGCCTACCCCCAGGAGCCTGAGTGCAAAATGCAGACAGTTATTTGTCAAAGGATGGTATATCTCCTCAGAATCCATAGCATTATCAACCAAGTCAGAGAAATTCTCAGGTATAGACATCTTTAGACGCATGACACGGTACGGCTTGTTTGCTATGAAGTTCTTCACACTCTTCATGTTCACTGTGCCAGATTGACTGTTTGATGAACAACTTGTGATTTGATGTTTGAATGTTAGGTTCTCAGGAGCTATCAGAAACAACAAAGTCAACTATTAAGAAAAGGATATTTCTACACCCTTTGTCTGTTCATTTTAACCCCAATACAGACATGATATCTTATTTTAAAGTTAATAAAAATAAATGATTACCTGTAAACTCAATCACATGTTTTCCACAGTAAACCCCAACGTGATAAGGTCCAGCGTCAAATATTTTCCTCATTAAAAGGTCTCCAGTTCTAATCTGTGATCCCATGATATTTTCCTCAATCATTTCAAACTGTTTATTAGTTCCTTTTAGTAAGAGCTCAATCTTTTCCCAAGTAAGCATTTCAGGTATTAAAGATGGATATCTTTACGTTAAAATTTCAGTCAAATTCGTCTCTGTCCTTCGCATCTGGTTCTCTTTCAGTTTCCGTTCTCTTTAGTTAAAGCTCACATGCTAAAGCCACATATTCATTGTGTTGCCTAGGAGGAACAATTCGTTGTTGTTTTTTTTTTTTTGTTTGTTTTTTGGGCTGGGGCTCTTCATGTTCTTCTTCAAGGAACACCTTTTCCACTATATAAAAAAACCCTTTGTGCAAAGAAAGGGTTCAATAACCAATAAATAATCTTTATTTTTAAGAATGTAGGTATGTTTTTTAAAAAAATGCTATGCAAAGTATATTTCCTCTTGCTATGTTGATTGATGAGAAATATCCTAGCTAACAGGGAACGTTCCCATAACTTTTACTAACGTTATGTAAAAGTTATGTACATGTTAGTAAAAAATGTTCCTGAAATAATGTTTTTGGAACGTTCTTATAATGTTTATAGAGTTAAAATACATTCTTGTGACGTTGAGAAAAAAAACGTTTTTATAACAATGTTCATTGAACGTCCTTGTGATGTTCTCATAATGCTGAGTGAAAACTTTCTTATAACAACGTTCACTGAACATCCTTGTGATGGCTCTGCACGGCTTGGCTTGGCTCGGTTCGCTTCAGTAGCACCTCATTGCAATAGGCTACACGAGATCAAGGGGGCGGAGTTGGATCCAGATCTAAGGGGTGGAGATGGGTAGGATTAGGGGTCCTAGGCTAGGGTCCTAGTCCTAAGCTGGGACCCAACTCTTTAGTGGGACTCATCTCTTCACCATACTGTTGCATATCATGCAGTGGAAAAGTGCCGTATGATTTGAAATGTAAAGCAATTCAAAATTGGTACTTGCGTTGAGGTAAAAGATCCACAAAATATGTTTTAAATATGATAAAAAAAAAAAATAATACAACTGATTCCTTTATTTCAGACCTCTTGAAAGGATTCTATACATGTAGAGCATAAAAACACCTTCATTTTCCTAGTGTACACTTGATGTCTTCAATGTCGCCAAAATATGCTGAACTAACGAAAACTGATTTCTGTTTCTCCGAGTCATTCTTGTTAACAGCACAGATGTGAGATCCTCCTCCTTTCCAATCCATCATACAATCATTCACCACCACCAAACCTTTCACACATTCACACGCAAATCCACCCACACTGACCCTCATTTGGATTCACTTTTTTTAATCGCAACCAGGAATGACTGGCATGTCCACAGACACACCCGTCGAGACACTTCAAGCCGCAGCTCGCAGGTCCTTTTATCTTAAGAGTGTGTTTTATATCTCCTCTCCTCTTCACCGCATCAGCGGTATTCATTGCATCCAGACACGGTCAGATTGGATCGTACCAAACCCGATGCCCCGGGGTGCCACAGAAAGACCAAATACCAGCAGATTCCTTGGCGAATCACTGCCGGGAGACACTTTAACCCTTCACAGAGATCTGAATGTTTAGCTTTGTAGTGAGGCCTATTGCTTTCAGGTTCCTGCACAGCATGTATAGGCCTCAAAGGGAAAGTGTTTTATTTCCAGGTTTGCATTATTCCCGAATGTTTCCAGGGGGAAGAATAAGAGAGAATGGTTTCAGAATTCCAGATTTTAACCCCTTGGGCTGTGCGGTTAAGAAAAGGATGGATTTCCTTATATATACCACGGCGAGGCCGCCTGGTTATTTCCGTAGTGCATCTCATGGGGATTGTGAGCTGAATTTTTATTCTTTTGTTTTGGCTGGAATTTCAAAGCACAAACATGTGGTAGTCATTCCAGCACGGGCTCGGAAGTTCACTGTCCTAATAATGGGCAGTTAAGACAAACAAACCCCTAGAGTAATGAAAGAAACCAGCCGTCTACTTAAACCGAGGGCCAAGATTCATTTCCCGGTCAGGACGGAGAATTAGTGGAGCTGACAACCATCAGTTTATCATCAGCTTATTTTATATTTAGCAATTTGACAGAGACATGAAAGATAAATTTGATTGAAAAATGTAAGAAGAAAAACAGATTCCCTTTTGAAGAAGAAAAAGGTGGCAAAGTGTGTGTACTGTAGACCTCATTTTGTGAGTGGCATCCGATTGTCTTGGATTATAAATCAAGTTACTTTTTTTAAAGAATTATGTGGAAAAAATACATTTCTACCATTTTTGCACCATTGGCATATCACAAAACATAATAATGACATTTCCACCTCGTCTGCCATTTAAAACGTTTGAAATATCGTGAAATAATATTTATACATTTTTATTTTATTAATCAGGTGAAAAATGGGTGTTTTTTGAGGACATGTCCTCTTACTTTATCTTTTTTTTTTTTTTTTTTTTTTTTCCTTTTCTGGATAGTGACAAAAAGTCTTGCGCATGCGCATTGCTTCTTAAGCAGTGACGAGTCGACTGATTCACGAGTTGAGAGCCTACTAGCATACAGTCTGGTTCGAATGTGATGATTAGATAAAAATACGGTTTGGTGCAAAACAAAGGTAAGAAAACATGACCATCTGCCTTAAAAAAAAGTATCCGAATCAACGCGACTCATGCCGCGTTCCAGGCAACCTGTAACTCGTGTTTTTCCAACCTTATACCCGTGAAAGTGCACTGGAACGGCCGTCAAACCCGTGACTTACCACCCGTGAACTCGTACTAGATCGATGTACTCCCAGTTACGAGTTCTGACGTCACATAGCCTGCGAACCTATAGAGAGCCTAAGTCCCTCCCCTTCCGGTCGGCCACCATGGGACCTTATTTCGGAAAAATATTGAATGGTAGTCAATGGCGAGAGACAACAAATATTTTGATCTCGTTTGAATTGTGCCCTGAATTACACATATGATGTTTGTCAATTTAAAAGATACATTTTAAAGTAAAGATAGTCGCAGTTTGATGTAAAACCGTTGAGGTATAAGACTGTGAAAATACGTAATTACAAAGACTACAAACCCCAAAGGCGCACATTTTCTCTCAATGAATGAAGCTAACTTTACTGAGGCTGTCTGTCATTGTTTCTACAGTCTTACGTTATAATCGTAACGTTACGCCGTCCTACCTGAGTGTTTTGTACCAGACTGCGCACACACGAGCAGCGGATCTCATTTCGCTTCCTGGGAGATGTAGTTCACAGAGCGATTTTCCCATAAAACTAAACGTTACTCTTCTGTTGTATGACAAACTGCGACGTTTTTGACTTTCAGAATCATCTTTTAAATTGACAAACATCATAGGTGTAATTGAGGGCACAGTACAGACGGAATAAAAAGATAAGTTGTCTCTCGCCATTGACTACCATTCATATGTTTTCCGAAATAAGGTCCCATGAGCCGGAAGCGAAGGGGCGGGACTTAGGCTCTCTATAGAAAACTACAATGACAGCCCCTACGATGCAGTGTTTCTGCAGGCACATTTCCAAATATTTAAATAAAGTAAAATAAAAGGTATAGCAGCTTATCTTGCCTCATGCGCTATTTTTCCTCTTCAGTGTCCCACAAATAAACAAGGAGTAAGAACCTTTGGTGATAGAAATTATTACAAATGTGCGTGAGCCCCGTAAGTTCCACCATGCTGGTTTGTTTACATCTAGGTAGTTTGGCGTGAATGACCTGGAATGCTACAAAGTCGTAAGTCGTGGTTTGAAGTCGTGATTTACGTGCTCAAAAACCTGCCTGGAACGCTGCATTAATAACGTTAGTGTCATGTTTCAGTGGCGACTCGTCATTCACTACGATATGTTCCCTAAAATCGCCTCAAAACTTTAAACGTTTTGATATCCTCCGACTGGATGTAATGTAATAATTGTCTGAAGTAACATTCGTATGCTGTGTCCGAAAACGCCCCCTATACCCTTAAATAGATCACTAGTTGAGGGGACAGCCATTACTGGTGTCCGAAACCGTAGTGGACGTTATCGAGTGCGCTCATTCAATCCCACAATGCACCGCAATAAAGAGTGTACAACCGATGTATGCAACGGCTAGACTAGAGTATACCCATGTTTTTCCAATCCGCTGTTCTTAGGTATAAATTCCTTTTTAAATGATTATTACATTATTTTTTAACTAAGGTTTATTCTAGTTTCCATGACAGAACTCAAGATAAATCATTTCATTACAACTGGAGCTGCCAGTTTGCTAAGTGTCAAATGATTATGAAACAGTAAGCACAAACTATGCAAAAGCGGCACCCCTTCAAGCACACTCGGTGTCCAAATACACTCACTCATTTTCATTCACTCCTTTAAGTGGACTATATTATTGGAGTAATGTAATAGCGAAAGGCAGTCGTGTGTGCCCATCATACACTTTGTGTTTTTTCTGTGAAAACTGTCAACTCCGACTGCCCAAAATCTGCAGACCTTCCTCAACTATTGTCGACTTGCAAACAGTCTGACAAAAGTTCATAATTATACAGTATAAGTGAATATTTACACAGGCTTTTTCTTATTAGGAATTCTTGTCTGAGGCGAGATACGGGCCAAAGACCTGTGTGAGTGAATTGATATGCTTACATGCAAAAATTGACTGCGTTGTGATGTTTTGAAGCCTGCTATTAACGGCTGTATGCCATGGTGGAGAAATTTGGCCTGGAGATCAGCTCTAAAGAGAGAAAGACAGAGAAACGGTCCCTGAACGTCCACACATTACATGCGTATGAAAATCGCTTAGTTCTGACAAGGTTGTCCAAACCCTAAAGCCATTCTCTCGCTGCAGTGGTCTCCAACTCCACCATTAAAATTCCTCGAGTCGCTTCGGAGCAGTTCCTCTTCCACAGTGACCACGAGCAGGCCCACTTTCTCTAGCTGTGACGTCAAGGGAAGTGGGACAGAGGAATTCTGGGTAAAGGGAGAGGTGCCTGAACCACCATGGTATTTACACGCTCACACATCCAGCTCTAGTCTCACACACGCATAAGACGATGACCACAAAACACAGCCCCCTTTGTTAAAGTTGGAAGAACTGAGTTCTGGTTCTGAAGAAGGAGTTCTGGTCCAACTGTGATCCGTTTTGGAGCGTCTAAACACGAAGTTTGACATGTTCATGCAGTCTGATGTGCACTTGGCCGGCGCCGCAGAGACACACCACAGAGTTTTTGAATTACTCTAGCCATTTTTCTTTGTTTTGACATTAAGGAAATAGTTCATCCAAAAAATGAAAATCGTGAAATCATGTACTAACCCTCATGCTGTTCCAAAGCGGTAAGCCCTTTTTTCTGTTGTGAACAAAAGGAGTTTTATAGAATATTTCCAATTCTTTTCCATAGGACTCCCTGAAGTACCTTAAAAGTAGTCCAAGATTTTTAGTTTAAAAGAAGTGTATACTTTTATTGACCAAGGATGTATTAAACTAATCAATAGTGACAGTACAGACATTTATAATGTAGCAAAAGTGCTGTTAAACATATAAAAATTGCTGTTCTTTTTTAACCTTATCTTCTGCCGTTCTGTATCAGTTTCCACGAAAATATTAAACAGAACAACTTTTTAACACTGATAATAAAAAAAAACATGATTCTTCAGTTCCAGACCTGTTTGAATTTCTTTCTTCCGTTGAACACAAAAGAAAATATTTCAAAGAATATGAAGAAACTAAGAAACTCGTACAGGTTTGGAACAACATGAGGGTCAGAAAATGATAACAATTTTAATTTTTAAGTGAACTATTCCTCTGAAATTTTCATTTAAATAATGAATTTACACTGCAAAAAATAAAGAATAATCTTAATTGTATGGAAAAATATCAAGTTTTTTAATATATTATTAAGGAATATATTATTAAGGAATTAATATACAATAACACATTGAATTAATAGCAATTCATGTATTAATCATATAGACTCTTTATTAGTTGCTGATGCAGTAATTATTAATTAATGGTTTAGTTCTTCATTAGTTATACATTGACTCATGATTATCTGTGCATTAGTTAAGCATAAATTAATGTATATTAGTGCACCTGTATTGTAAAGTGTTACCGAAATTGTGATCATAGTTGCTTTTGGGAAATGCACCCCTGGCCGTTTAAGAGATGTAGGTTAGAGTAGATAACATAGACTGTAAAACACGATGGACGACGCACCTTCACTCTCTTCCATTGTAGAAAAATGAAGCCGCCAATGTTCAAATATGGCGCTGACATCTTGAGTCTGTGCAGTCGTGAATTTTGAATATAGTGTACGATGTTTGGACTACTTTTATGGCACTATTATTGCGATTTTTTTTTTTTTTGGAGCTTTGTAGTACAAACAACCATGCCACCTTCGTTGTGTGGCAAAGTGTAGCATATACATTCTGCCTGATCATTTCCATGTGTTTTACTAGTGTCTAGTCTAACTAAAGTATTTTGGAGGTACCACTGTCTTACTGAATCACCCCACTCCTCTATTTGGCTTTCTTGTTAGTTTTGGAAGCCCTCGGCTCAGATGTCTAATGCGGTCCAGTCCACCTCAGGCCCCGTAGGGCTCACGCGAGCGTAACCCGGCCCCTTTTGATCTCGGCTGTGAGTTTGGCGGGCTTTGATCCGCCGTGATGACTGCATCTACATGTGGTCCTGATTCTGCTTTTCCTCCCGTGAACCTCTGCCCTCTTTCTGACTGTACACCTGTGTGGAGTTTCTGCCCTGTTCTTACCTGTTCATAAAAGTGTCTCCTGATTGGATGGAAATGATAAACACACTTGGATTTATGTGGGTCTCGTAAACGAGAGTGTAGACGGAGACGTGAACTGCACCGCAACACCTGCAGAGAAAGACGCAAACGAGAGTAAAACACACCTGGCGATGAGTCAACAGAACATCAGCGGGTTTAAGATAGCATGCAAATCATTTACAGTACACCTAAATCAAGATTTCCCTATGGACTCATACTTAACCCTTTGCTATGGAAAAATAAAGAAATGTACGGTAACAATACGAAACGAAACAATGACATTACAAAAATAAGTAGTAGAATAAAAGAAAGAGAGACATGAGATGTAGATCTAAAATGGAGTTACACCATGTGAAACAAGAAAAAAAAAACTTCATTATTAAAGGGTTCATGAACTGGCTTTTTAAATTTTATTATATTGTTGTCTGAGATCAACTTATGACGTTCGCTTTCTTTTTGCATTAAAAAACATCAAAATGAATAAGTAATAGGCTATTTTCTACCCTAGCTTTGAGCCTAACTGAAAAACGCTCGGTTTTTATGGGCGTCGCACTGAAGACTTGGAAGTAACTGCCCACTGCTGTGAGTGGATAACAGTTTTGAATATTATAATGAGTTTCAACTCACCCGTCGGCAGGGTTGCCAACTCTCATGCATCTCTGGCGTGACACTCACGCATTCAGCCTCAATCTCAAAGTCTCACGCTCAACAAAGAAATTTCACGCTAAATTAGACATTCTTCTGCTGTATTTTTTTGTATTAGTATAAGCAAGTTCAGGCTCTTGACTACTGATTGGACCACTGCATTTTCTCACGCAGGGAAAAATCGCGGAAAAGGATGACACTGACACCGACAGACTAGACAGAGAAGTTTACTCTTGATATGGAACATTTTGGCGCTTTTAAACGTGACAGATCGCGTCAGTTCAAACGGCGCGTGATACAGTTGCCTACAACACCCACAGGGCATGAGCAAAATACTGTATCTGGTAATCTCCCGCTTTATATTAAACAAACTGTCAACATGGGCTTTTGCGATGCACAGGGAGACGCTGCGCTGCCTATAACTTTGAACGTGAGTTGAGGGCGTACATTTGCACTATGTGACTGTCTTTTTAGCAAAAAGATACCCTACACTAATCTACAGTGGCGTAGGGCGAGGGCGTGATATGCTTGAAAACAGCTTTTGACGCGTTCGACGGACCCGAGTTTGAATCTGCCTTTTGCCGAACTCTCTCTTCTCCCTTTTCCCAACACCGAAACCGTGAAATGACTGTGCCTTTATAAAACAGCACAAGACTGTAATTAAGTAGCCTATATAGCCATTCAGTTTGTGCTGTGTGATTTAAAGAAAAGCGCGTAAAGAAAAGTTTTCCTATACAATAGTGTAAGTAAAATATATATTTTTGAAATATACATTTTCCTTTATACAGTACATTTATAGGCTAGGCCTATATGGATTTTACGTAATAGGAATAATTATATAAACCATTATTATAATAATCGTTTGGCATCCTAAAACAGACTGAGACTTTATATCATAGCTAAAAAGATGTTTGATCCCTCTTTAATGTCCAGGTACAAGTCGAGGCTTTTCCTTTGTTCAATGTCATAGTTCGTGGATTGAAGCCAGCTTAATCTCTTAATTTTGAGCTCTCAAAGTGCACCAGATTACTGCATTTAACCTTAAAATGTACAAAATTTTCTTGCGGGGGAGCATGGCCCCAAACCACCCTATAATAGAACAATAATTAATAATTAATGCCAAATTAAAATTGGATAAAACTATACATTTGGCCTAAGACAATAGCCGCATTTCCACTGCCGGGCTAGAGCCGGGCCAGAGCTAACAGCGAGCCAAGCCGAGCTAGTGGCCTCGGGCCTCAAGCACCGGGCTTGTGTTTCCACTGTGTTTCCATTGTGATCTTTTTTCCCCTTTCAACAAATAAAAAGATGTTAGACAGAAAGACAGAATTGCTTTTTTACACACAACAAAAGAGACAGATGAATTACAGCATCATGTACCAATACAATAGTGTACCAATACAAATGTCTCAAACTGTGCTCAGATTTGACAAGTCTGCAAAAGTCTATGAACTCAAACATTTCTCATCCAATTCTCCCTAGAACAAATGATCCGAGATACTATCCACATTCATTTTTACTTTTCCCCTTTCCCAAAATTGTCTTACATTGTCAACATCTTACGGAATTCCAAGGAAACTGAGACAAACTTGATACTTAGCCTACTTTAAATAAATCATGACTGAAAACTCCATTAAGTCTCGTGAGCTATAAAAGAGCAAATTCTGAGCAATAAACATTTCTTTTGAGCACTATATACATTGCAGAAAGCTAGTATTCTATTCCACAAAGCCAAAAACAGAAGAAAAAAAGACCCTTTAGTCCGTTATAGAGATGGAGTCTCATCTCATTAGCGAAACTGGAGCCGTCTGCAAGTGCAGTCAGTTCACTTCACAATCACAGATTTACAAGCTATAAAAGCTCTAGTGATTTCAGATTGTTGTTGTGAATCAACAGCACCAATTTGTTTTATGCCCGCTCAGGGATTGTTTGATGTTTAGCATGACATTACAAAAACAATTTATGACCGTCCATTAATGATGCTAATGGTAGCTTTAAAATCATAAAACATCTTAGCGTTTAAAATCGCTATACACTACGAGTAATGTCTGCTATTTCACATACTTTAAAATAATAAAGTGTGACCTGACAAGCAGTATTTCTTTAGACAACAGTCGCGTGGTGTAATGAACTGAAAAAATAGTCCAAGATGAAAAGTATGAAGAGAGATTGATTTTAAACACTCAACACGTTACAGTCATGCTGCATGGAGTT
Source organism: Cyprinella venusta (assembly GCA_038021265.1). Classification (NCBI taxonomy): domain Eukaryota; kingdom Metazoa; phylum Chordata; class Actinopteri; order Cypriniformes; family Leuciscidae; genus Cyprinella; species Cyprinella venusta. The sequence continues at coordinate 9,434,211 of CM075886.1, forward strand.
GTTATAGCGATTGGATGCATTTTTTTAATTATTGAAGTAAATTTCTATTAATAATGTACAGTAGGTAATAATGTGTGAATAAACTGCATTGTGCCAAATCAAATTGCATTTTAATAGGGCTGTCAAACGATTAATTGCGATTAATCGCATCTAAAATACAATTTTGTGTTTAAATAATATATGTGGGTGCACTGTATATGTATATATATATATATAAATACACACACATGCATGTATATTTAAGAAAAATATTATTTTTATATATATAAAATATTTAAATATAATATAAATTTAAATTATACATAAATCTATATACAGTATATACATGAAAAAAATTCCTAAATACAAGCGTGTGTGTGTGTGTTTATATATACATATATATATATAAAATAAATATATATAAACACATAATATATGTGTTTATATATATTTACAAAATATATATAAAATATACACAGTGCACTCACATATATTATGTAAACACAAACTTTCATTTTGGATGCGATTAATCGCGATTAATCGTTTGACAGCCCTAATTTTAATATATGTTGAGCTATTATATCAGAAATGTAATGTAACGTTAATGAGTTTTGCTGTTTAAATTGACATTACAGGACCAAAAAATGTTTGTTCAATCATTGCATTCTGCATTCAGCCAGAATATAACACAGTATGGTAAGTAAGAGAAAACAACTATCGAATCCAGTATCGGGTTTAATTCTTGCTGTATAGAGTGCCGAAGTTACGACGTCACTCTGTAGGCCAAAACGCGGAAGTGAGTTAGCCTTTTAGCACTACGGTTCCCTCGCTCTAAACCCTATGGGATTTTTGAATGGGTTTTTGCTAAATCGCCTGAAATAAGGTCTGTGGTGAACAAAGCCTCTAAATATTTTCACGTTTTGATCTATGACATAGAACACACAGTTATAATCTGCTTGTGGTTTTTTTTAAACTTTATTGTGTCTGATTGTGTTTTTAAAATCTTTATATAGGCTTCAAAATGTATAAATTTTGGATTAACTTGTAAAGATTATCTTGCTAGACAAAACGTGTAAGGGTCACAACCCTTTTGTTAAACACAGATCTTATTTTTTGCGATTTTCCAAAAGTCTATGGGGAAAATGCATTGCTTTTCGACCGAGGGAACCCATGCGCCGCTAGCTTCCGAGTTGTCCTACAAAGTGACGTCATCACTTCGGCACTCTATTAAAGTAATTGGAGGACATAATAGCCTTTGTTCACCACTGTCTGTTCCTGTGTATGCGAGTAAATTACACAGCGAGATCAAGAAGCAAATGTGTTGTCGGGTGACCCAGTTTGAGTGGCCCGATGGGGTCCAGCAGGGCCCATCTGTGAGTCATTAAACACTGAAAGTCCTGAGCCAACCGGCGATTCCTTTAAACCAGACCAGACTCGATCCAAGAGCCGTGTTGTATACTTCAAATGTTTCAAATTCGGGAAACCAGCAAACCCTCCCCCCAGAGGCTTTTCAAAAATAAATCTCCAGTCAATCGAAAGAGGAGACTTAGTCCATATGAGGAAAACTGCATTCAAATAGATGAGGACAATGTGTTTAGTGAGAAAACCTCAAACTCGTTGGATTAAACTAACTACAGTCCTGTATATGACGTCAAAAAGCAGAAGGAAAACATGTCAAATATATATGCCATTAGCTTCCTAATCCACGTAACCATGTATTTCGTACCTTCGCCTGCGATCGCCCTGCTGCGCGATTGTGAAAACTTCTGTTTACCCCTCCTCCTCCCCAGCACCACCTGTACAGATCAGCTATGGCACTTCTTATATATTCTTGCAGCAGCATGTCCTTTATTATAAGACATGACAAAATAAAGCATACGCACCGTACTGTACATGCCCCATGCCAAAAAAATGCTGGTTAAATTCACTCTGAGTTATCATGACTTTATCTAAATGCTAAAACTTTTAACATACATACTCAGAACTTAAAGGGATACTCCACTTTTTTTTGAAAATAGGCTCATTTTACAACTCCCCCAGAGTTAAACAGTGTTTTTCAATCCATTCAGATGATTTTCTGATATTTAGAAGAATATCTGTAACCAGACAGTTTCTGCTCTCATTGACTTCCATAGTAGGAAAAAATATATACTATGGAAGTCAATGAGACCGGAAACTGTCTGGTTACTGATATTCTTCTAAATATCAGAAAATCGGCTGAATGGATTTTCGAAAACGGTAAAACTCAACTGTTTATCTCTGGGGGAGTTGTAAAATGAGCCCATTTCCAAAAAAAAGTGGAGAATCCCTTTAATAAAAGAGGGTCTGTGGTATCAATGTATTGTTTTGCATATTGTTGAGGCTCAGCTCATAGTACATACTTCAAAAAATTAACTAGTTCATTCATAGTTCTTTTTTTCCATATGTTGCGAGCATTTTTTTATTAGTGTTATTGCCACACCCCATATACAACCACAGACAACAATTATTTTATCGACGGGCAAAGTTTGCTCAGAAATGTAAGATTTTTTCATCCTCACCGACCTCGTCATGAAACCCGTTTAAATGATCATACGACGCCTACTCACTTGCTGCTTTGTCGACGGCGGCCGCGGGGCGACACTGGTGGCTGGTGTTGCCAGGTTGCATGTTTTTTAGCTACATATTAAGGCCTGTTTACGTGTGTTTTAGCAGGGTTTTCGCCTGAAAGGCTCTATAGAAATCTGGCACCCTATTGTACGAAGTTAAACTGAGAGAGCGTACGTTCACAGACACCAGAATGAACGAGTTCACAGTATGGGATGGGCAACGATTAATCGCGATTAATCACATCCAAAATGAAAGTTTGTGTTCACATAATATATGTGTGTGTGGTGTTATTAATTAATTTGTGTATATAAATACCCACACATGCATGTATATATTTAAGAAAAAATGTGTTCTTAATATATCAAATATTTATATATAATATTAATTATGTATAAATATATAAAGTATATACATGCAAATATTTCTTAAATATATACATGCATGTGTGTGTATTTATATATACAAAATAATTATACACACTACACACATATATTATGTAAACACAAACTTTTATTTTGGATGCGATTAATCGTGATTAATCGTTTCCCATCCCTAGTTCACAGTAACGTTCATCAGGCAGTAACACAGTACAGTTCACGTTCGCCCTAAATTTGAACGCGTTCAGGCACAACACTGCATACATGCTCCAGGAAGCTTTCCTCAAGGAAGTACATAGTAGAAGTATGCAAATTGGGACGCAGCCACATAAGACACATTAATCTTTGAGAACGGCAAATTCTTGGCAAGACTCTGAAGTTAAAGCAAAATTAACGACGTAGAAACAGTTTGATCCAAAGGAAATACATGATGATTTGGCGGCAGACTAATGAGTGAGTGAGCATCCATGAGGCTGTAGTTCACTAGCTTGGCTCCGGGCGTTTATTTGACTTTAGAATGACTGAATGACATTCGCAGTCTGAACGCCGAAGGGCAGATAAGAAGACACTTTAACTGTTTGCTCAGTACTGCCAACATTTCCACCTCTTTGTGTAGCGGAAATCCATCTCACCCTGTATCTTGTGTGTTTTTAGGGGTTCTGGGTTGGGATGATGGCCTTCCTGTCTCTGTGTTGGTTCACTCATTGTCTTGTTTTCTGGCTGATACAGTATCTGTGTTTTTCCCATGCTGCTGTGTGGTGAGGATGGGAGGTTTGACACCTCAAATGATAAAGGACCCACCTGAGTAAACGGGTGTCGAGTGGTTTACTCGCCACCCAGATTTATGGTCTGTTTCCCTCCACGGTTGAAGACTTCCATCTTCCATCAGCCGTTCTGGTCTTCTGGACAGCCGTGTCTATTAGAAAATATAGGTGAGGTCATGAGGTCATATACTGTAACTATCACACACACACACACAACAGCAATCATTACACATGCTGCTATCAAACTAACAGTCAGAAAATCTGCTTCACACATGTCACAATGACAGGAAACAAAGTGTTTATACATGTACATGCATCAGGTTAACATTAATTTATACTGTAGGAAATTCGCAGACAACAGCAGCGTATTTAAAAGTGATCTACTAAGCTTGAAATAAATTTAAATTAAATAAATAAAATATTTAGGCTTCACTTAAATGGAAAGATCTAAGGAAGCGTATTGTTACGGAGGCGTATTGCATTCACTTCAAGAAAAAAAAATCTACTAAGTTTTTATGAATTAACAAGTTAATTATCTCAGAATTATGAGATAATTTTTCCTAAGAAAAAAAATATTTGCTTTGTTTTTCTGAATTAACGAGTTAATTTTTCATGAGAAAAAAAAGTTTTGCTCTGTTTTTCTGAATTAACGAGTTAATTTTTCATGAGAAAAAAAGTTTTGCTCTGTTTTTCTGAATTAACAAGTTAATTTTTCATGAGAAAAAAAATTGCTGTTTTTCTGAATTAACGAGTTAATTTTTCATGAGAAAAAAAATTGTTCTGTTTTTCTGAATTAACGAGTTAATTTTTCATGAGAAAAAAAGTTTTGCTCTGTTTTTCTGAATTAACGAGTTAATTTTTCATGAGAAAAAAAAGTTTTGCTCTGTTTTTCTGAATTAACAAGTTAATTTTTCATGAGAAAAAAAATTGCTGTTTTTCTGAATTAACGAGTTAATTTTTCATGAGAAAAAAAATTGTTCTGTTTTTCTGAATTAACGAGTTAATTTTTCATGAGAAAAAAAGTTTTGCTCTGTTTTTCTGAATTAACGAGTTAATTTTTCATGAGAAAAAAAAGTTTTGCTCTGTTTTTCTGAATTAACAAGTTAATTTTTCATGAGAAAAAAAATGCTCTGTTTTTCTGAATTAACGAGTTAATTTTTCATGAGAAAAAAAATTTGCTCTGTTTTTCTGAATTAACGAGTTAATTTTTCATGAGAAAAAAAGTTTTGCTCTGCTTTTTCTGAATTAACAAGTTAATTTTTCATGAGAAAAAAAGTTTTTGCTCTGTTTTTTTCTGAATTAACAAGTTAATTTTTCATGGAAATTTGTTTTTGCTCTGTTTTTTCTGAATTAACGAGTTCATTTTTCATGAGAAAAAAGTTTTTGCTCTGTTTTTCTGAATTAATGAAATAATTATCTCAGAATTCTGAGATATATTGTTCTTGAAAAACATTTTTTTCACTCTGTTTTTATGAAATAATGAAAAATTAATTTCCATGAAAAATGATCTCTTAATTCTGAGATAATTAACGCATTAACTAATAGTGTAAATTAATGTATTAATTACCATAATTAGTCAAAGCTATGCACTTCAATCTCCAGTTGTCTGCTGTAATTAATCATTAGCTAATGATTTGCAACGGTTTCATTATGTTTTGACTTTACTTGTTGGGGCACATCATTGTTAACTAGTCATTTAGTAATTGTAGTAATTTGCACATGAATTTGCACTAACAATGAAGTAATTAATCATGTATTAATGCATATTAGTGTACCTATTATCTGGAGGTTGGAATATAAGGCTTTGGCTCATTCTGGTAATTAACACTATTAGTTTAAAAAAAAGAGTTATTATGGAATTAATCCACAATTACATATTTAATTAATAAAAATTCATGTATGTAACTCGTGTATGTTAATGTATGTAACTCATACATTAACCTTACAGACTCTTAATTAGTTCCTAATGTGGTTATCATTAATGAATAGCTTAAATAATCATTAGTTATACATTAATTCAGTATTATCTGTGCATTAGTTAAGCATGAATTAACGCTTATTAGTGCACCTGTATTGTAAAGTGTTACCACAATTTCTATTGAACTCTATTGGTAACGATGGAACTTGATTGGCTTAAGGAAACGCACCCCAGGATGTTTCACACAAACATCCTCATAAATGAGTAACAGCAGAAGTGTGATGACTTCTTTGTGATCTATGACGACTTCACACCTAACAAACCGCAGATTCACATGCAGGAATCCGCTCAGGTCTGCTGGAATTCAAGAATCAACACTTCACATTCTAGAAATAACATCCTTGAACAAAAGAAAACTAAACCGCAGTGACCTGAGAGGCCTGTTATTGGAGACGCAAAAGCCATCACGTACAACAACCAAAACACCCGTTAAATATTTATTATCTTAAAGTCTCTTGTTTAGATGGAGGCCTAATCAAATTTAAAAGACCTATTTTCCCATCACAAAATGAAGTAGATGGTCATAATTACCACACCGTTTCTATGTACACACCTCGTAAATGTTATTCGCACTGCTGATTTTACTCAGTCTCATTTTGTTTGTATTATTTGTGGTTGGTTTTTTTATGAAGTGATGATTAGATTGTTTGGAACATTCAAGCGTGATCTCAACGATATATGGATGACTTATCGAGTTGGATGTTTTAAATGTATTAAAACTTGCGCATGAGCCCTAAATCAGTCGAATAGGGAAAGGTTTAAACAGAACAGGCAGTGTGCTGCAGTGTAGGACAAAACAAGACTTTGTGTAGCCTTTTATTTTTTCGGAAAAAGTGCCAGAGCCGTAATGCAGTCCAGACGCTCTCTTTTTTTTCTCCTCCTCCCTGTGTCCTGCATCGCTACTGACCAGCTTCAAACTTCTCTGTTTCTTACAACAATAAATGGCTGCCACTCAGATGGTCCTGATCTTCCATTCCAGCCCACCCAAAATCTCAGACCTGGCTGTGAACTTGACCCTGACAGCGCGGCGGAGTCTTCCCCAGACCCACGCTGAGATTGAGGTGCTGTTGTTTGACGTGGTTGTGTAAGTGAGATATTTAGACCTCTCTCTCTCAAGAATGAGGTACAGATGGGTGACAGAAAAGAGGTGAACTGTGTTTATGTGTAAGCAGGAACTTTTTTGCTATTTTGTCAAATCCAGCTAGAGCAGCTTCTAGCGATTTGTGATCATTAGCTGGTCTAGATGGTTGATCAGCTTGACTACCAACTGGTTGACCACCTTGGAGCAGCAACAAACTGTCTAAAATCACAGCTCAGTTTTTTAAGTTCTATAAATCAGTTTAACCACCGTAGTATGAATGGTCCAAGCTGGTGATTTATGGTTATTAGCTTGTCCATAATGCTCCATCAGTTGAACTACACCTGGTTTCCATCATAGGCCATCTTTGTCTAGATGTAGACTTGTGGACTAGCAACCCAGCGAACAAATTTAGGTTTGGGAACGTTAGTTTTGGGTTCCCAGAATGTTCCTAGAACTTTCCCTTAAGGTTAAGGGAAAGTTCCCCAAACATTCTCCTTACGTTATAAAAATTGAACCTAAAAATAACCTTCTTGGAACGTTCCTATAACGTTCTTGTTTGGTTCCCAAAAAAATAACCTCATGGGACCATTCGGGAACGTTAGGGGAACATTCTGTGTTTACTGGGAACAAACCAGTTGATACATTCCAAAAAACAGCTTGACCACTGCTGTTTTTGCCCATTGGTTTTTAACGACATAGTTTAGACCCAAGCTGATCAACTGGGCTAAAACGATGGCCTTTGTTTGGACCATCTTAAATGAGCAGCTTAGACATGGTGGACCATTTTTGGAATTGCGACAGACCTCTGAAAAACCGTTTTGACCTGTTTTTCAGAGACAAAGATCTGCTGAAAAACAATGTGATGTTTGAAGGACAGTGTGTTTAGCCATTTTCTGCACTAAACGACGGAGAAGAAAAGAATGTTCTAACAAAACAAACCAACGTCTTGGACAGAATTTTTTAAAACACAGTTGAGAGACAAGTTTATTCTTACGCTTGTCAAACTGTACCTGTTCTCTGAAGGACTGTCCGAGAACTTTGTGTCTGGAATGCAGGGAAGCATTTCTCTCCCTCTTTTCTCTCTCTGGAACAGAGTTTGATCTAAAATTAGGTTTATTTAAGGGTTTGTGATCTTGGCCAAATGTGCTCTGACATTAATTCGAAACAGCTCGGCCCAGGTGGGAGGAGGAAAAGAGGGGCCCGCGGTCTGTAAATAAGAGCCAGTCCGTTTTTATCATCTTCTCTGTCTTTTGGAAAGTCTTGGATTGAAATTCCTCCCTGCTTGAGCCTAATGCTCCTGCCTGACATCATTAAGGAGGAATGCACACCGTACGCTCTCTGTTTCCCTCCATTTCATGTTTTAATTCCCCTCTTTCCCGAATGCCAATCTGGCCGTGCTTTCATCATGTGAGGAGGGACGTTCAGACATGAGGCGAGTATGAACACCCCCATTCATTGGGCCGAAGCCTGGCACACACTCAGGAAGCTCAGACTGTTTTTTGGCTTCATTGTACCTGCAGACGCTGTAGCTGTCAAGATTTTCACTGACCTACTTTCTGCCAGTGGTGTATATGAGTTATTAGAGGCGCCCGGGGGGCTGAAATTTTCTCTGGACGTATGCAGGGCTCGCCTTTCTCCTCTCGTGCTCAGCGCCGCCTTTGTCTCTGCAGAGAATGATATAAATCAGCCAACGGCTGTGAGGGAAGAATGAAGCTCTGTGGAGTCTTCGAGGGGGTGTGGAGCAGAGCTGCTGAATCCAGTGGTTTCAGTGTCTGTGGATTAATATCTTCCTGCTGATAGGGGAGCCATGCTTTATCGGAACGTCCAGATCCTTCTCAGGTCGGCCACAAATAAATGAGTCCTTCAAGAGGACATTTAGGGATGGTGTCGAACGCAGATAAAGCATTTTGCTAGGCGTGCAAGGATTTAAAGGGAAGTTCACCCTAAAACTAACATTCTGTCATAATTTATTCCCTCTTATGTCATTCCAAACCCATATGACTTAATTTCTTCAATAAAACACAAAAAGAGACATTAGGAAGAACGTTCGCACTGCTCTTTTTCATATAATCCCTATGGAATCCTTTCCATACATTCTTATCCCGAGGTTACCAGAGTCAGCTGGATCCGGGCCATATCCAGATCAGATGGTGGACGTGCATCTAGACACGACCACAACGCAACCCTGAATGACCAGCCTGTTCTCATCTCAAGGCGTCATAAACTGACGCTTTTGCCACAGCGTCTACATCCAACGCACATGGCACCCTTTAGCGTCAATATGAGACGCAGATATCTATGGGCAAGAAGGCGCCTCCTAGTGGTCTAACCCTAACCCTACCTCAGACCTAAACCTACCCATAACTGAAGCGTATTATATTGACGCTAAAGGTTGCCGTGTGCGTTAGATGTATAGGCATTGGCAACAGAGTCAGTATATGACGCCTTGGGATGAGAATGCGTTTGAATGACAGCAGAGACCATGTCAAGATTATCCTTTGTGAAGACTTCGTCGACAGTACACTTAACGGAGGACTCAGGCACAAAATGAACCTTTGGTCTAATTACACATTGTTACCTAGTCAACCGTTATCTGAGATTTGTTTTCATGATTGCCGAATGTAAAGAGTTTTATCTCTAAAAACAGTTTAGCCTATAACGCTAGTATATGGAGCAAAGAGTAATGATCGCTTGTTATTACCACTAAGAAGGCTCAAAATAGCCCTAACACGGTAGCATAATAAGCACTAAAAACACTAACACGGTAGCATAATAAGGGTCCCTACATTCAAACCGAAGCATTGAGAACTTTGTCAGTGTCCATACAGTTTAATAAGAAGATATTTTATACTTACAGTCAACTTCATGAATACAGGAAGAAGCCATCTTTGAAAAATAGTCTCTACTAGTCGATCTACGAACGTCGATCCAAGTGCGCTGGTGAGATGTGAATAAGGTGATAAGGTGAGCGCGAACAGTAGGCTACGTCTACATATTGAAGAGAAGAAAATGGTTCGTGTTTGTATTTCTTCCCGAAACAACAGACCATATGAGATTCTGCACAGTTCAGCGCACTTGGATCGGAATTTGTAGATCGACTGGTAGAGACTATTTTCAAAGATGGCTTCTTCCTGTTTTCGAGAAGTTGACTGTATGTATCCACAAGTTTCCTACGCCCCATGAGGCCTTGCGTCAAAAGTTGGCTCGTCTTCCGTTTCGAAGTAAACAAAGCGCGACTTGTCATGCTTGACACTCGTTCATTCAACAGTTGACAGTCATTCAAGTTATAGCGATCCAAACTAGCTAACGATGTGAGAACACAACCTCAATGAAATTAAAAAGGGTGAATAACAGTACCTTTACCCTCCGCAGTAGTTGGTTGGGAGTATTATAATAATATTATTAATAATTAATACTCAACAAGGCATGGTGACAGACAGTTGTGTGAGCTGACAAACAATTAAAATAAAAAATACACACTTAGTCATTGTGCTTTGGAGTTTATTCAAAATTATAAATGAATGTACTTGAACACATTAACTGGCACATTTGGTATTCTGTCAACTCAGGCTTTGATCCTGAGTTTAGGTGTAAGTTAACATCAGTAGCGAACAGCCAATCATACCGATAGAGTTTATAGAATATTAAGAATTTAAACAAATGTACACAGGAAGATTCGTCGTCTTTTGGGAGGTGATGGAAACTACGGTCGTTGGCAGGATCACTCTGATTTCGTTTTCAGCTCATGTTCAAAACAATCACGTTTAAGCCACTGAATTAGTTTAGTGCGGTTATACATACAACCGCGAACAGCACCTGTTGTCCCTGAGCACCGTGACAACATCTCTCATAACGATTTGCGTCTTTAAATAGTAAAATAATTCTCCGAAAACAGCTAGCCTCTTCGCTAACTAACACAAAAAATACCATTGAAATGCTACTTCCGCCGCCTCACCGGAAGTTTCACCCACTTTATTTTTTACAGGAGCGCCCCTCGGAAACTTGTGGATAAAATATCTTCTTATTAAACTCTATGTACACTGACAAGTTCTCAATGCTTCGGTTTGAATGTTGGGACCCTTATTATGCTACCGTGTTAGTGTGGGGCTATTTTGAGCCTTGTTAGTGGTAATAACAAGTGATTTTTATTTGTCATTACTCTATTCCCTTATATACTAGCGTTATACTAGCGTTATAGGCTAAACTGTTTTTAGAGAGAAAACTCATTCGGCATTAATGAAAACAAATCTCAGATAACGGTTGACTAGGTAACAATGTGTAATTAGACCAAAGGTTCATTTTGCGTCGGAGTTCTCCTTTAACTCACCTTATAAAAAAGGTGACTTGACTTGACAAATTGAATGGGGACATAAAAGTGTCTCTTCTTGTCATTGTTTAGTTGTGTGACTTCAGTTTTTCTGTCACTGAATCTCCATTAGTGCAGCACTGGTATTGCTTAGACCTGAAGCTACACATGTTAAATCATTTAAAGGATATAAAGTAAAACCCACTGACTTGTTCACTACTTTTCTGGGTGACTAGTAAATGGAAATACTCTTCAAAACATTTATTTGTACACAAAGTACCAGTTAAGCTCAGTAATAAAGACTGTTCCACATCATATAAAAGCAGATGACCTTCCGAGCTCCTGTGGTTTTTCCCAATAAAACACATTAGCATTGCATAACCTGTTCACCTGTTGGTATTTATCTTCTCACTTTGTCATTCCAGTGCATAATACATCATGCAGTCAGCCTCAAGGGGGAGACTTGTCTTGTCTACATGTAGATGCCATGACATAAACATGGGCCTTGCAGCATTTCACAAGGGAGGACAGACATTCACACAAAGGTGTTTGTGGCTCGGGGGTTAGGCATTGGGGATAAAGATGCTTTTATCAGGTTTCACAGAGGAGGCCCAGAGAGCGACCGAACATGTCCAGACATGCAATCAGTGTTCGCTACATGTTTTCAGCATGTAAACCTTCATTACATAAGAGTGCCTCATTCTTACAGAGTGATTCACTTGTTCTGGGACAAAAGAGTATTAGTGGCTTCTTAAAACATGAGGTGAACTCATTTGTAGACCTGCAGCTGTGGATAGAGAATCGTTTGGAGCAGGTGTGGATGCACTAGACGCCGGAGGGCATGTGACCAGTGAGTAGTCAAAATAATGATAGGATATGAGATGCGTGTTCACTGGCAGGATGACATGTTCACGTAACATTTCACACATGCACGCACACTTGTTGATTTTTTGGCGAACACTGACTGCTATCTGTTTCTGCTTCATCTTACTCTTGGAAGTCCATACACAACCATTCAAAAGATTGAAATACAGCAAATCAGAGTTGTGATTTGTAGTAGAAGGCAGTATTTTTCCAACTTGGAAGCTTTTCCAGAAATGCTGGTGTATGACATGAAAATGGCAGCTTCCATGAAAAAAAGGTCCTAGTTGATAAGACCTGTTCAACAAATGTTTGCAGACAGAGACAAACAAGGCAAAACAAGGCAAGTTTCTAACATTACAAAGCATAATTTAGGCAAATTACTTGTTGTGTTGACTGCAAAGCTATCGGCAGCACTGGTATTTTTGTCTTCCGGGCACAGGGCAATGGAACACCTTTGAGATATCAATTAGGTAAATCCCATATCTGACATTTTGAGACTATCTATAATATTTTGAGATGGCAATTAGCAATATACCATATCTGACATTGGATGTATTATTAGAGGTGCGGTTTCACTGGAGCAATCTGAGGTTAAGGGCCAATCTCATTTCTCTGTCTTACCCCTACCACTTTGTCTGCGTCTTCCCCTTGCCCCTCGATACCGAGTGAAAGAGGGTAGGGGTGAGAACGTTCCTGAGACACCACTCGATTACCGTTTGCGTCATCTTCCCTTGCCACTATAGCTGTCAACAACAGAGACGACAAGCGTTGACATACAGGTAAACAAACGAAGATGCCGTCGCTATTAATTGCCTGGGTTCTCTCTTTGCACGCTTGGGTGCCAACCGAAGAAAATTGTTTCTCAGACACGTATGACTGCTTACGGATTAAATGGTACCAATGTTTCATTGTATTTAACGGCCGCGCAAAGTTCATAAAATAATAAGGATTATCAGATACCTCAGCTCGACAAATAGCGCATAGCTGCTAGCGGTTTACTACCGATTCAAAACAAAAATATTACGATTAAAACCGCTTAAACAACATTTTATTAAAAGTATCATAAAACTCGAGTGTCATAATTCTTACATTTGTGCGACTACTCAACAGTTCGACGTTCAGCCATAATAAAAAACTTGCTGGCGCTTTTGTTACCCCTCTCTTTCAAGTGTGGTCCTCCGCAAACTTCGTTTCAAGGGCTATGTAGCCCTACGCCTTGGCTCTAGCCCTTAATCAAAATGAGAATTGGGACACCACTTCCCCTCACATGAACATGCAAAACCGAGGGGAAGGGGTAAGAGTAAGGGGTAAGACAGAGAAATGAGACGCAGCCTAAGTGTTTCATTCAAGGCACAGCTGTGATCAAACTAGAACCTTTGAGTTTAGCTACTAAACCTCTACACGATTGTGGCCTGAAAGCATTGTTTAGATGATATGTCCAATTTCAATGGGATTTTCCTGTTTTGTAAGATCCGGCGTGCTTGAATCAACCCTCAGACCCCAAATCAAACTTTACTCAAGGCACATCAGCAATGCCATAAAACCACATGGACATCTGCATCTGAGGGGAAGCAAAACCACCCGACAATCACACCGCTGTTATATGGGAGCCAGTCCCCAGAGGGCATTTGGGTTTGTCTGCCCTGTTTCCAGTACTGCAGTGTCAGAGGCTTGTTGAAAGCAGTGGCATGCGGTTTCTGTGCTGTCCCAGCCGTAGCTTTGAAATACCAGCCCCACCACAGGCTATTTTAGGGCGAGCCACAACCATGCTTGCTCGCTGCCCAGATACTGTCGTTCTCCTGGGGCCCGTGTCACATCGTTGGTACTCTTTGCATCCCCAAAATTGCAAAGTGGTGAACCAATGGCATTGTGAGCTTCCGTTAGAAAGCTTTGGCACTGAGTCTCTTGAGAAGGTCCACGCGTTGAAGAGTTTGACTTGTCTGCAAAGGGTCTGAATGTTGAGACAAATCCTCTTGGAGGTTTGCAGTTGAAGAAAGTACAGAGTCTTTTTTATTCTGCTTCAGTACATAGTTCTCTGCAAAACCTAGGGTGTTAACATTTGGCTTGTTTGGTTTGATTAAAACGAATCCTGGTGCGATTGCCACCTGGTGATGTTAGTGCGGTTCATTTGAATAAGTGCATCCGAACCCTGGTGCGGACAAAAAACAAGCGAACCGAGGCCCATCTTTTGGTCCACTTCCAAACAAACTCTGGTGCAATTCGAATGAAATATGAACACAACATGATATGTAAACGAATCAAAAATGCGACATGATGTCACCCTAAAAGGAACAGAATGATCAAGCATACCTGTTTTTCTCTTTCCAGTCACAGTTCGACACAGGCGTCAGAACCGTGACTCCTCGAAGCAGATCTGTTTGTGTGTTTGATGGAAAGATTCCTGCCGCTGTTTTGACCACTTTTACGCATTTTGATCTTCACGACTTCTCAGCTGGTTAAAATACTATCATATAGGGTAGACACATATTTAGTGCATTAAGGCCGTGTGTCCACCAAAGCGTTTTTAGCCAGCTGAAAACACTAGACTCTCTGCTGAAGACGCCGTGCTTTGGGCGCTTGAGAGCGTTTTGGCAGCGCAGCATTTTTTCCGTTGAGATGTTTCGTTGCTATGATACAGAATATCCGCAGCACAGTTTGAATGTTGTGACAGTTGGTCAGTGTGGTTTAGTCCCACCCATCCTCCACTGTGATTGGACGGCTGGGTAAAAAGTGACAGTGATGAGCGCTGCGTTTTATCCAAAGTTGAACATTTTTCAACTCTCGGCGACCAGTAAAAAACACCGGGCGCTCGGCGCTTCAGCGTGAAAAAAACGCTCAGCGCCTTATTACGCTCATGGCGTTTAAAAAAAGCGGTGCTCCCATTGAAAACGATTGAAAACATACGCAAGGCGCGTGGAAAAACGCTTTGGTGGACACATGGCCTTAGGCCAAACACAGCATTGTTTTGATGTTCAGTACGTTTCTTAGCAAAATATACGTCAAAAAAACCCCGACCAATCAGGTTGTGAACATAACCCTGTCTTTAGTTTTGTATCTTTAGATTTTTTGTTAAAATGCCAATTGCTGGAGCCATTTATGTTTATTGTTTGCATGATAGTTTATTTTGTTTGGATATGTTTATATTAGTATTTTGGGCACTAGGTGGCAGTGATTAGATGCACATGGTTGTATAAGAGGGCATAGGTGACAGGAAATGGAAGGCACAGGTAGGGGGAGCACACACAGTTCTCACCAGACCACGGATTAGAACACACAACTCACAACTGGAAACAAGACAAGAAAACAACTGGTATGTTCATCTTTGATGTACTTTTACTTCAATAAACCACAAATCTCAACTGCAATAACGGCTTGAAAATCTTGTGTCTGCGTAGAAACTTCATTCCTACCTGTGCATGATGGCAAAGAAATATTATTGAACGTAGGGCTAAAGGTACAGCCAAGCAAAGATTGCCATTACACCAATGTAAAATCTAAACGGACCAGGACGTAATGTTTTTTTGTTTGATCCGGACTAAACGAACTAAGCAAACTGAACTACAAGTGTGAACACACCCCTAACCACTCATTTGGCTTATCTAGCAGATGGTGTTTGGCCAAAAAATGATTATATTATTTGGCCACTGTCATTTTGCTTTATTATAGAAACAAAAACCATTTAGTTTCGTTGGTCAACGGACACTGCTATTATAAATGGAAGTGTCTGATGGTAGAGGATTTGATGTGCAACAGATCCTGAGTGTCACTGACAAATGCGTATCTAGTAGATCTTTATCCACTAGCCCTTGGCAACATGGACACAAAGTTTGGTCCCACTCACCCAGGTCATAGCAATGATCTGGTAAAGATAACTTTTGTGGACTAAACTCTCTAATTCTTTGGTCTATCTTGTTGGTAACACTTTATTTTGATGGTCCCTTTTGAACATCCTGTTGACCGTAAGTAACTTTGCAACTACATGTCAACTATCTCTCATTAGAGTATTAGTACACTATCTGCTTAATATCTGCTCACTCTTTATTGTGATGCTCCTCCTCCAACAGACAATCTACGGACTATAAGTAACTTTGCAACTACATGTCAACTTATTCTAACCCTAAACCTACCAGTCAACTAATACTCTACTAACACTCTAGTTAGAGTTAGTAGAGATATAGGTGCAACGTTACTTATAGTCCACTGAATGTGTTAAAGGGACCATCAAAATAAAGTGAAACCATCTCGTCTCCTGTCAAGGTATAGGTCTTGTCTTGTGATCCATATAAACACTTCCTTCTCTTCTTCCCTCTTTCTTCAGGTCGCACTGGGGCATTGAGATGAGCGCCATGGTGGCGCCTGGGATCTTACGCAAGCTTCCAATCTCTTCACACATCAGCTCTGAACAAAGGTAGATCCCCTCCATGTTTTGGATTTTCCACCCTCATCCAAAGATTAAATGCAAGTCAAGCTTGAGTAGAGCAGACAAGAAGGAAAAATGTTTACGAGGGCCAAAAACTGCTATACTGGATTCTGGTAAATGTGATTAGTCACACACACATTCATAAGTGTCTTCTTTGAAATTTGACTTATAATACATCCAAAGAGTAGTCAGTGTCAGTTGAGGAAAGGCACAGCGAGGTAGAGATGGAAGAAGAGAGAGAGAGTGAGAGACAGTAATCATTACAGGACTTAAAATAGAATAATTAGAGGAGTTGTGTGTGCTGTCCCTCTGCCTGCGCTGACCACAAGTACAGCCATTTACTCTTGATGCTCTTCCGGTACCGGACATTCATCACTGTTTTCTGTTTGTTACTTTCTTTGTCTATTTTTTTTTTTTGGAAGATGTGGAGAGCAACTGAGGAAAATCTTCATTTTCAGAGTAGGAAGTAATACATATAATTGATCTTTTTAGGATTTTGTGGGTTGTTGCTAAATTGTTGGTATTTCCATTCTAAGTCCGTGCTAGACAGTCTCTAATTTGTTAGAGTAGTTTCTTGGGTGTTTTGAGTTGTTAATAGGGCATTGCTAGTCTATTCTAGCCGGGGAAAACCCAGACAACTTCCGGCAAATTTAGATTTGCTTTGAAAGTTAGTCTGGTAAAGAGCTCATTCAAACCCAATCCATCGAAATCGAGGCACCAATCAGAAACGTTGGGGCGGGCTTTACACGATGACGACAGCTCTGGGATTTTGAAGCAGATTTTGTAGTCTACATTACAATGGAGGTCGCTGTTGGACATAACTCGTTCGAATCAGCTATCGCATCTGTTTTAAGCGATTTGAACATTTTCTTTTTGTTAAAAAACGAGCAAACAACACTCGGAGATGTTTCTCCGCTGCTCTGCATACGCCATTTCCTTAATAGCTCTAGGGTGCGTTTCCCGAAAGCATCGTTAGCCAACTATTGTAGCAAGTTCCATCGTTATCTGCATAGTTTAATGTGTCGGTGTTTCCCAAAACCATCGTTCCAACGAACATTCGCAAACAGCATCGCAAAGTTGGGTGGTTTGAACGACAGCTCTCTACCTGTGGTTAGAGGCATCGTTTCTATATTGCATGACATTTGGACGTAATAAATCCTTATCTTGAGCAAAATAAGCAAGCTGACATTCAGTACAACCGTGCCTTTTATTTAGAATACATACAAATGTAATTTACGTCTTTTCGTTTTTCAAAAGATTTGAAGTAACGTGTTTGAAGAGTGCGCATGTGCGAACGTGCTCTACTATGTCCGAATGAGCCAAATATTGAGTCTGGTAATAAAGCAAAACAACTGAGAACAATTAGAAATAGTCCTCAGATGTCATGTCTTTAATTTATATAAAACAAATCTAGCATCAATTGGATCTCAAACAGTATCATTAAAAGTAGTTATTAGGCTACTCCACCACATGCGAATCCAGTTGAAAGATACTTTGCGACAGTGGGTTTTCGGGAAACAGTCGTGACTTGATTTCTCCAACGATGCATCGTACTATGGTAGTGAAGCAGCGAACTACAACGTTGTACGGGAAACGCACCCCTGATTGGATTTAGGTCTATCCGCGATGTCCGTTTGTGACACCCCTCTGGAAATGATTTGTCTGTGACGCTTTGCCAGACCATAACTTAGTTACAACTGAGAATGGTCTGGTTTTAACCAGGCTAAGTCTGTTCTGGATAGTTGCTAGAACGTTGCTTGGATGTTTTTGGTGGTGACCCTAATTATTTCTAAGGTGTTCAGGATGGTTGCTTTGATATAATGTGTTTTGGGTGGTTGTTTGTTTATAAGGCATGGTTAGACTTTTCTTGGGTGGTTGCTAGAGCATTCCTAGGCATTGCTAGGGTGTTGTTATGGTATTTTGGGTGGTTCCTAGGGTGTTGTTTGCATGTAGGGTGTACTAGGTCTTCTGATTTTATACATGGTTTTGGTGCTTCTTTCAGTGTTGGTGTAGCAGATTTTTTCACTCTTTTTTAAAATCTGCTAGGCAAATTATAATCCATTTTGGCAGTCAGATGCCGTTAAACATGTTGTTTGCGTGGATGTCTGTCCACCGAAATTGCTCTGTGCAAACAGATTTGGTTATCTTGGTATCTGTTGTGCATTAGCATAATGTATTTGTGTGTGATTACAGTGGAGATCTGAAAGACGTGAATTAGACAGGAAACGACCGACTGAAAGACAAATCTTTGTTGACACTGTGATGAAAGCATCAAAGTAGTGAAATGGTGCTCATTTGAACAGTGCACTTCCTGAAGTATGTGTGTAAAATTAAATAGGAATATACAGCTTTTTCAACGATCAGATTGAAAAACGCAATACATTAATCAACGTTTTCCCTCTGGGACTCATTTCCTACAAAAAGCCACAAAAAAGGATCTTAGCTTGATGCTCACTTAGTAGTTCCAGTTGATTATTCTTGACTGCTCATGAAAGCGACATGCACTAATTAAACAAGATCGATTGATTTCTCTTTTTTCCAGGTCATATACCAAAGTCTGGAAACAAAGATGGTCAAAATTAGAAAAAAAAAAAAAAAAAAAATCAAACGGGATATTCTCTTTTGGTGCAGTTGAGTTTGATGGTTCCCAGAGTGCTCGTATTTCACTGACATCTGTACTTTGGATGGTTTAAAGCACTGATTAATGATATCAATGTTTGATCTGAATTGCGGCAAAATTTATTCAAGATGCTTAATTTTTTCTTTTGTTGCTAGCATTCATATTTTAGCTCTAAATTTAGATTTCTTTGATTGTGAAGTCATTGATTAATTTGAAGTTAAATGACCTAGCCAAAACTTGACTTACCCTAACTCTGACTAATTCAACCCCTAAGGCTAGTGTTTACTGGGAAATCTGATGGCGTAACAGAGTTATGGGAAAGAAAATCAGTGTTTCATTCAAGAGAAATGTTAAAAGTGAAAACATCTATGCAGCTTGCAGTGTTGGAGAAGCTACTTTGAAAATTTTGCTAAAAGCTACTCATTATTTAAAATGAGTCAGCCGGACTGTAGTTTAACTACTTTAAATAACATGTTGCCTTCAGCTACATGTTAGAATCCCATATTTTTTGTCGGTTAAGAATGTTTAGAATCCCATTGACGTAATTTTTGTTCTGTTATATGGTAGGGGGCGCTGTTACACATCTTCTTGAGTAGGGAATCTCTAGATTAAAACGCAGGTAAAAAAGAAGCAATATCATACGTAAGCAAATTCATATGTAAAATAATGTGATCATCAAGTATATAAATCGAAAACGGCCTAACGTTACAAAATGAAAAGTCGACCAGAACGAGCTATAGGACTATGAAGCTTTGGGGTGTTGTTTTGATGGACGTTTTGATCATCATTCTGAATCCGATCCAGATGTCGTCTTAGGCAAAAACACGATTTTCTCAACTTTTTGCTCAAAATGTTGCTTTTTAATGAATCTTATTCATATGTTGATAAAATAAGTATGCATGAAGATAGAACAAAACACTTTTTTTGTTTGTGTTAAAACTACACTGTGTGATTTTTACCCCCATCTAGTGGTAAAACGATATATGACCATCCAGTGAATATTAGTTTCTATTCCTCTCAATTCCTCTCACGGTGGCCAATGTAGTCCAAGATTAACATGGCTTCCAGTTCGACCTCGTCCATGAGTGTTAACTCAAACGTAAACGCAAAAGAAAAGCTTTAATTAACGGGTATGTCCCTCTTTGGCTAATGTACTTTCAAGATGGAGGGGCAACATGGCGACCGACATTAGAACCCCTTACCCGTATGTATTTTCAATGGCATATTATACACTCACAATAATACTTTATTACTTGAACGAAGTAAATATACATTAATGAGCACATATATTTTGGAAAGAACTAAGTGTTTTCAGCTAAGAATAAACTAAAAGAGTTACACAGTGTAGCTTTAAGTGTAAAATCCTGAAATTTCCTGACCAAACTTGTTTCGACTAGTAAATACTACGTGCTACTTGCTGGAAAGATTAGCTTGTAACTATTTTGATGTAGTCTTGTGCTTAAAAAGAAGTTAGCATCGCTACTTTTAGTCCATGATTGTTTGCATTTGTGGCAGGATTTGGCGTATCTTTTAAGAGTCCCAAAAGTGATGAAGTTTACAAATGGCATGCTTGCTGTTGTGTTTATATTGTAGCCGTAGCAGAACTAAATACGATGCAATTTGCAGGAAACGTGCTGTAAATTCACCAACCCAATTAAATTGGACCGTATTACAAGCTGCTGGTGAAACCGGAGCCTTATTTTAAGGCTCTCATTAATCAATGCCAAACCCCAAGGCTTACAGCAGCCTGCCTGATGCGGGACATGTAATTAACTCTTTAAACACAGGGAATAAAAATCAGGCCTGATTGCACATACCAGTTATCCTTCCTGAGGGACTCAGACCATTAGCTTCCTAATGGGTCTTGCCCCGCAGAGGCGTAAACCATCAGCGGAACTGGCTCCGATCCAAACCGCAGGCCTCGTTACACTTCAGGAAATGAAGAATCACGTGTACACCCCTTTAGTATCATTTTTTAAATGGCTATCATCTGAAGATGATTGGCATCTCCATGACCTTGGTTAATAAACTGAGGTTGTGGAATTCCAGCGGCATCCTGTTGATAGAACAGTAGGTCATAGGAGTCTAAGTGAACTGCTTGGATTGTTTGGAGTCGCACTGCGATCTACGATTAAGTTTTGGTACCAAGGAAAACTCATTTGGTGCAGGTTGTGCCAGCAGCAGTTGAGTTTAGATGATGAGAGGACCAGGCGGGTATGTGGTTAAAGGGCTATTTACTGCACTATGCAATGAAACACAATGTAGAGCGAGAGAGAAACGCTTAACCGTAAAATAGCCCGTGCCGTTCGTTTGAGTAATCATTCGCGGGATGCGAGTTTAATGGCCTTTAATGGTCTGCTTCCTGATATCAGCTCCAATCATAGTGCTCAGCCATTCATGATCTTAGAAAAACATGACTTCCCGAAAATAGCTCCTGCGCTTTCTCCATTCGTACCTCGCCCGTGCTCCTTAACGAAATGGAAAAGTTGAAAAAGTTGACAAAGAAAAGAAGTGGCACCACTTATTTTTGAAGGGAAACAGTTGCACTCCTCTTGCTCATTAGCTTAGCGAGAAAACAAACTGCAGAACAAATTAATGCTAACCATAATAGGAGTAGCTCTAAATAAAGGAGCCCGGATTGTGCATTAGGAGCTCTAAATAAAAAAATCTCTAAAATAGCAGTTGATTTTGGCAGCGCTCTTGTTAAAACGACCTTTGTGTTTCTCATTATGCTCATACGGAAGAGGTTAGCAACTCAAACCCTGTTAGCAGAATGCTAATCACTGTGAAAACTGAATGCAGTCCAGTTTGATGTGGAATTCACAAACAAGAGATGAACAGCTAACCCAATTGGAAGCAGATCTTCAGAGGTCAAATGCTATGCTCTTTTATCCTAGGTCAGGTTTACATGGTCTCTGGAGGAGGGATACATACAGTACCTGTAAGACTACAGAACACATGACCTTTAATAAAGTTACTGCTGGAAGCCTCGTGTTAACATATCAAGGCCCTCATTCAGCATTCAACATGCAGTCTTCATTTCAAGAGTTTTTATTTGTTGTAGCCATAGTTTTGGTACTTTTACAACATTAAGCCAATAGTTCTTGTTAATTGTTTTCAGTATAGTATTGACCAAGAATCAAGGATTGGAATTAACCGTTTTATAAATATAAACATATATATATATATATATATATATATATATATATATATATATATATATATATATATATATATATATATATATATATATATACACAAATTTTTACTAACTTTAACGTGAAATGGGAATAATCACGATTAGTTGATTTGACAGCACTAATATACAGTATATATATATATATATATATATATATATATATATATAACATTATTTGAACATTCAATCCCCAAAATTTAACATGATTATTAATATATATTTTTTAAAATAATATTGCTAGTGCATTGTTAATATTTAGCTTTTTTTCTCACTATATATATATATATATATATATATATATATATATATATATATATATATATATATATATATATATCAGAGTTTCCGCTAGAAAAAAATGGTGCCGGTCAAAGTGACCGGCAGAGGTTTAGTTTAACGGACATTTTGATGATAAGCCGGTCAAATACCGTCTCTTAATTAGTCAAGTTGAGGAAAACTGGAGGCAGGTTATGTAACTTAAAAAAAGACATAATCAGGCCGTATAGAATGCAATATGTTTATTAGCATAACTTTCAAATAGAAAAGATGAAAACATGAACGTCCGTACAATACCTGAATAGTAGCCTAGTTTTTACTCAAGCGAACTTAATTATATACTGTAGTAGCGTCTCGTAACATTTAAATTGGCCACCATGAAATGACTCCTTGTCAAATTAATTGGAACAAACAAATGACTAGGCCTATAACACTGTCTTGCGTAATTTTAGGCTTTTTACGATGTTTTGCAGTGCTGAAATGTACAGCTGCCGACTTAAAATCAAAACTTCGCAGTGTCTCTCCACAACTTGCAATGCGCATATGCCGCGTAACCTTGTTCTCGACTTCGCTGCTTTCATCTTGATCCGATTCTGCAGTGAGAACCCTCAACTTTAGTCACGTCCCTGCCTGACTAAAGTTGCTTGCATTGTATTCAGCATCCCCAAGCGAGTCTGCGAGCGCAGAGAGGGTTTTCTCCGCTGCTGCCTTGCTTTCAAGAAACCACCGCATGTGTCTGAAGCCTCAGACATTGTCCAAACTCGTGTTCTTGAAGGTGAACTCAAGAGAACTGTAGGCTAGATAAGGAAAGCAATTCTTTTTCTTTCTTTTTTTAAGTTTGAGACAATTTAAATTGTCATCCACGTGCTCTCTGCGCAAAAAAAATCAGTTAGATATGGCGTCTGGTGGCCTTAATAGTTAATTTAGCCTACCATTACCAAAATGTATTTAATTTAACACGTTGATGTTGATGTGATTTTTATTTATATAATAAATAAAAATTCTTTATTTAAAAATTTGCCCATTGATTCGTTTAATTTTACAGTTTTTTTGTGTGTCTACAGATGATATAAGCCAATTTAAATTTTAATATTGCGCGCTGCGCAAAAATAGGCTTATCAAAATCTGGCCTAACAATTAATAGGCTATTTTTAAACATTTATGTAGACCTATGTATATATTTTTTATAATTTTGTTCGTATTTTTATTTTAGTTATATTATTAGGCCCATTTATTCGTTTAATTTTACAGCAGTTTGTATGTACAACGGTTATAAGCCTATTTACATTTTTATCGTGTGCGATGGGCAAAAGTTCAGTTATCAAAATGCTGGCCTATAATTTACTTTTAAAACTTTTATGTGTATTTTTGTTTATATAATTTTATTCATATTATTAGGCCCATTTATTCGTTTAATTTTACAGGACTTTTTGTGTATGCTTCCTGTTCTTGCTAGTCCTTATTTGTAATTTGAAATGAAACATTTCTGTTTGGAAAATGTTGTTGTTGGTCTTTAGTTCTTTGTAAGGTAAGGCTGTGGTCTAACCTAAAAGTGAAATAAAAATACATGCAGATTTCTTTCGTTTTTTGGAGCGAGCGGGGGCGATTTGAGTGGAGCGCGAAGCAAACTGCGTTGAGCGCTGAACTGGGAGCCTTTATGAACATTCTGTGAAGCAGCGCCGGGAACAGTGATTTGATTATTGAATATTATACGAGGTTGAACTGTCCGTGTGACAGAGCGGGCATAAAATGGACACGAGCGCGAGTAATAACGTGGAGCGTTATTAACCAATTGATCCAAATATAAGGCGCTCCGGGCCATATGTGCCGTCTAACAACATTCAAACGGTAGAGCCTGTTCCTTTATAACATAGCCAAATGTCGGTGTATTTTTGCTTAATAGATTTTAGGCTTATTCTCTAGTTCAGATTGTGGCAGGGGGCGGGATTATTAGGCAATTTTAATCGGACAATTTGACCGGAGAGATTTTATTTTGTCGGACATTTAATTTTTTTCCCGGCCAATGTCCGGTAATTACCGGACAACGGAAACCCTGATATATATATATATATATATATATATATATATATATATATATATATATATATATATATTTTTTTTTTTTTTTCTGTTAAATGTTTTAGAATGAATGGAAGTCCCATTTAGAACCTCAAAAAGGGCCAATCAAACACATCGCTCATAGTGTTTAAGTTCTACATAAAGGGCCACAAAACACCCGCTATAAACTCTCCAAATCAAATTAGGCTGTTCCTCAGAGATTTGAGTGGAAACACCTGGTTGGTGGATGTGGCGCGAGCGGACTGCGTGTTTTCAGGCCTCCATCTCGCTCCACATGACCGTAACAGTCATGCTAGCGATGGGACGATGCACTTTTAGACCCCTTCAGAGTTTTACACAGCACCACCGTAAAGCCACAATCTTTCCAGGATTAGTCTTTCCATGATTTAACGCTGCTCTCTCCTGACCCCTGGAATGCAGTGAATGACGGATCTATTTTCTTACATTGTTTCACCTGCTCTAAATAAAACCACATGTTGCGAGCGACCGCCTCAACGGTCTTTCAGCCGTAATGGGAAGCATGTAAGAGGGGGGTGGGGTGACTTCCATTAGACCAAAGCGTGACACTCAGAGGAAGACAAGGGCAGTGTACAGAGATAATACCACGAATCAGAGGTGAGTTATGGGGCAGTGCCATGATAGGAAGTCCCATCAAAATCCCAAACCCAATCAGTCTCAGGCCGTGTGCGGTTACACTCTCAGAAAAAAAAGGTACAAAAGCTGTTACTGGGGCTGTACCTTTTCAAAAGTACCTAAAGGGTGCATATTGCTACCATAATGGTACATATTAGGACCTAAAATGTAAATAATAGCACTTAAAATGTACATATTAGCACCTAAAATGTACATATTAAGCACCTAGATTTCCACATATAGCACCTAAAATGTACATATTAGCACATTAATGTCCATATTAGCGCCTAAAATGTACATAGCACCTAAAATATTAGCACCTTAATTTCAATATTAGCACCTAAAATGTCCATTTTAGCACCTAAATTTACATATTAGTACCTTAATGTCCATATTAGCACCTAAAATGCACATATTACCTTAATATTCATATTAGCACCTAAAATGTACATATTAGTACCTAAATGTCCATATTAGCGCCTAAAATGTACATATTAGCACCTAAAATATTAGCACCTTAATTTCAATATTAGCACCTAAAATGTCCATATTAGCACCTAAATTTACATATTAGTACCTTAATGTCCATATTAGCACTTAAAATGTACATATTAGTACCTAAATGTCCATATTAGCACCTAAAATGCACATATTACCTTAATATCCATATCAGCACCTAAAATGTACATATTAGTACCTAAATGTCCATATTAGCACATAAAATGCACGTATTAGTACCTTAATATCCATATTAGCACCTAAAATGTACATATTAGTACCTAAATGTCCATATTAGCACCTAAAATGTACATATTAGCACCTAAAATGGACAAAAGTTTTCCCTTTTGAAAAGGTACAGCCCCAGTGACTGCTTTTGTACCTTTTTTCTGAGAGTGTGTGGAGGAATCCGATAGGTCTCTCTGTTCAGTTGTTCTCTGATTATGGCGATTGGCTGGTTTGGAACTTGTTTTCTTCATTGCTACCCTGTCAAGCACACTGCTGTTAATCTCCGAGACGAGAGTTAAAGATGTTGTTCTTAATCACTGGTTTAGTTTAGTTGAGATTAGTACAGTTGATTGGGGTGAGACCTTTTAAGACACATTTTAATTCCAACAGATTGCAGACTTGAGACCAGAAAACAATAACTGAGCCAAATGTGACGATTTATGTTGAAAGAGACATCATTTAACTGTAGACTGTCAAGACAAGTAAGTTTTTATTTAAATAACATGTAGAATAACACATTCATAACACATGTAGAATACACATGGTTTCAAAGTAGCTTATAGTCGCATTTAATAGATTAGAACTGGGCGATAATATAACTTACATGTTTGTGATGCTATAAACAATCAAGCAGTTGAGATTTGCTATAGTATTTCTTTATGTGAGAACTGCTAAACACACACACACACACACACACACACACACATAGTACAGTGCTTATCTTTTAATCAGTGAAGACTTGTCTCACTGTAAAAAAGAAAAACGTATTAAACCGGCCTTTGGTAGTTGGTATTAACTGGCCAACTGATTTTATCTAGTGGTATTAGAAGTGACCAGCTAAGTGCCCAAAAATATCTGAATATCAGCATGAGCAGGCTGACCATTAAGCTGAGACCAAAAAACAGTGTTTCTTCAGCAGTGTGGACTAGTCAACGTGTGATTTTATTCAAAATGAATCCAACCTGTGAACAAATATGTAACCTTTCAAACATGCACAACTGGGAAGAACCAGAGTGTATTTTGCTGTTGTTTTTGGGAAGCGCAATGTGACTTATGTATGCTCATGATTAGCCAAGCACATGTGTCCATTTCATATTTGTGGTTTCCTATATGAATGTATGGTTCATATTTATTCCTACAGTGAACTCTTTGGTCACATAGCACATAAAAAGTTAAAAAAAAAAAAAGAATAATTAAAGCTTTCTAGCAATTAGCAATATCAAATTAGACATGGCAGCCTTGTTATTTATGCCTGGAATTAACTGCTAAAATTGCTAAATTCATCCATTTATTCGTCCAAACACTTTCATGTGTCATTTTTGATGAGTTTTCAGATAATTTAGCAATTGTGAGTGCATGTTAGGCTTCTTCTGCTGTGCAACAGTGATATCTGGTGGCTGTGTAAGTAACAACAAGCTTTCCCTCACCTGGGCCCGTATTCATACACAATCTTAATGCAAAGAGTAGCTCCTAGTGTCAAAATTCTAAGAAAATTCTTAGAAATGTGGGGGTGTACTCGTAAAATTAAAGAAAAAATCCTAGTAAAGAAAAAAGTAAAACTGAAAGCATCTTAACCCATAAAATATAAGGGATACTCCACTTATTTTGGAAATAGGCTCATTAACTCCTCCAGAGTTATAAGTTTTTTTTTACCGTTTTCGAATCCATTCAGCCGATTTTCTGATAGAAGAATATCAGTAACCAGACAATTTCTGGTCTCATTGACTTCCATAGTATATTTTTTCCTACTAAGGAAGTCAATGGGACCAGATACCAGATGCAGATACTATATATCAGAAAATCGGCTGGATGGATTCAAAAACGGTAAAACCCAACTGTTTAACTCTGGGAGTTGTAAAAGGAGCCTATCTCCAAAAAAGGTGGAGTATCCCTTTAAGGTCAAAATTGTTAGGAGTACGGATGAGGAATTTTAAAAGGCTTAAAAGTTTCTTTAGCAGAGGAGAAAATTGCTGAACGATGAAAAGGGAGAAGAAATGTGTTGCAGACAATAGATGACAGTGAGTTAATAAGACGCTATAGATCGTGCAAGGACAGCCCGTTCTCATCCCAAGGCCGTTCTCTTTTGCCAATGCGTAGAAATCCAACGCACATGGCACCCTTTATCATCAATATGAGACGCAGATGTACACTCACCTAAACAATTATTAGGGGCACCATATTAATACTGTGTTTGACCCCCTTTAGCCTTCGCCTTTCGCCTTTGACATGGTCAGAAACAATGCTCAGGTAGACCGTGGCATTTAAACGATGCCCAATTGGCACTAAGGGGCCTAAAGTGTGCCAAGAAAACATCCCCCACACCATTACACCACCACCACCAGCCTGCACAGTGGTAACAAGGCATGATGGGTCCATGTTCTCATTCTGTTTACGACAAATTCTGACTCTACCATCTGAATGTCTCAACAGAAATCGAGACTCATCAGACCAGGCAACATTTTTACAGTCTTCAACTGTCCAATTTTGGTGAGCTCTTGCAAATTGTAGCCTCTTTTTCCTATTTGTAGTGGAGATGAGTGGTACCCGGTGGGGTCTTCTGCTGTTGTAGCCCATCCGCCTCAAGGTTGTGTGTGTTGTGGCTTCACAAATGCTTTGCTGCATACCTCGGTTGTAACGAGTGGTTATTTCAGTCAAAGTTGCTCCTCTATCAGCTTGAATCAGTCGGCCCATTCTCCTCTGACCTCTAGCATCAACAAGGCATTTTCGACCCACAGGACTGCCGCATGCTGGATGTCTTTCCCTTTTCACACCATTCTTTGTAAACCCTAGAAATGATTGTGCGTGAAAATCCCAGTAACTGAGCAGATTGTGAAATACTCAGACCGGCCCGTCTAGCACAGAACCTCTTATTGTGTCGCAGTTCATTTAGTTTCCACTGGGCATTCCCACCTTGCAGGCTCAAATAAACTGTATTTAGGAATATAGCTACGTAAACCCTACGTAAAAGCTTTTAAGCTAAATTAAGAGTTTTCTGAGAGGATTCTTATGAATACGTGCAGGTTCAGTGACAAGTGGGACCCTCAATGGTGCTCCATAGCATGACCTTAGCATTTGACCTCTGTTTTGTTTTAGGGCCCGGTTTTATCTACTTATTATTCCACACATGTGTCTCCCCAGGTTATTTGTGTTTTCTGCATACAGCACATCTGTCACCGCTGGCATGGGAGTCACTGATCTGGGATCGAGATCTGAAGAGAGCAATTACAGCTGATGACTAACAGGCAGACAGCTGCAGAGTGGGTAATGAGATTGAGAGTGTGTGTCTGATCACGTAACTCAGGGTACGTGCGTAAAGATGAGCACACTACAAAACTGAAGCTCATCATCATTTTCAGGTACAATCAGGAAGGAGAGTCATCTAAAAATGAATGCATACATTATAGTTGCAGTGTGTGCGTATATTATAGGTGCACTGTCAGTAGATGATTTAGACTAGGGTTTTTTAAGGTACACTTTTTGCTTTGAGACAAAAAAAAGGACTAAAACGAAGATCAACATCTTTCGAGATGCCAAGAGCTCCACGTCCGCGACTAAAACTTCAGATCTGTATAGATCTGCTATGGGGGTTATATCATGTATGTTACATATGTAGCAGATCTATTCCGCCAAGACCAAATACATTAAAGGGGACATATCTTGCAAAATACACTTTTTTAGCCCTTAAATGCATTTTGTTGTATATTTGGAGTGTTTATAAGTACAGAAAAGATGAAATTATTCTCTTCAGGTGCTTCGTTTATATCTTTATATTCTGTTTTGGTCATATTTTTCAACCTGTTCGGATTTTCCTGTTGTCTATTACGTTTTTTGAACAATTACGTCACAGTATTTGCAGCGGAACTGACAAATAAGGACATTGACTACCGGTCCAACACTCCGAGCAATCCGCCATTATTATTTCTCGCTCCGATTTTGTAGTCCAAGCTCAATGATGCAGAAGTTACGGGAGGGCTAGTCAAAATGTTCGGTTGTCGGACCTGAAGCACTTCAAGGATCCCCAATCCAACAACCTCCGCGAGTATACAGAAGGGTTTGCCGATCGACTTCGTCTGAATGAGGGGTAAATTCCTTCTATCATTAGCTGCTGTGTTTTCTGACGCTTTCTAAACGCAAGTTATCATATTATTATCATACAGATTTTTAGTGGTAAGATCAGACCGCAGTCATTTATCTTGTCAGTGTGCTTGTTTTAACAAGAGAAATAGTTGACTTTCACTAATAACACAACATAGTTAACTTTACATACCACTGCATCCATATGAAGACGTCGTTCTACAGGTTCATCTTCGTCTTTTTCAACTAGCTCGCTCTGGCTTGAATACGTAACGCTTGATGGACAAGTCTTTTGTTGACATTTTGTTAACGTGTGAATAAAAATGTTCTTTGAAACTATAGTAATCGTATATCTCTTATCAAACTACAATAATGGCCGAACACGGGGAGTTGAACCGACCGTGAACTCAGCGACCTGGAGAGCGGGCGGGGAAAGACGCAACTCCTTTTTATTTAAAGGGGACGCTTCGAAACGGGTTGCTCACAGAAGAAAAGAGGTAGAAAAGGGGCCTGTTGAGCTATAATAATGAGGAATTCAGACCCAAGCATTGCAGTTATGCTTTATATAGACCACAAATGTATGATTTATAAGTAAAAATGAATGATTTAAAAGCATGATATGTACCCTTTAACATTGCCATATCCATTACCATCCCAATCTCTCCGAGAGTCGTCATGTCTGAAATAAAGTGATATTGTTCGAGATTTTGCTATTCCGTTTATATTGCGGCCGGTATGTAACTATATCTACATAGCACAGTACTACTTAAAGTGATAAAGAAACATGCATTAATGAGAGATAAAGAACAGGGCACAAATGATGTTAATAAGCGTATATAAACTCAATGTGGTGCTCGCGATGACTGATACACCTAAATATGCACGCTCAGACAGAATGCGGTCCAAATTCAGTCCTCTTTTGTGTCTTTTTGAGCTTGAATGGTCAAATACACACAATTTTGTTAAAATGACCATCATGTGGAAGTTTCACACTCTAAAAGCTACTATTGAAAATATTTTTTATAGAATATTGCCTTTTTTATTGTAAATGATATAAATGTACATCATTAGTTTTTAAATTCACGTGCCTTCGTATTCTTTAATAGCTTCTCTTCTCTGGTGGCCCTTTTTCTTTTTGAACAAACTTTGTTCTATGACACGATTCTTCAAATCATGCGTCTTTCTGGGGAGAAGTGTGTATTGATTTTCTTAGCACTGAGTCTCCCAAGGTTTTCCACTGAGATGAATAATTCCATGTATAGAGCTAGAAACAAATAGCTTTTGTTGCCAAGGTTCTTCTGAGCAGCAGTCCGATGAGCGAGTACATCCCTGTGATTGTGTGATGTTCTGCAAGGACTCGGTTTCATAGAATTTCTTGAGGTTTGGAACAGATGAGAGTTTGAAACAGAAATTCAAAGAAAAACCACTCGCACTGTTTTGTTTCTTATTTTCTACTGCAGAAAATGGATTTATGTTTGTAGTTTGTACATTATAATGTTAAAAAAGATCAAATAAACATACCAGGTAGAAACAAACAGGATTTACAGCATAATGCCATTTTAACGTCCACGAAAAACCTTTTAGTCATGTGCTGGTGTTTTAAAGAACTTAGAAATCAAAATACTGACCTGATGAACCTATGAAACTTTCAGTCGCCAAAGAGCACATCCTATAATATACCGTTACAAAGTTTTGGGTCGGTAAGGTTAGTTGGTAACACTTTACTTGAAGGGGTGTGCATAAGACTGATATGACACCTTCATAATCATGACATAGGGGTGGCAGTGGCTCAGTGGTTCATGTAGGTTGGTGGTTCCGGTTCCACCTGATCAAGTGTCGAGGTGTCCTTGAGCAAGACACCTAACCCCAGCTGCTCCCGACGAGCTGGATGGCGCCTTGTATGCCTGACACCTCCGTCGGTGTATGAATGTGTGTGTGAATGGGTGAATGTGAGGCAATATGTTAAGCGCTTTGGTGGTCACTAGGTCTATGAAAGCGCTATATAAATGCAGTCCATTTACCATTTACCGTGACAGGACACGTGTCATGAATATGAAGAAGGATTTATGCATGTTGATGACAACTGTCAAGGGTCTTTCGATCAATTATGACATTTTTAATACAAATATGACATTGTTTGAGATGTCTTTGTTATGACACCTGGACATAAACCAATAAAATATATATGACATAACCTGTCATAAATATGTCATAAACATGACATAGCAGATTAAGGGCCCTATTTTAACGATCTGAAACGCAAGTGTCAAAGCGCATGGCGCAAGTAACTTTGTGGGCGGGTCCCGGCGCTATTGCTATTTTCCCGGCGGGATAAATGCCTCTTGCGCCTGGCGCAAATCTAAAAGAGGTTGGTCTGAAGTAGCTTCATTATTCATAGGTGTGGTTTGGGCGTAACGTGAAATAAACCAATCCGAGCGCCATCCAACATACCCTTTAAGAACAGGTGCGCATGTTGCATGACGGATTGTTATTATAACGGCGGGTTTACCAGGCGCGCGCCAGGAGCGTTCACAGCCGATGAGACCGACGTTCTTGTCAGGACAGTGAAAGACAGAGAAGTGACGTTGTATGGGGATGGGAGAAACTCTTGCACATCAGCGTCGGTTAAACATTATAGCCTATACGTTTCTGCCACTATTGGGCAAACAGGTCTGATCCTTTAGTACTACAATAGCCTTAAGAAATGGTTATTTCGGTTTTTTCATCTTCATGTAAACCACAATGATTTCCCTCTTGTGTTAATATTTTTCCTTGTTATAATGTATGATTTGCAAAAATAAAAACTACTGCATCTATGTTGATGAGAGAATCAGTATATGCGCGTTGTGTACCCGCTACATTATGGCCAAGCATGCGCGCTTAAAATAGCATTATGAACAACGCGCAACGCGCCACTGACTTTAGACCAGGATTTTTCTGGTCAGTGGCGCAATTGTGCTCTGGAAGTGTAAAATAGCACCAGGGAATGTTTGCGCCGAAACACGCCTCCTTTTTGCGCCAATCCGCCCAGGGAGCGCAAGTTCATTTCCTAGTTTACCGACGTGCGTCTGTGGAGGGGAAAATCCCGCTTCGCGCGCGTGCAAAATAGGAATGAGACATGCGTTTGTGTATAAAGTCATTTGCGCCGGGTGCAAGATAGGGCCCTAATTCTCAAACTTAAGAAACATTTTCTGGAATCACTTTTAAAGGACAATAGAGTACGTTTTGATCTTTCTGATATAGAAAAACAATTGCACTCTTCAGTTTCCCTCAAAGGGAAGATTTCTGCTTTTTATAACATATTATTTAATGTCAGACCTTCCTCCTTTGACCCTCTGAAACTGTTATGGGAGAGAGACTTTGAAACAAATTTCAGTGATGAGGCGTGGCTATCGATCTGGTGTCTTTTTTTAGAGGAGCTTCTATATCGAATCACGAGCAAAACTTTAAAGGAGACATATCATGCAAAATCCACTTTTTTAGCCCTTAAATGCATTTTGTTGTATATTTGGAGTGTTTATAAGTACAGAAAAGATGAAATTATTCTCTTCAGGTGCTTCGTTTATATCTTTATATTCTGTTTTGGTCATATTTTTCAACCTGTTCGGATTTTCCTGTTGTCTATTACGTTTTTTGAACAATTACGTCACAGTATTTGCAGCGGAACTGCCAAATAAGGACATTGACTACCGGTCCAACACTTCGAGCAATCCGCCATTATTATTTCTCGCTCCGATTTTGTAGTCCAAGCTCAATGATGCAGAAGATACGGGAGGGCTAGTCAAAATGTTCGGTTGTTGGATGTAGTGACCTGAAGCACTTCAAGGATCCCCAATCCAACAACCTCCGCCAGTATACAGAAGGGTTTGCCGATCGACTTCGTCTGAATGAGGGGTAAATTCCTTCTATCATTAGCTGCTGTGTTTTCTGACGCGTTCTAAACGCAAGTTATCATATTATTATCATACAGATTTTTAGTTGTAAGATCAAACCGCAGTCATTTATCTTGTCAGAGTGCTTGTTTTAACAAGAGAAATAGTCGACTTTCTCTAATAACACAACATAGTTAACTTTACATACCACTGCATCCATATGAAGACGTTGCTCTGCAGGTTTGTCGTCGTCTTTTTCAAATCGCTCGCTCTGGCTCGAATACGGAACGCTTGATGGACAAGTCTTTTGTTGACATTTTGTTAACCTGTGAATAAAAATGTTCTTTGAAACTATAGTAATCGTATATCTCTTATCAAACTACAATAATGGCTGAACGCGGGGAGTTGAACCGACCGTGAACTCAGCGACCTGGAGAGCGGGCGGGGAAAGACGCAACTCCTTTTTATTTAAAGGGGACGCTTCGAAACGGGTTGCTCACAGAAGCACATCAGAAAAGGGGTAGAAAAGGGGCCTGTTGAGCTATAATAATGAGGAATTCAGACCCAAGCATTGCAGTTATGCTTTATATAGACTACAAATGTATGATTTATAAGTAAAAATGAATGATTTAAAAGCATGATATGTACCCTTTAAGTTCATTTACAGGACTTATTTAACACCGGCTCGTCTCGATTTTGCCAAATGTCTCCCAATTGTGTTTCAAATGTAAATCTGATATTGGTACAGTGATGCATATGTTTTGGAGCTGTGACATGATCAAGGTGTACTGGAAAGAAATCCATAAAATTGTTCAGAGGATTATTGGTAAATCTTTTGCTCTATCGCCGAGTATCTATCTTCTGAACTACAAAGCTGAATTGCACCTCAACCATGATCTAGAATGTGTTCTATATCTTTGTACCTACTTAGCGAGAAAATGTATACTCCTGTTGTGGTCTACTCCTCACCTAACTTCTGTTAATATGTGGTTGAATCAAATTGCTATTTTTCTTCCTTTAGAAAAGCTAACTTGTGACTTAACTTCTGGCGTATTTGGTCCCCTCTTTGGAATTTTCTTGAGAATTTCTGTTGAATGCTTTAATTTTCTTCACTTGCTTTTGTGTTGTTTTATTTTTATTTATTTATTTATTTATTTAACATCAATGGGACATTTAAAAAGTACTTTGGAAATCCCAAATAAACCTTCCAGATGCAGACACCAATTCGATTTCTTAAAATCTCATACGTTTTTTATTTCAAATACATAATTCACATTAGTCACAAAAATTGGTACAATCACAGGTCAATAACCTGAAATAGAATAAATATAAGAACTCTTTGATTAGTAAATGCTATTAATAGTTGTGTTAATTGCAATAGTGATGTGACTATCAAAGTGTATAAGAAAACTACAGTCTATATATCAATGTCATTATTTCCAGTCATGTCAACAGCTCTTGTTAAGTCATGTTAAGTGTTTAAAGTTGTTATGTTTTCGTGCTTACATATGTAAAATACTTGTGTAACGGAAGCAAGCCAGTAAGCATTATTTAGTGCCCTTGTTAGCGTGCCCAATATCCCGCAGAACCATATGTCATAGCAGTGTGAGGACGACAGCGCCAGCCTAACAGTCTAACAGAACCATAAATATATACACACAGAACAAGAAGAAGATAAAGTAACACGTTCTATCTTTGATGGATGCAACATTCTTAACATTATACGCTTATACAAACGGCTATTTTTTAAGTAATATTCAACAATACTATTGATATGTCATTACAGATTTTGTGCAATACTTTATTTAACCTTTAATTACAAAATGAAAAGTGAATGGTTGTTGTATTTTTTAAAAAAAGTTGAACAACAAAATTTTAATGTGACCTGTAGGCCAAATTCATGGTTTGTGATTTAAGTTGTTGTTGGCGAAGTATTATACAAACTGACCGCATTCATTGAAAACTCATTTTATTTAAATTAATCATTTTTGTTTTTTCAGTCCATCATATTATTGTTGTGTATGGTCTATGAAAAAAATCGTTGGTTGAGTATTAAAAATTATTTTCAATTACATCATATGTTCAAATGCTCAAGCTTTGTTCAATTTATATTGTTACTCAACAAAACAAATGGATAAAGTATAATTTTAACTTTTGAAAAAACTATTAACATATTAGTATACCTAGTATAAACTTAAAACTACTTTAAAAGTCAAACTAATTAAAACTTTACACGAATATAAACTTTACTTTAAATTTCAAACTAATTTAAAGCTACACTGTGTGATTTTTACCCCCATCTAGTGGTGAAAAGGTATATGACCATCCAGTGAATATTAGTTTCTGTTCCTCTCAATTCCGATTTCGTTTTAACTCCTACGGTGGCCAATGTAGTCCAAGATTAACATGGCTTCCAGTTCGACCTCGTCCATGAGTGTTAACTCAAACGTAAACGCGAAAGGCGAAGCTTGAATTAACGGGTATGTCCCTCTTTGGCTAATGTACTTTCAAGATGGAGGGGCAACATGGCGACCGACATTAGAACCCCTTACCCGTATGTATTTTCAATGGCATATTATACACTCACGAGAATACTTTATTACTCAAAGTAAATATACATTAATGAGCACATATATTTTTGAAAGAACTAAGTGTTTTTAGCTAAGAATAAACTAAAAGAGTTACGCAGTGTAGCTTGTTTAAACTTTAGACTAATTTAAACTTTAAACTCATTTTAAAAATAAACTAATTTAAACTTCAGACTACTTTAAACTTCTTCAAACTTTCACAAGCCAACTTAAAGTTTGTCTCGACGAACTTTTTCTAGTTTTATAGCCTACTATTTGATTTTATATATATATATATATATATATATATATATATATATGTATATATCTTTTCAGTTAAATCATTTAAAAAAGTCTTTATAATAACGTTGTTTTACACTTTAAAACATTCCAAAACATGGAAGTAGCGCAATGCCTGGCCACGCTCACTTCCGGCATCAGACTGTTAGGCTGGTGCTGTCGTCCTCACACTGCTATGACGAATGGTATCTCCCCATGCGGGAGACGCTGGTTCAAATCCCGCACAGAGCGGGTAAAGTAGGACTGATTACATTTGGTGCCGTGACCCGGATGGGAGTGAGGTTTAGGGGATGAGTGTAACAGAGCCAAGCTAGTTAGAGCTGTGTGTGTAAACCTCACTACACCCCTGGCCTCCCATGCCGGAGACGCCGGATCGAATCCCGCTCGGCGCAGGTCGAATCGGAGCGGTTACACTTACACCACCCTTTTCGGATCCTTTTATCTAATTAATGCGTCAAAGAAAAGTCTTGTTATTGCAGAGACATACAGTCGATCGTGTCTGGTAATGCCCTGCCATGGTGAATCCAAAATATCAGGATGTGAGGAGCGTGAGGTCAGGCGGTCGCCGGTTACCATGGCAACAGTGTCTACATTCAGAGTCACAATAATGCTCAGTGTTCCAAACAGAACCCTTCTGTACGCCAGCCAGTATGATGTCACGGCGATGTCATTCCGAAGTGGTTCTGGTTTCAGTTCCAAAAACGTCTCGATCCTCGAATATCTTAATATCCGTTGTAAATCAGCGACTGCACAGCTTGAATTCTAAAGAGGCCGTAGCTTTGTAGTTTCATTTGATCTGGAGTCAGTCTGCCAAAGAAGAAAATGTTAGTATACATCACAGCGGGAGCGATCTGACAATTAATTTTGGTTTGAGCTTCCACAGATACCACTAATTGGAAAACTCGTGCACTAAAGTGTGCATGCTGTCTTCTCTGGGCAGCTTTAAACAAGTTAAGGAGAAGGTGACTGGTGATAAATAGACACACACACACACACACACTTTTTTTTTCGGGACTCATTTTAAATTTACACTTATCATTTAGTGGACGGTTTTATCCAAAGCGAGAGCAATAGAAGCAGTCAAATCAACAATAGGGCAGCAATGTGCAAATGTCGTGACCATTCTCAGCTTGACCACCGCCGCACGCAGGTTTTTTAATATAGTATAATAGATATAGAATTGTACGTGTTAGTATTATTAAGCTCTGTTATTCTCAGTCAGTTGATCTACAGTATTTGTTTCCTCATTCCTTTATTATATTCTTTTGTGTTCAGCAAAAAAAAAAAAAAAAAAAAAAAAAAAAAAAAACTCATACAGGTTTGGAACAACATGAGAGTTAGTAAATGATGACAGAATTTTTATTTTTGGTTGAACTCTCCCTTTAATAACACAAAATGATTTTCCAGACTCGTCGAGGGGCTGTTCTCCAGATAAAGATTAAACTTGTTTTTAAGCAGTAATGTAATGTGAAGTCTCTCTGGTAGTTTTGCTGTTTAATCTAAATGTAATACCGCAGTCTGTTCCTCTCACACGCTGCCTCCTTTTACATCGGGTTATTATGGGTAATAACCAGCCATTATAGGCAGCCCTTCATCACGACTGTGTTGTTGTGAGGTCTTTCATCATGCTTTTCCCCTATGCATTATAGACTAAAAGGTAACATTAGTTATTATTTTCTATTGTCTATGGCTGCATAATGCCAGATGCATTATAGAGAAACAAATGTTTTTTTCAGTGAAATAAGTAAATAAATTGCTCTCTATTCCTCAAATAAAGGCTTCAGAAGTCTATTATTTTATATGGAAGGCTACTTTACTGAGGTAGTTGGTTTGATACACGATGGTCATGTACTCAGCTTGTCCCCAAATGAACTATTTGATTTTTGAGGTCGACTCAGTGAATTCAAATTATTTCAATTGTTAAAATAATTTAACAATAAAAATGAGAACATACAACATGTAAACATTTTTCTTTCCATTTTTTAAACACACGAAAAAGGATTATTATATGATATGACATATATGGAATTTTTAAATTATATATATATATATATATATATATATATATATATATATATATATATATATATATATATATATATATTAGGGCTGGGCAACGATTAATCGCATCCAAAATAAAAGTTTGTGTTTAAATAATATATGTGTCTGTAGTGTGTATAACTATTTGGATATATAAATACACACACATGCATGTATATATTTAAGAAAAAATGTGTTGTTAATATATCAAATATTTATATATAATATTAATTCTGTATAAATATATATATAAAGTATATACATGCAAATATTTCGTAAATATATACATGCATGAGTGTGTTTTTATATATACAAAATAGTTATACACACCACACACACATATTATGTAAACACGAACTTTTATTTTGGATGCGATTAATCGTTGCCCAGCCCTATATATATATATATATATATATATATATATATATATATATATATATATACAGTATATATATATATATATATATATATATATTAAATTAATAATAAAAAATATATTTATATTTATATTATTTATATATATATATATATATATATTTATATTTATATTATTTATATATATATATATATATATATATATATACATATATATGAACATACATAGTTAAAAATTCTATTCATCAAAGAATCTTGAAAAAAATTGTACACAACCGTTTTCAACATTGATAATAATCAGAAATGTTTCTTGAGTGGCAAATCATCATATTAGAATGATTTCTGAAGGATCATGTGACACTTATCATAGTAAAGATGCTGAAAATTCAAATAGAAAACAGTTATTTTAAATTGTAAAACTATTTCACAATAGTACCGTTTTTACTGTATTTTGGATCAAATAAATGAAGCCTTGGTGAGCAGAAGAGTCTTCTTTTAAAACATTAAAAATCTTACCGTTTAATTATTTTGCCCACCACTGTATATTAGTTTTTGTTGAAAAGTACTCATCAAACATTACAGCAGAAGCAAATGTTTGGTCTGGTCACGTGAAATAGACAAAAAGACCAAAACAAACAGATTACTGTAATTACCGTTCTTAGAAAGTCTTTCTTTGAATGTCGTCCTCACCTTTACGTGTGGATTTTGATTGGCTGGCAGCCACTGCGGTCAGATCTACCGGAAGGCCCACATACACTCCTCCATAGTTCCTGCACAACACACAGTTAGATCTCACCTGCTATCCATTATTATGGTCCCGATTCAGTCTCATATTGATGTTTTCATGGTTTTATATATTATCATGTTTTCAAAAGACCGTCTAACCTTCGTTTCTCATCATCTGGTAAAGGTTCTTCTGTCCTGCATCAAGAGAATAAAGATGAAGCCATGTTGACACATCTGTG
Organism: Cyprinella venusta; assembly: GCA_038021265.1. NCBI lineage: Eukaryota > Metazoa > Chordata > Actinopteri > Cypriniformes > Leuciscidae > Cyprinella > Cyprinella venusta. The sequence goes on from CM075886.1 coordinate 9,474,295, forward strand.
CCTCTCATGTGACCTCATATGTCATTTTTCCACTCTGCTCAAAAGATGCCTCACAAAAGACTCATCAAAACATACTGTATTCAGAAGCAGTTTTCATCTCAAGACCCTGTTCATGCACTCAGCAGAGCAAGCTCTTGCTATTTAACAGCAAATTCAATAGAGTTCAGTGCATATTCAATTTTCACAATAAAATATTTTTGGCCACTGAAAATACAAAGGTCACCATGAAATGTAAGTATTCCCTATTCATTGTGATGCACATCTGAGTTTAACGACTTCTCTTACAAGTAAAAATGTAGATAGGGGCTTGATTTTGATCATGAGGAATTGATTGGATGGTTGTGGTTTGCTATTGGACGATCGCATGTGAGTGACAGTTTGCCCCGCCCTCATGACAGTAAACGCATCATCAGAGAAGAGGGCCTAATTATTCAAGACTGCTAAAAAAGCATGCTCTCTATAGTATGAATGTAATCTGGGCGTACTACATTCGCCATGTTGTCGTTATCATGTGATCCACCAGCGTCAGTTGCGCCGCTTCACTTCCATTCATAAATCCTCTCCCATTGCCTCATGGGATAGTAAAGTGTCCATCATATGCACACTTCAGAATCTCGCAGGTCATCTGGGTACTTTTTGCAGACTTATGGTGTGTTCACACCGAACGCGAATAGAGCGTCAAACACGCGACTATCGCGTCTAGTTAGACGATTGAACATTTTGAACCCATTCGCGGATCCGCGTCACTATCAATAAAAAAACAAAAAACAAAACACAATTTCTTTCTGGCATACGTTTCCGTCATGTCTGAAATAAAAGATATTGATGCTCTGTACTTGTTGTGGAAGTCCCACATACGGAGGAAAGCCAAACGTTCGCTCTGTCTTTCGATCTGTCTCAGGTAAGGGAGAGTTTCATAAAATAACGTCAACACCAATAAATATACAGCATATATCGTTTTTGCGGTGATTTAATTACAATAAATATATAAAAAACATGCCATATCAGATATTTCAGAGACGGCAACAATCAGAATCTCCTCCATTTTCGACAACAGTGATAGACCGGACGTATCGATTAGCTCTTAGTTGATTGGCTGGCGCAACAAAGCATCAAGCGAATCTTCCGCTCGAGTTCAAATTTTTCAACTTGCGTGGAAGACGTTCGCGGCAAAACGCGTCGCCCAATTCGCATCACTCGCAACGCCCGGAGTAGACACTAGTCTATTCGTGTCTTTGCATTGACTTTGTATGTAATTTACTCGCGCAAACGATTAAATTCGCGTTCGGTGTGAACACACTATTACTGTGAATTCAGACATTGCCTATTATATATAGTAAGGAAGTATGCAATATCAGATGATTTTTGGATGCAGCCAAGATGTCGCTGCAGTTATTTGATCAAATAGTGCTATATGTCATAAAAAATTTAAATTTCATGGTGACGTTAAGATTGTTTAATTTTCACTCATCATTAAAAATGCAATTTCTCTAATTTCACTATGGAGATTTTGAATAGGATTTTATCTTATGAAATCCAATCTTAAGCTAAATGGTTTCACTCACAGCGAGCGACAAGCATGTTAATTTTGGCTTGCATCGAGAGTGGAAACTCATTAAATATTTCACACGGAGAGAAATTATTCAGCTCCTCTGTATCCTTTTATAGATGTTAAATGCTAAAAGCACTTCAAAAAAGAAGACGCAGACTGATGTCATAACAGAAATCTGCTGTCTACACACGCTCGGGCGTTTTTCCACTGATGGCACGGTTGCCGTCTGCTGTTTTTGACAGTAAACTGGGGGGAGGAGATCGGGGGGGGGGGGGGGGGGGGTGATGATTGCTGATTGGCTAGCAGGCGTTCGGACCCTCAGGGGCCCATGTGCACCACAAAAGCCTCTGAACGGTTAGCGGGAACAGGCCGGGTGATTCAGAGAAATGTGTCTGTGTGTATTTTGTGTTGTGCTGTTCTGTACTGAGATCAGCTCAGCGCTCCACATTTGTGCTGTTATTAAATTCTGTCGGATGTCAGTGGTCGTGACATTCATTCTGTGGCTCAGATTCGTGAATATGGTATGTTTGGTTATGTCGTGAATTAAATTACTCACACATCCTTGACAGCTTCTGGACCTGTAAGACAAAGAAGAAAATATAATTTACCTTTTAAATCATTTAAGTTTTAGGTCAACATTAAGAAGTTGTATATATATATATATATATATATATATATATATATATATATATATATATATATATATATATAAAAACTATATTGTAGTCTCTGGTTAGAGGTCAAAAGACCTCAACAGTTTCAGCTAGACAATAATGCACAAATCACACAAACCCTGCTGTCAATCAAGGGCAGACATCATTAAAGGAGTAGTTCAGTTTTGTAAAAACTTTTGCTGGTAATTTATTCACCCTCATGTCATCCAAGATGTCCATGTCCTTCATTCTTCAGTCGAAAAGAAATTAAGCTTTTTGATGAAAACATTCCAGCATTTTTCTCCATATAACGCACTTTACTGGTAACCAAACGGTTCAAGGTCCAAAAGGCAGTTTCAGTGCAAACTGCAAACTGTTCAAAGGGCTTTAAACTATTCCAGACGATGAATAAGGGTCTTATCAAGTGAAACAATCGCTCACTTAATAAATAAATAACAAAGTTTAAGTTTTATAAGCACAAATGCTCGCCTTGCTCTGTTCTGTGATGCGCGTTTGTGACTCTCCTGTCTTTTCGAGTCAATTTGTTTCAATTTGTTTTCATCAAAAACCTTAATTTCTTTTCGACTGAAGAAAGAAAGACGTGAACATCTTGGATGACAAACAAGTTATGACATCACTTTGTAGGCCAAAACGCAGAAGTGAGTTAGCACTTAGCATTTTAGCACTTCCGGTTCCCTCGCCCTATAAGTGTATGTTTTTTTATGGGTTTTTGCTAAATAAAATCGCCTGAAATTAGGTCTGTGGTTAACAAAACCTCTAAATATGTTTTGATCTATGACATAAAACACACCAGTTATATGTGTTTTTAAATTTTATATAGGCTTTAAAATGTAAACATTTTGGATTAACTTGTAAAGATGATCTTGACAGACAAAACGTGTAAGGGTCAAAACACATTGTTAAACACAGATCTTATTTTTTTTGCGATTTTCCAAAAGTCTATGGGGAAAATGCATATTTTTTCGATCGAGGGAACCCATGCGCCACTAACTTCTCTGTTGTCCTCATAGACTAAAAATATGGACATAGACTAAAAATATGGACAAAGCGTCTGTTACGTCACCCATAGACTTTCTGAAGAACGGGTTTGAGGCTGTTTATGGGGGGTTTGAGTGGCGCCATACTGGAAAATCTTGGGAAATACAAAATACAAATGTTCAGAAAGGATACAGAGGTGGTATGATGTGTCGTCAAATTCACTCGGCGCAGCCCGTTATCAGCTGTCAATCAAAATTAACCACCCTTATTTGTCTAAATATCTAAATACAATCTAAACTAACGAGTTAGAAAAAAATTCACCCCCCTCACAGTTGTCAGGCACGCGGAACATATTAAAGATTACAATAAAATCCATGGGACCAACCTGTAAAAACATGAATTTATGCTGTGAAAATGGACATTTTAACATGGGGTATATGGACATTTGCTCCCCTTTGGGACCGGCCTCTAGGGGATTTTAGATGTATTGCAGTTTTTCGCACTTCCGGGTAGGCTTCAGATTAGAATGTTGCCGCTTGGTTGTCCTACAAAGTGACATCATCACTTTACATCACGGCACTCTATACCCAGCGAAGAAGAGAAGAACACAACATGCGAATATGGACGTCAGACAGAAAGTTGCTGCAAACTGTTTGCGTGATGATTTGCTCTGAGTAAAACTCCAAAAAAAATACCCGGTGACCTCAACCCATGCCTTGCTCTGATTGGCTGGAGCTCATGACATCACTGAGCATATCTGTGCGCATCTTTGATGCGTTGTTGGCTCTTTCATACTAGCAGACTGGCGAGCGTTCATCACTTGCTAATCCCCCCGCGATTTGCACGCGATAACACCCTGACATGTCGACGATCTCAACGATTTGCAAATCAGGCTTAAAATCATGTCGTGTTAACCATTGTCTAAAGCCAGTTGTCTATTGGTTAATAAAAACTATTGTCTATTGTCCACTACAGAGAACAGCTCTTTATAAGACGTTTTTGGCAATCCACATTTTCAGTATGACTGACTTCCTTTTATCTTTTTTTATTTGTTCGAGAACATGACTTTTAAACGCGCCGCGAAATCGATGCAACATGTACATCTGGAATATTTAGGTTGTTAAAACTAAACAACTTCATGAAACCTTAAACCTTTTTGCTTTAGATCTTTTTTTTGTCTGTTTGTTTGGCGATGCTTGAGTATGTTCGTAAGAGGGCGTTTACACGACACCGTTTTCAACTAAAAACTGAAAAGTTTAATTTACAGTTTTAACCTTTCATTTACAATTGAACTTTTTTACTTTGAAAGCAGGTTTAAAGGTACAAATTAAAAAAAAAAAAACTATATCGTCTCCGTGTAAAATACAGAATGTTTGTTTCTTTACAAAGTGACATCACCATCTACTGGCCTGGCAGCACAATACAGTGCTTTAAGTCATTTCCGCAGTTCTTTGTGTACGGGATAATTTTGACAACGTCCATCCATTCATATATGCATACATACAGCCTTTTATTTAAATAGAACAAAACGTGTGTTTTTTTTAGTGCAAGAAACCTTGTGAGTGTGTGTACCAGTGAATCTTAGTCTTTAACTTAGATTTTTATTTTTTTAGTGCAAGAGTTTGCCTACTTTATAAGTGAACTTCTAGGGGAAAAAAATGTTGTAAAATCCCTGTATCGAAAATAGAAAACAAAATCCCACTGTTTTTGGACACACAAACCACACAGAAGAAAAACGATATTGACTTTTTTTTTTAAATCAGATTTCGTTCTTTCTATGCCTGTATTGATTTTTTTCTGGTCACAAGAGTGATGTTTCCAGCAGTTGTATTCACTCTACGCTGCAGTTCAATTCCTTGATTACAAACGTTCATTTGTACAGTGACTTTTTGCTCTCTCTCTCTCTCTCTCTCTCTCTCTCTCTCTCTCTCTCTCTCTCTCTCTCTCTCTCTCTCTCTCTCTCTCTCTCTCTCTCTCTCATGTCTTTATTAAAGTCTCAATACCTAGCAGTCGTTTGACAATATCAACTGGGGGGTTATGACATATTTATAATGTGTTTATCCTCTTTGTTTTGGAGGATCCATTCATTATTTTAGACTAATGCATAACCTGAAAACTCGAGGGCTTTTCTCTGAGTGTTTTCTCATCCTCAGCACAACCGAGCTAAGAAACCAGGTCTGTTGTATTGGGTCGAGAAACAACCTTCCATCTTGACATCTTACTCCTCAGAATCTCATAAAAGAAAAAATGTTTATTTACTGGCTCAGTAGTTTCTATTTAAGATACGAAAGTGTGCATTCAAAAGATCTCAACAAACTCTTAATTTTAGTGTTTTTTTTTTCTTATTTTGAAGAAAAATTGTAAAGAACTTTTTTTTTTCCACCGTAAAGAATCTTTTGTGAAATGGAAAGATTCCATGGATGTTGAAGGTTCTTCATTCATGCCACAAAAAGAACCTTTATAATACGTAAGAACTCAAACATTTCTTATCAAATTTTTCTCAGAGCAAGTGATTTATACACATTCCTTTTATAGAATCACTATAACTCCCTTTTTATCTTTTATGTTAGGAAAAAACATGAAGTTGGCACTTATGTAACTGAGATCTCCAACAAGTCTAAAGAGCATCATCTGAGCAATATATATCTTTTTTTTAGGCTACATTATTTCTGTTTAGTAGTGATGGATGCCACTACTTTGACATCTCAACTGTCAATCATTCATCATTTTCTTTTGTCTGGCTTTTTTTTGTCACGGTTAGTTGCAGTGAAGCGCACGACAAAAGGAGTAGGAAAAAAACAGTCTGTAATAATAAGTCCATATCAGAGCCATCAGGAGATAACGTACACACAACCGTATTAACATTGACCATACCGGACAAAGGAAGTAAGAAAACACATGGCTTAAATACATGAGAAGCGTAATCAATGTCAAAAGGAACAGCTGTTTAGTTTTGTTTAGTTTATTCATTTATAAAGCATATTAAAAAACTACAAATGTCAAAACCAAAGTGCAGTACAACAAATATATATATTTTTTAAATTTAAATTTGAGTTAAACATGGGAAAGACTATTCCAGAAGAGTGGGAAATTGACTAGAAGGGCGAGAGATCTATAGGTAGTATGTGGAGTGAGGAGATAACATCTACTGTAAAGCTTTAAACACAAAGAGCAGAATCTTAAAATTTAACAGGGCAAGTATTATGTGCTCATGTTTTCTAGTGCCAGACAATAGTTGCACCACATTTTGCACCAACTGCAACCGTTTCAGAGCTGATTTAGGCAAACCCAGATAGACTGAATTACAGTTACCTAATGTTGATGTTATAAAGGCAGGAATTACAGTTTCAAGGTCTTTCATAGCATCTTGATTTTAGCAATTGATTTTAACTGAAAGAAACATCTCTAATCAGCTTTTTATAATCAGATCGAAAATAATATCCCCAAGGTTTTTAACACAGTCGTGTACATTTGAGCTTATTAACAATGCCAGAAGACACAGCTATTGGGCCAAAAACTATTCTTTCAGTTTTATTATTATTTAACTGTAAGTACATATATAATTTAATGTCTTGAAGAAATGCAAGCATGGAAGCTTGTTTCCGCCATAGAATGAAAAATATAAAAGGTAATTGTGACTTTTTATTTCACAATTCTGACATTATTTCTCAGAATTGCTTGATATAAAGTCAGAATTGCGAGATAGTCAGAATTGTGAGATAAAGTGGCACTTCTGTCTTTTTTTTCTCAGAATTGCAACTTTATATCACCCAATTCTGACTTTATATCTCGCAATTCTGACTTTATATCTCGCAATTCTGACTTTATATCTCGCAATTCTGACTTTATATCACGCAATTCTGACTTTATATCTCGCAATTCTGACTTTTATATCTCGCAATTCTGACTTACATCTCGCAATTCTGACTTTATATCTCACAATTCTGACTTTATATCTCACAATTCTGACTTTATATCACGCAATTCTGACTTTATATCACGCAATTCTGACTTTATATCACGCAATTCTGACTTTATATCTCGCATTTCTGACTTTATATCTCACAATTCTGACTTTATAACACGCAATTGCGACTTCATATCACGCAATTCTGACTTAGGTTAAAAATATAATTTAAAAAAAGTGCAGTTGAAAGTGGAAGTTGAAGCTGGGTTAAAATTCTAAATGACATTTATAACCATTCTAATTTGAAAAATGAAGCCTACCCAGAAGTGCGAAAAACTGCAATACATCTAAAATCCGCTAGAGGCCGGTCCCAAAGGGGAGCAAATGTCCCCATGTTAAAATGTCCGTTTTCACAGCATAAATTCATGCTTTTACAGGTTGGTCCCATGGACTTTTATTGTATTTTCGGATAGGTTCCGAGTGCCTGACAACTGTGAGGGGGGTGAATTTTTTTTCTAACTCGTTAGTTTAGATCGTATTTACATATAAAATGTATGACAAATAAGGGTGGTTAACTTTGATTGAAAGGAGAAGTGCTCACTAACACAGATTTAGACAGATTTGAGAGAACAGTATTTGAGAGAAATAGGGCTGGGTAATAATTATCGATTTCTCGATATTAGTCGATTCTCATTTTTACGAACTGATATCGATTCTTAAATCTCAAGAATCGATTAGTCATCCTGTTTCATTTGAATGAATGGAACATTGTATCACGGCTGCGCGCATCCATAAAATTGCAATAATCTTTATTCTTTGTTACTATTGATATGAAACAAAGTCTCAATTTTCAAATTACATCTATTTTCTTTAGAAATTCAAAAAACATAAATAGCGTTTTGGCGCTGTGGCGTGAGATCGCTCTGGCGCAGCTCAAGAGAAGCAGAAGCGCTGATCTCTCTTCCGGGTTAATAAAGTTACAGCGCGAAATAAACATATATGAGCATCTGAAAGTGTGTTAAAAGATAGCGTACAACTTATCGAAATCCGTATCATGACACATTGATTCGCTCAATCAGCGTTTCAACCGTGGAAAGACGCCAGTTAAACAGCTTGTAATCAATGTCATGTATTGTCATACTTACCTCAGAAAACCCACATAAACTCGTTAGTCAGCTAGAAAAAAATAACTCTAGAGAGGAGCATTTTGCTAAATATATACACCATATTACATATGCATTATAATCTTAATGTTCTTCAATATTTAATGCATATTTGAATAAATCTGGCAAGACAGCCACCATTTAAATGTTTATATTTCATATAATCTTTTTATTATAAAAATATAAATAAAAGTGTAATTTAAGTGTTTGTATAGCTACAAAACAGTTCATTATTACCTTCATATTAGGCTAATGAAGCCTATAGGCTACAACTAGACTCCCATAGATTACATCATTAGTTAAGAGATTTGATTTCCTTGAGAAAACTTGCCATTTATTGTAACTGATATCCAAAATAATCGATATTGAATCGAATCGGAGCATTTTGATAAATATATACACCATATTACATATGCATTATAATCTTAATGTTCTTCAATATTTAATGCAAATTTGAATAAATCTGGCAAGTTTTTATGACAGCCACTATTTAAATGTATATATATATATATATATATATGTATATATATATATATATATATATATATATATATATATATATATATATATGTATATATATATATATATATATATATATATATATATATATATGTATATATATGTATATATATATATATATATATATATATATATATATATATATATATATATATATATACGTATATATATATATATAACGAAGCCAGACTAGACTCCCATGGTTTACAGCATTAGTTAAGAGATTTGATTTCCTTGAGAAAATTTGACATTTATTGTAACTGATATCCAAAATAATCAATATTGAATCGAATCAAATTGCAAAGTTGTGGATCGAAATCGAATCGAATTGTGAAATTTGTGTCAATACTCAGCCCTAGAGAGAAATAGTCCTTTTGTGTACATAGAAGAAGTCTTAGATCTTTGAGTTCAGCTCATGAAAAATGGGGCAAAAACGAAAGTGTAGCGTTTATAATTTTGTTCAGTGTATATAAGGAACACAGCAGGCAAACAGAGGAAACCGAAACATCATAATGAAACAGCATTGCTGTTACACTCTTCTTCTATCCAGTTTGCATTTTCAATGAGAAATGGTGATTACCAACAAAGCATTTTGAAATTAAATTCTCTGCACATTTAAATTCATTCACTGCTTCTGACAGCTGAGTCATCTACAGCTGTTCTCGCGTCTGAATTTTCAACGTCCAGGCTTGTTCATGTAACATGTATTGCTCAAAAATATCGATCTTTCATAGCTCAGGACAATGAGGACACATAATGGTGATCTCAGTTATGTTACACCTAAATAATGTTGTTTGTCCTAAAAAATACACAAAAAAGTAAGAGTACAAAACTATAAAGGTTTCATATGTTTATCCCTGAAGAACCCCTTTTCCACCAAGGCAGTCTCTGAACAGTTCTTAAAGGAACCATTTTTTTCTTAAGAAGATTTTAATAATTATAAAGAACCCTTTGAGCAATTGAAAGCTTCCTTGGATATTAAAGGTTCCTCGTGGAACCAGCAATGACACTAATGACAAATATTTGACTTCATATTGAGATCTCTGACTTTTAATTCGGACTTTGGTCGGATACAGTAAGCACAGTTTAAGATATCCTCTAAACCTCTAGAGAAAAGGATAGAAACGATTGAGATGCTAAAGAGATCTTTGTGTTTTCTTTCCAGTGCGCGCCGCTCACACACGCTCTCTCTCTCTTCATCAAGTCTATAAGCTCAGATCTGACCTGAATACATATTAGACGTGAGGGAAGAAATCTCCATGACTGATGTTCAGAATGATCCATCACCTGAGCTGAGACTAACGGAACATTCCTCCACATCCTCTTCTGCTAACAACAGAGGAGGACACGAGGTCCCCAGCAAGTACGTGACTTCATCAGGCTCCCACACGAACTTAAACTTCCAGAAATCAAGTGTTTAAGGGCAAAACAAAGCGCACGCGCTATCCACAACATGACACTTCCATTGATAAAAAGCAGCGCGCGAGTATGTGAGCCACACACACACACACACACACTCACCTCCTGCTGTCGTGCTGGTGGCAGAGGAATTTCCACATCCCATTTTGACATGTACACACAGCTTTCTTCCGAGTCTGCTTTGGAGGACGGATGAGTGAAGGACGGCGCTGATGTGATGCACGAGCTCCCTTGAACACAGCCTCGATCATTCTGCAGAGAGAGAGAGAGAGAGAGAGAGAGAGAGAGAGAGAGAGAGAGAGAGAGAGAGAGAGAGAGAGAGAGAGAGAGAGAGAGAGAGAGAGAGAGAGAGAGAGAGAGAGAGAGAGAGAGAGAGAGAGAGAGAGAGAGAGAGATGACCTCACATGATTCGTCCTCTCCTCCACCCTGATAGAGTTGCCGTGGTAACAGAAGGGGGTGTGGCCAGCCTCCAGTTGTACACGTTGTGCAGGAACTCCGTCCAAACAATGTATTAAAATAAATAAACATAATACCAAAAGTAAAAGCAATGAGAAAATGTTATTAAAAGCAAGAAATAATGATAAACATAAAAGTAATAAATATATAATAAAATCTATCTAATCTATCTGTCATCTATCTGTTTGTCTGTCTCCTTTTTTAGGAATTCTACTTAGATATTGTTTGGACAGGGCTGATGACAAATGATGGACACACAGATGTTGGTTTCTGGGTTTAAAGGTCTGGGATCATGAGAACTCAGCCTTGAGGTGTTCACAAAGAGATGTTTGTTATGACAGAAGTAGGAGCCTCTCGGGGGCTGCTTGAGTCTCCCATCCTCTGCTGAACTTTCTGATGATCTGTGGCACATGATCAAACTCTGGACAAAATGGGAGTTTCTATTAGGAGTTCATTAGGACTATTGTAAACTGAGAATAACGTCATATCCTAAATTAAATCATAGAGATCAAGAAAATACTAAATTCAGAACTGATTTAAAATGTAATAAAAAATATATAAAATCTATATTTTATGTGAATGAAAAACGTATATGTATATAGAGTAGGCCTATAGACCGTAAATAAACCCATAATAAATAAATAAATGTAAATAAAATGAACCCATAATAAATAAACAAATGTAAACAAACACATAAGTAAATAAGTGGCAACAAATAATAAATAAGTAAATAAACAAATGGAAAAAAAATAATATGGTATTTTCATATTATTATTATTATTTGTTATTTTCATATTACATTGTCAAAAAGTGACAATGTACCAGTAGCTATAGTCCAGCAGAGGGTATTGTGGGATAGAAGTTAGGAAACTTTCCAACCCAACGACACTTTATCTTTGTTTTGAGTATAAAAAAATGTACCAACTAGTTTTTAATTACAATGTAAATTATTTATTATTATTATTTATGCTTTATGTATTTTTGAAGCTGAGTAAATGCCCAGTATGAAGCTGACTGACTGCTTTAGCCAGCATGCTCCCAAAGCAGTTCCGGTTCGTGTTTGAGCAGCTGCATGCTGGGAAATGTAGTCCTCATCCTTGAATTCCATTCTCACTGTCTCGCTGTCACTGACGCGAAAGATGCCTGCCGTACACCACAAATTATTACTCGAGGAGGCCCTGCAGGACAGTCCGCAGGTAAACATTTGTTTACTGGATCTTTGTTCAATGTTATAGCACTCATAACTATTCGGTTTAGTGTGTTTTGGGTTGCAAAACTGATGATGCGCTGTCGAGACGCGCGCGTTGGACGCAGAGCATATGTGCGAGCTAATCTGAATTAAACATCAATTTAAGTGCGCGATTAAGTAGAGAATAACCTCAGCTCGTTAAGTTTATATAACTGCTTGCATTGTGTATTATTCAAAGTTTTTTTGTGTTTTTCAGACACATGTATGTTGAGGATATGTTTATAAATGAGTCAAACATACGTGCGTAAATTACACTACAGTCGCGCGTCTTATTTTCGGCTTTGGTGCTTTAAAGCTGTAAATATTTTGCTGGCTGTAGTGTTGTGAATGGAGGGGCCTGTATGGGAGGAGTGAGATGTTGTTTAGTTGGTCAGACCCACAGAAGCCTGATCCTGATACATTAGATCACATTTGCTGTATCAGATCTATTAAATATATATTGGTATCAGTACTGAGACATCACTGGCAGATAAGAAACAACAATAAATTATCAGAGACGTCATATCAGCATGTGAGACACATGGTGAAACACACAAAAACTTTGATGTAACGCTATACATTGTTTTGCAACCATTTTTGATAATTATTAGCTATTAAAAAAATCATAATTAGGCCTAATTTGCATGCTGAACTGTGAAGCCGCTCCCGCATACTTGTGATATTGTCAGTGAACAAATAATTTACTTCATACGCACAAGGTATGTGTCTGAGTCATGTCCCATAATGCTCTGTGTTTGAGATTATGAACCCACAGATGTCTCCGCCTGGCCAGTCACTTTGTTTGCATTGGAAACACACCTATAGGTCTGATCTGATCCCAGACAGAACACACCTCTGGATACACCCAGTATGCTTCACGCTGCACAAATGCCGAGCGCATTTAACATTGTGTGAATATCGAGTGTTTACTGGCGTTTGTGTTTTCTGTGGCAGACGCGGTCCTTGCTCAGTGTGTTTGAAGAGGATGCAGGCACGCTCACTAACTACACAAACCAGCTGCTCCAGTCTATGCAGAGAGTGTTTGGAGCACAGGTACACACACGTGTTCATATTGACTTCAACAGACATAAAAGCAAAATTTACTGTCTAAATAAATATTCCGTTTATTGATCACGATTTATCGGTGCATGGTATTTTAATGAAAAAAAGTTTGCAAACTGATTTTTTTTTCTGCTGATGTCATCAAGGCCTCAGGGGTGGGGCTAAAATATTAACTAATAGTATCACAGCATCTCCAATCCAATCAAATCTTTAACTCAAAGGCTGACTCAAAACTGATTAAAATGTAAATGAACCCCGAATTCATGAAAACTATCCCTCTCAAGCCATCCTAGGTGTATATGAATTTCTTCTTTCAGCCAAACACAATCAGATTTATATTAAAAATATCCTGGCTCTTCCAAGATTTATACTGGGGGGCTGAGTTTTTAAAGCCCAATAAAGTGCAATATCCATATTTGTAACTTTATAAACTATAACGACTGACTTCCGGAAACAGCCATATGCGAGTCTAGGTCCAGCGGAAGAGTGACCTCTGAAATGATCATTTTCATTTTTGGGTGAACTAACCCTTTAAATGGATTGCAAACTCATTAAATGTAATCATTAAATGTCATTAAATGCAAAATAATAATAATATTATGTAATAATAGTATTATTTAATAGTGTCATTAAATGTAAATGTATTTTATGAAGGTCCAAAGAGGAAATAATTATATGCATAGATATTTATATACCCTGAATATAAAGCTGCAATTCTAAGTATGTAAATGTGAATTTATAAATATTTATTTTTACATCTGAATATGTAGTTATTACTCTGAATATATTAATGCAAATCACAATATCAAGATATAAATCTGAAAATAACTCAAAATAAATGTAAACCATGAATACACACACACACATATATATATATATATATATATATATATATATATATATATATATATATATATATATATATATATGAAGAGTTCAGATGCAAAAGCCTCTAAGTGCCATTTGAAATTTTCTTCTAAAATGATCATTTTTATCAAGCTTGCATATTTAAGTTCAGTAATTTCACTTAAATGGCAATGAAGATTACCTATTAATTGTCATTTAAGTGAAATTACTGAACTTAAATATACAAGTTTGATAAAAATGGTCATTTTAGAAGAAAATTTCAAATGGCATTTAGAGGCTTTTGCATCTGAACTCCTCATATATATATATATATATATATATATATATATATATATATATATAAGAACAGAATTGATCTGAAATGGAAAGCTTTTGTAACATTAATCACTACCATTCATCTCTACCATGGGGGAAAGAAATAGAAAATACTTTTATTCATCCAGGATGAGTTAAATTGATCAAAAGTTACAGTAAAGACATTTATAATGTTAGAAAAGATTGTATTTTAAATAAATGCTGTTCTTTTGAACTTTCTATTCATCATAGAATTTTGGGGGGGAAAATGGCACAGGACTGTTTTCAACATTGAAAATAATAATTTATGTTTTTTGAGCATAAAATCGTCATATTAGGATGATTTATGAAGGATCATGTGACGCTGAAAACTGATGTGTAACCAGCAACAGTAATGATGTTAAATTCAGCTTTCAAATTACATTTTAAAATATATTCAAATAGAAAACGATCATTTTAAATTGTCGTAATATTTCACAATATTACTGTTTGTCATTTTTCATTTAAAAACATAAAAAAAATCTTACTGATCTAAAACTTTTGACTAGTAGTGTATATAGTTATGGGTTTGAATATATAGTTACATCCTGAAATGCAAATCCTGAATGTACAGTTATAAGAATGAATTTATGTTTATAAACCCTGAATCAATATATAAGCCATGATTCATACTTATGATCTATATAATCAATATTTTTGGATTATTCATATGTTTGGGTAATAAAAAAATCATATGAACATGCATATGTATATTGTCAGTATTACTTTATATTTGATAATTTTATTTAATAAAAATCAATTAAATAAGTCTCCCCATGCAATCAAACTGGTGCTGGTTCTGATTCTTAATCTGACTAATTGAGTTTCCTGTTTGCAGAATGAAATGGCTCTGGCGACCGAACAGCTTTCTAAACAGCTCCTGGAGTATGAGAAGCAGGTGAGCGCTTTTTAAACGACAACAGTGCGTTAGCAGCCATGATGAGTTCTGGGAATGTCTGAATATCAGATGTGTTATCAATAAATCTGACATGATGGTTTGTGAGTGCAGAATTTTGCTCTGGCAAAAGGCGATGAAGAGGTGATCAACACTTTACAGCACTTCGCCAAATGCGTGGAAGAGGTGAGGAGACTCCTGCTGTGTGTGTGTGTGTGTGTGTGTGTGCTCGCAGGGTCACTCTGTCAGAGTCCATCAGTCGTGTGGCAGCTGGCGTGGGCTGTTTCTCTTCATGCTGGTTGTTTGATGTTTGCCAAAATGGCAGATCACCTGATCATTTGACCTTCAGTGAGATCACATGACCTTCATCATTTGCCTCACATACTGCAGAGTTTAAGTTCATGTTATTCAGATTATAAAGTGGCAACAATTCAGTGTGACTTTACTGTCAAAACACACCACAGTAATATTTTATGAACATTTGAATAACGAGTGTATTTTAATTTCTCTCTAGCTGAACTCTCTGCACAATGAATTGGCCACACAGATCGCTGATAAGATGGTGTTTCCCATGGTGCAGTTCAGAGAGAAGGACCTTACAGGTGCGACGCTTACTTTAAAGATCATGTTCTTCACTGATGTAGCATTTTTATTAGGGCTGTCAAATGATTAATCGCGATTAATCGCATCCAAAATAAAAGTTTGTGTTTACATAATATATGTGTGTGTAGTGTGTATAATTATTTTGTATATATAAATACACACATATGCATATATATATATTTAAAAAATATTTCCATGTATATGCTGTAAATAGATTTATATATCATTTATATTATATATAAATATTTTATATACATATGAGTAATATTTTTTTCTTAAATATGCATGTGTGTGTATTACTGTATTTATATACAAAATAATTATACACAGTGCACCCACATATATTATGTAAACACAAACTTATATTTTGGATGCGATTAATCGTTTGACTGCCCTAGTTTTTATTTATTTATAATATAATGGATTTTTATATTGTTTTATTTTTAGTCAAATAAATTCGTTTTTTTTTTATTTAAAATATTCCAACTTATTTTAATATTAATTTAGCTATTTTCAAAAGTTGACAAATTTGCTTTTTTTTAAATATATTTTTAATAATTAATTCATATTGCACTTATTAAAATAAAAATCTCAAACATCTCTAGTTTTTAAATTAACATTAATTTTAATTTTGATTTTGATTCAGTTATTTCTTGAACATTTTTGTCTATTTTATCACATTCGATTTTAAGCAGACAAATAAAAAACACTTCTTTACTTTTGCGTTTATTGTTATAAACAAGCTTATTTATAAAATAGTTAATCTTCTTTATATCGCTAATTTCTCAATCAATGTTTCTTTAATAATTTCATTAGTATTTTCACGATCTCTCTGATGTTTACCATACCTTTAAGACTCTTATATGTATTTATTGAAATACTTTTTTATACGTATTTCTACATGTTTTTCAAAAGTGAAAATCCTGTTTTCGATGATATGATCGAAGTGAAACCTGAAGTGTCAAGGCCCGGACACACCGGGACAGATATCAGCGCGCGTTATTCGTCAGCGTTTTTCAGCGCGTTTTTTTGTGTTCACACCCAAGCGATTTTCGCTGACGATGAGCCGAGTGAACATGCAAATTCATTCCCTGACATTAGATGGCGCCAATTTGCTCTGCAATACCACTCCATATACAGTTATCTTTCATCAAGATGTTTGTAGTCGCAGTCGAGTTTGTCATATAGTTCTTTATGTTCTAACACCAGCTAGAACATCGGCTTTACATTCATCTTACATTCATCTCATATGGACGGCGACGTGTATATCTTCTTCGCCGTTGCATATGTTTGCTCGGCAAGACCGTTTTGTGTTTGAGCGCCCCCAAGTTGTGTTTTACTGTAACTTCAGAAGCTCCAAACACGTGAGCAAAAGCGCCAATCTCATTGGTTGGATAGTTTTTGACGCGGCGCGTCAAACAAAAAAAATTAACTTGAGGCGTTTTTAAAAAAATGACGCATTTACGCGTGGTGTTTTACGCGTTGATGTGAACACTCACATTGGCGCCCTTTGTTTAGTCACGAGGCGTTAAACGTCGGCGAATAACGCACGCGAAAGTCGTCCCGGTGTGAACAGACCTTAAGACTATCCGACCCCAACCAAAATTTTAAAGAGCTGTGATGATTTTTTTTTTTCAGAGATCAGCACACTTAAGGAGATATTCGCCATTGCCAGTGACGGTGTGTTAATAACATCTCTTTATTTATTATTAGTGGAAGATAGAAATAAAATATGTATATGCTGAATGAAAATCACTTTCGGTCTGTCTTTGTCTCTCCAGAGCATGAAGCTGCCATGGTGAAATATAGTCGTTTACCTAAAAAGAGAGAAAATGAAAAGGTAAGTATTGATGTGAAATGCGGATGTGTTGTGTGAAACCCCCGACTCAGAGTCCAGCACTGAGCCAGATGTGTGTGTTGACAGGTTAAAGCGGAGGTGGTGAGAGAGGTGGCGTACTCCCGCAGAAAGCAGCATCAGGCGGCGATGCAGTATTATTGCGCTCTGAATGCGCTGCAGTACAGGAAGAAAGTGGCCATGCTGGAGCCCATGCTGGGATTCACACACGCTCAGGTCTGACATTCGCCATCACGCACACTTCACTTCACTTAAGGGAAATGCAACAAGGGTTCGGGGCTGTTGTCTGTTTTCAGATCAGTCCGTGAGGCTGGGAGATTTCTCTCCTAGCCTCACGTAGTCTCGTCAGGTAAAAGACGAGACTATGTGAGACTTCTTTGTTCTAGAAACATTTGATGGTTTGCATTGATTATCTTGTGGAATTGTAAAAATACATTTACCTGACATAATAAATTATTATACTTGATCATTCTAACAGACTTTTACAATATTTTCATCAAGTTAAAAGGAATAGTCAAGCATTAACGCATTAAATGATGCACAGATATCATTGATAAACCTTTTTTTCGTTTTATGGAGTCAGATGAAACGAGTTAATTGATAAGATTAAATGTGTTGCGTTAAATTAAAAATCACTTTGCCATGGGAAAGACGAAACATGCGTGAAACCTTCACCACGGATCGAATTAAACCATTGGATCGATTTCGTGCCGACTTTACAGCGGCATCTAGTGGTGAGGTTATGAATTGCCACCAACAGAAGTTAGGGTGGCCGACAGGAAGTGATATCGTCATCTGACACTGTATTTTGAAGAATCGCTACTTTTCAAAAAGAATCGCTACTTTTAAAAAAAAAGTCGCTACTTTTTCAAAAAGAATCGCTACTTTTCAAAAGAATTGATACTTTTTAAAAAAGAATCGCTACTTTTCAAAAGAGTCGATTCCTTGTTCAAAGGAATCGCTACTTTTTTAAAAGGAATCACTACTTTTCAAAAGAATCGCTACTTTTTAAGAATCACTACTTTTTGAAAAAGAAAAGTAGCGAATCGATTCTTTTCAAAAATACTTTTCAAAAGAATCGATTTTTTTTTAAAGTAGCGATTCTTTTTAAAAAAGTAGTGCAAAAACGATATTTATATATTACAATGTAATTACACATTTTACACATACATTACACATAGAGATTTATTACAGATTTATTATACATTTATTACAGTGTTATTTTACATTTATTGCAATTTAATTATACATTTAATCATATATTTACATTACAGTGTTATTATACATTTATTACAGTGTTATCATAGATTTTTTACCTTAATATTATACATTTGTTCCATTATTATTTTGTTCCATTATTTTTTATCAAGTGAAAAAAATTGTGATCGAAATGATTATTTTATGTGAATATATTAATATTTATGAATATTAATATAAATATTTATTTCAATTATTTCGTGTATATTTGTGTCTTTTTTTATCACATTGTTACAGCTCCGTTTAACTAAATAAATCACTTATAGGCTGGTGACAATGACCCCAAATTTTTGACATACCCCTACCGGAGGTAGAACTAAACCCAACAATGTTTTTCCTCATGTCTAAGGTCTCCCATATATGAAATGGATTCTTGGCTCAAAATATTTTACTGTTAAGATTGTTAAATTAACAGATATTGTTATACACCCCAAAACCCAAAAAGGACTAAAATATAGCCTGTCCGTATAGGGGTTAAGGCAAATAAACTAGTGCAGATCAATCCCACAAGCTCTGAGAGCTTTGAAACTTGGCATGTTTGTTGTCAGGAAGTTGCTTTAACAAATAGAAAAGACTGGATGTGAATATCTTGATGTATGGAATAAATAGAGACATGTAAACACACACCTAAAATAAGCGGACATGCACAAATTGAATGTCTAAACAGAATGTTTTCATTTACTTTGTGGTTGCTTTGCCAGCGATTATCATAGAAACACATATGATGGCTTATTGGAAAGGCGGGGTTGTGCTCAATCCAGCAATACCAAATATGTAAATATGTGTAGCATGACAAATCCGAGTGTCCTGTCATTCAATGTATGAGATGTCCAAAATGAAAGAAAACGAAACATTGATAAAATAGTCTCAAATCCAAAGCTCATGATCAGTGGTGAGAAGAGTGTTGACAAATTCATTGTTACTGCAAAGTAAGTTACATTAGGTAAGTGCTGATATACATTTATGATACATTTAACAATGATATATTTCATAAACCACAGTATACTATACAATTCATATGAAACACAGATCCAGTTGAATCAGGTTAACATTGGAATGAAAAACGTTCATTAAGATTTGTATATCCGCTTGAATTTTGTTTTGGTCAAGTCATCACTGCTTACTTCACTAAGAATAAGATAGTAGATATATTTGATTTGATAAGCGTATTGTGGTCTAGTGAGATTCCGGACTATAAGTCGCTCCGGAGTATAAGTCGCATCAGCCCAAAAATGCGTCATGACGAGGAAAAAAACATATATAAGTCGCACTGGACTATAAGTCGCATTTATTTAGAAACAAAATCCAAGACCAATAAAAAGTTATTTAAACAGACTTTAATTCATTAAAACAGAAGGCCTTTAAGTTATTCAGCTACACACAATAGCACAAAGAACAACAGGCTGAATATGTGTCCGGTATGTTGTTAACGTAACACATCAACAGTTAGCTAAACGATAGCACAAAGAACAACAGGCTCCTCTAGCTCGTTCCTCCAGCTCTGGCCATCTTGCTTTCAGCCCGCGATTAGCTTTCTTTGTTTTCTTCATTTCAGTTAGAGTAACCTCTGCTTTTCGCCAGTCCCTCACAAGTTTCTCATTCACTCCAAACTTTCTTTCTACTGCTCGATTACCGTTTTCGGCTCCATATTTTATTACCTGCAGTTTGTAATCTGCAGAATATGATTTTCTTTTTGGGGGCATTTTGTTTGCGTTCAGTCTAATATTTCAGTTAATATCAGTTGTTTACAGTTTATTTTTTCAGCGGTAAAACTACCGTAGCAGTAGTCTAGAGCGCATAGAGCGCTCTTTCGTGGCTGTAGATGGTAATGTCACCCCCATTTTCGGCAAATGATACATTCACGTCATACCACAAATACATCAAAAACTCGCAAATAATAATCTGGGGCCGTCAGCGATCCTGTGACGAGTAAATCTTGGTAATTTATATATGAAGAGTTCAGATGCAAAAGCCTCTAAATGCCATTTGAAATTTTCTTCTAAAATGACCATTTTTATCAAGCTTGTATATTTAAGTTCAGTAATTTCACTTAAATGACAATTAATAGGTAATCTTGATTGCCATTTAAGTGAAATTACTGAACTTAAATATACAAGCTTGATAAAAATGATCATTTTAGAAGAAAATTTCAAATGGCACTTAGAGGCTTTTGCATCTAAACTCTTCATATATAAGTCGCAGGACCAGCCAAGGTATGAAAAAAAGTGCGACTTATAGTCCGGAAAATACGGTATATGTTAATGGTTGGATCCAGCTGTAGCTATCTATTTGATTGTCTTTATTTATATCTTCCTAACCAGGAAGGTAAATCATTACAAATATTATGTCATATGGAAAGGCTGACCTAGCCTAATACAAGTAGCTTAATAGCTAGTTGAAGAAACTACTTAGTCTAGCTAAGAAATGACTTAGCCATCTGACTAATGTTGCAGGTGTAATTCAACTTGATTTGCATTGATTTGATTTAAAATCAAATCAATGCAAATCTTGATTTGTACAGACATTGGATCCATAGCTTTGTATATATTTTGTGGGAAACATTGTGAAAAGGGCAAGAAAAAAGATCCAAAATGTCCAAAATCCCACAGTAGAAGCCCTCCAACACATACTTGCTCAGCAGAGATATGATGATGTCCATAAAGATTATGGCTCCATATACAGATTACGTACTTTCCGCCAAAATCAAAGTTTCATGTCATGCATCGTGTAGAGCGAACTACTGCAGTAAGACAAAAATCAGGGAGCAGCAGCAAGTTGCAAATGTTGAGAGTGAGAGTATATCTGCACCAAGAAGACTGAGTAGGGCTGACACAACATAATTTAAAATATGGATAGCTTGTTTCATTTGTGGGAAGGCCAGCGCTAGACCAGAAGCTCTGACAGTCATTTCGATTGGTACAGGTGGCACAAGTATCAGAGACAAGGTCCTTCGGGCAGCTTCTGAAAGGCTTGAAAATGATGTGCATCTTCGAATTCTATCATGCTAGGGTGACCATATTTTGATTACTAAAAACCAGGACACTTGGCCCAGCAAACACATGGGCCAACTCAAATGATACTCGAAGTTTACTCAAAGATACCTTATTAATTTCAATACTTTTAAAGTAGGTTATGCCTCCTCTGTATGGATACAAAATGGTTATATTGTTATATGAAAACAGGACATGTCCTCGGAAAACAGGACAGTTGGTCACCCTATATTATGCCCAGATCTCTTTGCATATGATGCCAAATACCATAAAATGTGCCTTGCACACTACATCTCTGAACGAAGTATAGCAACTGCCAAATGAAGAAAAAAATCAGAAAAGCAGACCAATGTCTATGGCAAAGCCTTTATAAAGCTCACTGAAGACATTGATAAAACAGTATTTTCCATATATATATGAACTCTTTGACTGATAGCTATGACTACTAAAGACCATTACTGAGGAAGAAGTTGTGTTCATAGTTCAACACAAGAAATATATATACTAAAGGAAAAGCTGATACAGCATTACAAAGACAGACTTGTATTTGTTCCATGTCCAGGACAGTCAGATCTGATCTGCTCAATAGTATGACCATAGGTTGTGCACTGAGGGAAGCTGCTAAACTCACAGAAACAGTAACTGTAGACTGTGAGACAATACTTTCACAGACAAGTCAGAATCTTGTCGGTCTGTGTAGAAAGTTTGTATAGTAGGCTAATCATGATGGTGGAAAGTAGTTTTGAAGTTGAAATGGCAGAAGATCTGTTGCGAGAATCTGATGCTCGCGGCTACCTGTACGAGCCAGTTGCGGGAGATGGAGGAACAATAGGCGGCCGGAGCGAGAGAGACTCGAGCTGGGACAGGCGAGAATCTGATGCTCGCGGCTAGCGGCTAAACCGTCGCGGGAGATGGAGGAACAATAGGCGGCCGGAGCGAGACAGACTCGAGCTGGGACCGGCGATAATCTGATGCTCGCGGCTAGCTGTACGAGCCGCAATAGAGCGATAAACAGTGATAAACAGTTGCTAGAGATCTGGAGATGGAGAAAGAACAGCCGGCCGGAGCGAGACAGACTCACGCTGGGACGGCCGAGAATCTGATGCTCGCGGCTAGCTGTACGAGCAGCGATAAACAGTGATAAACAGTTGCGAGAGATAGAGGGAAATCTTCTGGTGAGATCGATGAATAAAAGTTATAACTCACATTGGTTGTGGTTCATTTTTATAAACCTTTAGCGTTAGTAGAGTATGGATTAGCCTAGATAATGAATTAACTTTGAGAAATAGTGATTTCAATTGGGGGAAAACAGTTCATAAGCAGAGCTACTAAGCTACTCCTTTAGCATGGTCCTGTCTTGCATCATATTTTTAATGTTAAAGTCTAAGTCGTGTTATATACATTAGGCTAGTACATCCCGGTACAATGCAATTTAGCACCATTTCGATGGAAATTTATCATAAAGCTCACAATGTATCAAAGCAAGCCTACGTAGTTGTATCCATTATTGTATTCTGCCATCTAACCGGTAGGCGTGGTTTGGGAGTGGCCTCGTAAGGGCATCAAAGCAATTGCATTCTGGAAGTTGAAGTCTTTCAGCCACATGAGTAAAAAATAAATTTTCTGCATTTTCTCAGTCTACAAAGCTGCAATTTAAAAAATAATTTCACATTTTTATTATATAAATGACCAATATTAAATACACCTTCATCTTCCCAGAGGTGAAGTATCCCTTTAACATTAAATTGTTGATGCAGCCATCGAACAACTTTGACCAAAATGAAGACACCCTGGATGGGAAGTGTCCAACTCATGCTATTGTCTCCACAGCAGGTAAATGCCTAGCACGGGTTCCACAGAGGTCCCTCACCACATCACACATATTGTGACAGAACAGAACTGATTTGTCAAGCTATATTTATATATTTGGTATTGCAACCCCGCCTTTCCAACAAGCTATCATATGTGTTTCGATGATAATCGCTGGCAAAGCAACCACAAAGTAAATGAAAACATTCTGTATAGACATTCAATTTGTGCATGTCCGCTTATTTTAGGTGTGTGTTTACATGTCTCTATTTATTCCATACATCAAGATATTCACATCCAGTCTTTTCTATTTGTTAAAGCAACTTCCTGACAACAAACATGCCAAGTTTCAAAGCTCTCAGAGCTTGTGGGATTGACCTGCACTAGTTTATTTGCCTTAACCCCTATACCATGGGTCACCAAACTAAGGCCCGGGGGCCGAATCAGGCCCGCCACACCCCTTTGACTGGCCCCCCAACCCCTCTGCCCCCCATTATTTGAACCGGCAATCCCCAAAAGTCGTCATGCTTTGATGTT
The DNA here is from genome assembly GCA_038021265.1 of Cyprinella venusta. Taxonomy (NCBI): domain Eukaryota; kingdom Metazoa; phylum Chordata; class Actinopteri; order Cypriniformes; family Leuciscidae; genus Cyprinella; species Cyprinella venusta. Next base: position 9,498,399 of record CM075886.1, read on the forward strand.
ATTTGTATTCGAAAATAAATAAATGGAAAATCGGTGGTATTTCAAATTAAAACAAAGTGTGAAGACTCGATTACTACTTTTGCAAACAACTATTAATGATAAAGAAATATGGCTGTGCCAGGCTAGTAATCTGTACTACACAATGAGGCCTGCTGGGGGTCAGTTTGGTCTTGGTCACACAATTCTATTTTATATAGCCCCGGCCCCCCATCACAGTCAGGAACGATAATGTGGCCCCCAGAGAAAAAAGTTTGGTGACCCCTGCCCTATACGGACAGGCTATATTTTAGTCCTTTTTTGTTTTTGGGGTGTATAACAATATCTGTTCATTTAACAATCTTAGCAGTAAAATATTTTGAGCCAAGAATCCATGTCATATATGGGAGACCTTAGACATGAGGAAAAACAGTGTTGGGTTTAGTTCTACCTCTGGTAGGGGTATCTCAAAAACTAAAGCACTTTTTGACCATTTGTCTCTAGCCTATTAGCAATAAATCACTTAGACACTCAAGGTTGTGCGTATCCTTTGCAGCGTGCCCAACGACAGCTCTTGACTGAGTAATGCATGCCCTCTGGACTTTTTGCTTCAATTTCAGTGTTGTTTGTGTGTGCATTATAGTCCATGTAGCTGAATAATCTTCAATCCTGTTTGGTTATCCACAGGTACATTTCTTTAAGAAGGGGATGGAGCTGGTGTCGAAGAAGATAGACAGTTTTCTAAGCTCAGTTTCCAGCATGAATCGGAGGTAAAGGACAAGACTTTATTTCAGAGCACACACATACGTGTGTGAGGATTGTCTGTGAGTCCCTCATTTTCTGTCTGTGCTTCAGTATTGAGTCTCAGTTAGAGGTCGAGGCAGAGGTCATGCGCTCGTCTCAGAGAGAGCTCCTATCCGTGGATGACACCGTCTACATGCCAGATCACGATCGAGTCCCCGTGAATCGCGCCCTCATCCAGAAAGCAGGTTACCTCAACATCAGGAAGTACGGGTCACATGATCTCAGTCAGACTTGATTTTGTGACCAGGGAAGGTGTCAGGTTTAACACACTGAGCTCTGTGTCCCACAGTAAGACGGGGCTGGTGACCACAGCGTGGGACAGGTTGTTCTTCTTCACGCAGGGGGGGAACCTGATGTGTCAGCCACGGGGCGCAGTGGCAGGCGGGATGGTCCTGGATCTGGACAACAGTTCTGTCATGGCCGTGGAGTGTGAGGACCGTCGATACTGCTTTCAGATCACTTCACCCAACGGCAAAACGTACGGAAAGAGTGTTTGTGGGTTTACACCTGTGAACATTGAATGTGTGAAATGTTAATATAATTGATATATCATTTAATAGATTTATGAACAAATTAATATTTGTAATTCTAATATAATAATATTTCCATATATTTAAATTTATATATATATATATATATATATATAAAATGGTATATTATGATATATAATTATATAACTATAATTATACTTATAATAATAATAGTAATAATAATGCATTTTATTTAATGGCGCCTTTCATAGATGGATAGTCTTATTATATTTATAAGAATATAATTTCATATATTTAAAATGGTATATTTCGTATATTTAATGGTATATTATGTTGATTTTATGGTAATTATATAACCAGGGCTTGACATTAACACTCGCCAAATGCGGGTGGATTTCACGCATGGCGGGTAACACAGTCACTCCCACTAGCCACTTTGGCGTGTTGAAAAATGTAGTCTAGTCAAAAGACATCTGACGCAACAAACGAATTGCATTTGACACTACGACACTACCACTCCCATGATGAGTACTACCTGCACATAGTCTAATGTTTGCTCACTGGTCCATTTGTGAATCCTCTAGCTAGTCCATAACCGTGAAAAAGGTCCATTCCGTCCTTGGGCCGTAGGCAACCGGATGCGGGTTGGCGGACGAGTGCGCCGACCCCCCGAAATTTTGGGGGACCGGCCGATGGCGCCCCCGCCCACTGACCGGTCCCCGGACATGCCCCCGTCCCACGAACCCACTATTTGTCCAATAACCCACTATTTTTAAATATACTAACCCCGGCCTTCATGCAGTAAGCTGCAATTGGACAGAATCCCAACTGCAATCTATTGAGTGGTGATTCAGAAAGTTTATTTGATTTTTTATAATTAAAGTTCCCTGTCATGATCAAAACCATTTATCTGCACTCAGCTGGGGCCCCTGAGTTCATGGCACCAAGCCCCATCCTATAATTCCACTGACCCTTCCAGAGCTGAGATATTGAGATATTTATAATGGCATAAATGTTACGAGGGAGCTCTTAACTCTGGAAGGGTCTAGAGCCTCCATTTTTGCACTCAAGTCTAAGTCCCATGGCCCTCTTTCAGAATCCAGAGTTTCAAGAAGATTGGGTAAACTTAATTTTTCACCCCCCAAAAAAACGTAAGGGGTAACACTGGTCGAAATTTTGAGTTTCTATATTTCAGCTCTGGAAGGGTCTAGAGCCTCCATTTTTGCACTCAGGGCTAAGTCTCATGTCCCTCTATCATGGTGTGTTCACACCGAACGCGAATTTAATCCTTTGCGCGAGTAAATTACATACAAAGTCAATGCAAAGACGCGAATAGACGCATCATTCGCGCTGGGCGTTGCGAATGACGCGAATTGGGCGACGCGTTTTGCCGCGAACGTCTTCCGCGCAAGTTGGAAAATTTGAACTTGAGCGGAAGATTCGCATGACGCTTTGTTGCGCCAGCCAATCAACGAAGAGCTAATTGATACGTCAGGTCTATCACACTGTTGTCCAAAATGGAGATGCTGATTGTTGCCGTCAGCGACCCTAGCTAGCAGGTTATCAAACTGGGCATCCGTCATTCTCAAGTACCACTGGAAACGGCTGTCATCCAGGCGCAGTTCCTGGAGAAGACGGTGAAATTCACCGAGTTGAGTTCGCCTCTGAATTGTGCTGTGAACCCAGAAACGTCGGGGTTTGGCTTTCCTCCGTTTCCACAATAAGTACAGAGCAGCAATATCTTTTACTTCAGACATGTCGGTTCAAACTTATGCCAGAAAGAAATTGTGTTGTTGTTTTTTTTTATTCGCGAGTGACACGGACGCGCGAATGGGTTCGAAATGTTCAAGCGTCTAACTAGACGCGGTAGACGCGTATTTGACGCTCTATTCGCGTTCGGTGTGAACGCACCATCAGAATCAGAGTTTTGAGAAGATTGGGGATACTTCATTTTTCGCCCAAAAAAAAAAACGTAAGGGGTAACACTGTCCTTTTTTTTTCTGGTCGAAATTTTGAGTTTCGATATCTCAGCTCTGGAAGGGTCTAGAGCCTCCATTGTTGCACTCAGGTCTAAGTCTCATGACCCTCTATACGCACAACCGGCGCTGCGTCATCATACAATGTCCCCGCCCCCTTTTGGGGGAAAACAAACTAGACTCCCCATAGACTTCAATACAAAATAACGGCAAAAACCAACGTCCGTAGACAGCCGACAGGCGTAAATAACTTAAGAAATCACTTATATACACCGGATGTCCAGCCTGCCTGCCATAGAGCGTGAAAAATACATTTTTTATGCCCGTTATCAACTAGCCCAGGCTACCTGCCATCATAATCATTAATTCATGAGATATACATTACGGTTTTTTTTTTTACTTTAAAAAGCGAAATAAAATCATTCACTCTCTTACCTCGTGAGTGACTCGACGAGGTAAAAGTAAATGTCCGGGTAAGACACCTCTGGCCACTGGGTGGGGCTGTTACCCCAATTTGACGCTGATAAAGGGACATGTTTTTAAATTGGCCAAATTAAGTTTGTGTATGTATTTTTCAAGCACTATGGCAGGCAGAGTGGACATATAATTAGTTGACATGTTTTATATAAATGATTTCTTAACTTATTTACGCCTGTAAGCTGTGTACGGACGTTAGTTTTTGCTGTTATTTTGTATTGAAGTCTATGGAGAGTCTAGTTTGTTTTCCCCCAAAAGGGGGCAGGGACAAAATTGACAGTTAAGTTCCCGGATGTGCCGGTTGTGCGTATAAGAATCCAGAGTTTTGAGAAGATTGGGGATACTTAATTTTTCATCAAAAAAAAAAAACAAAAAACGTAAGGGGTAACACTGTCGTTTTTTTTTCTGTTCAAAATTTTAAGTTTCGATATCTCAGCTCTGGAACTGTTTAGAGCCTCCATTTTTGCACTCAGGTCTAAGTCTCATGGCCCTCTATCAGAATCCAGAGTTTTGAGAAGATTGGGGATACTTAATCCCCCCCCCCCCCCCCCCCCCAAAAAAAAAAAAAACATAAGGGGTAACATTGTCGTTTTTTTTCTGGTCAAAATTTTGATTTTCGATATCTAAGTTCTGGAAAGGTCTAGAGCCTCAATTTTTGCACTCAGGTCTAAGTCTCATTGCCCTCTATCAGAATCCAGTTTTGAAAAGATTGGGGAAACTTAATTTTTCACCCCCCCAAAAAAAAAAAAAACGTAAGAGGTAAAACACTGTTGTTTTTTCTGGTCGAAATTTTGAGTTTTAATATCTCAGCTCTGGAAGGGTCTAGAGCCTCCATTTTTCCACTCAGGTCTAAGTCTCATGGCCCTCTTATTAGAATCCAGAGTTTTGAGAAATTGGGGAAACTTAATTTTTCGCCCCAAAAAAAAAAACATAAGGGGTAACACTGTCGTTTTTTTTCTGGTCAAAATTTTGAGTTTCGATATCTCAGCTCTGGAAGGGTCTAGAACCTCCATTTTTGCACTCAGGTCTAAGTCTCATGGCCCTCTATCAGAATCCAGAGTTTTGAGAAGATTGGGGAAACTTAATTTTTGACCAAAAAAAAAAAACATAAGGGGTAACACTGTCGTTTTTTTCTCTGGTCAAAATTTTGAGTTTCGATATCTGAGCTCTGGAAGGGTCTAGAACCTCCATTTTTGCACCCAGGTCTAAGTCTCATGGCCTTCTATCAGAATCCAGAGTTTTGAGAAGATTGGGGAAACTTAATTTTTGACCATAAAAAAAAACATAAGGGGTAACACTGACCTGAAAAAAAAAATACGACAGTGTTACCCCTTATGTTTTTTTTTTGGTCAAAAATTAAGTTTCCCCAATCTTCTCAAAACTTTCGATTCTGATAGAGGGCCACGAGACTTAGACCTGAGTGCAAAAATGGAGGCTCTAGACCCTTCTTAGATATTGAGATCCCACATAGAATTTATGCCATTAAAAAAATAGTGGGTTTGTGGACGGTGGAATTATGGGATGGTGCTTGGTGCTAGGGACTCAGGGGCCCCAGTTGAGTGCAGGAAAATAGTGGTTTCATGAAAGAAATTTTAATTAAAATGTCCAAAAAATACACTACCCAAATCCCCACACCCACTACCCAAGTTCACACACTGCTCTCCTGATGTTCACACAATCTCCTGATGTTGTTCACACACTGCTCTGATTGTTTCTCACTCTATCTTCAGGTCTCTGATTCTTCAGGCCGAGAGTAAGAAGGAATATGAGGAGGTAAATACCACTCCTTAATAAAGATGTTTTACAAAAAGCAATAAATTTGAATAGATTGAATTATACAACATTATGATGTTTATTTCCTTCTTCACACGTTTTTCATTTGCATCCACAGTGGATTTGCACCCTGAACAACATTTCCAGACAGATTTATCTAACCGACAATCCTGAGGTATCTCTCCATCCATCCATCGTTCTACTATCTATCTGTCCATTGATCCATTTCATTTCAGTTTGTAATTATTTATTTATTTCGCACATTTATTGCAACAGCGGTTGCCCAAATTGCTTCCAATCACAAAAAAACACAAATATAAGAGGAGTACAGAGAGATTAAAATAACCCTGACAAAACATGGAGACGGTAATGATCAAACACCCGTCATGAGGATGCCCAGGAAGTTTTTAAAAGAGGTGCCTTTAACACGGCCTTACATTTCAGCAGTGAACTTACTGCCCTTACAGGAAGAGGGAGACCAATCCATCCATCCGTTGAAGTGTGTTGTGCTGTTGTTTTCAGGCTGTGGCGATCAGGCTGCACCAGACGGCTCTTCAGGCTGTGACGCCCATCACCAGCTTCGAGAAAAGAGCTGAAGGTTCTCCTAACCCTGAGCGGTACGAATTTTTCCCATCTGAGGATGACGACTAAACACTCATTTTATTCCTGTTCACGCTTGTATTTGTAGTTTATTTCAATATGTTAATATATCTTTATAAAGGATTTGGTTTAAAAAAGCCTGTTTTTCTCTGACGGGTAGAGCGAAACCAGGTGGTGTGACCCCTAGAGATCCTCAGAAACCCCCTGGGACTCTCGAGCCCGATGATCTGATCGCCCCGGGAACGCCGATCCAGTTCGACATCGTCCTGCCCGCGTCTGAGTTCCTGGACCAGAACCGAGCCGGAGCAAGGTCAGAGGTCAAAAATCACCTGAACACGTTAACAGCCTCTTTGCCCTTTTTTAGTGAAGTGTTTGTGTAGATTTATCATTTTACAGCCGTTTATGATTTTACAATGTGTTTATAGTTTTAGTGTGTGTAATTCGGCTCAGTTTTTACTGCTTGTGTTCTCTGACAGACGCACAAACCCCTTCGGTGAGACGGAGGACGATGACAGCGCTTTAGACACACACGGTGAGGCAAGCCGTTTCAACTCACTGTTTATCAATTTTATGAAAAAATGTTTTATTATTGTTATATATACATTTTATGAGTTTGAAAATCAAGTCAAGTCAAGTCACATTTATTTGTATAGCGCTTTTCACAATACAGATTGTATCAAAGCAGCTTCACAGTGATAACATGAAAGTAGTACAACACAGATCGATAATATTGTTAAATATTAAATAATCCTAAATAATCCCGACTAAGCAAGCCAAAAGCAAGGCGATAGTGGCAAGGAACCAAAACTACATCAGATTGGATGGAGAAAACACCTTGGGAGAACCCAGGCTAAGTCAGGGTCAGTTCTCCTCTGGCTTACATTCATATTTTTATATATAAGTATTAAATATAAATATTGTTTATGTATAAAACGGCGCCATAACATGTCGCAGGCGGTGAGTCGTCTCTTCACAGGTATTACTGTGTTACTTTGAGAATTAAATCAAATGTAACATCTCACAATATGATGCGAAACGTGATTGGCATTAATGTAGATGATTCCGTTATTTTACATATGCATCTGCTTACATATGATATCGCTATTTCTTTTTCTTCTTCGCCTGTGTTGGAGATTGAGTACTCTTTCAGGAGATGTGTAATAGCGACCCCTACTGTATAACAATGAAAATGAAGAAAAGACGAAAATTTCCGTGGAAAGAGTTAAAAATCTCTGAATTGTTGAAAAAGTAAAAGCTCACGTTATGATGAGGATTATGATTATTTACATATTATGCTTTTGTGAAATCTAATTTCTTCCTTTTCCTCTCTGAAATCTCCCAGATTCCCTCCTGCAGCAGGTGTTTGCTGTGCGCTTCTTGGGATCGATGGCCGTTCGGGCCGGTCACACACAGGACGTGATCTATGAAGCAATGAGGCAGGTTCTTGCCGCTCGCGCAATTCACAACATCTTCAAAACCACCGAATCCCATCTGATGGTCAGCAGTTCCTGCATTCGGTGCGTCCGGCGTCTCGCTTCTGAAATGCAGCGTTTCAAATATTGACATTATTTCAGGACTCTCGGGAGGCTTCAAATGTTTTTGTTTCTGTCGACAGATTGATCGATCCACAGACACAAGTCACTAAAATCAGCGTAAGTGTTTATTTCTTTCTAACACTGCTCTCTGAACTGAAATCTGTCTACATCTCAGCTGTGTGTGTGTGTGGTAGTTCCAGCTGAAGGACGTGTCTCAGTTTGCGGCCCATCAGGAGAACAGCAGGCTGATGGGGTTCGTTCTGGAGGGGAGCGACTGGAGCAACGGAGGCGAGCATGAACCGTCCTTCAGCGTATTCGTGTTTGAGAGTAACACTGAAGGAGAGAAGGTCAGTCTGCAAAACCATAAAGCTTACACAAACTTCTCACATTTAATATCTGATTAACTCCTGGGATTTGTGCTGTTTCTCCTTAGATTTGTTACACGATAAACCTGGGGAAAGAGATCTCAGAGGCAAAGAAGGTAAATCATCTGACATCCAGAGTAAAAACAGCATAATATAATATTTTAATATAATATAAAATATCATTTGAAATCAATTTAATGTCTGTACTGTTTTTTTAAGTGAAAGATATATATATATATATATATATATACATATATAGGCCTATATATATATATATATATATATATATATATATAGGCCTATATATAAATATATATATATATATATATATATATATATATATATATATATATATATATATATATTAAATGTTTCTGTAAAATATCACTGTGTACATGGTATCACTGGTTTACCATGGTGTGTAAATTAAATGTCAAATACAAAAAAAGAATATATTATATAAAAGGTATTAATATTTATCAATAGTAATTATATATATATATATATATATATATATATATATATATATATACATATATACATAGCTTTTTAAATAAAATATTTAGGGCTTGGAAACGATTAATCGCATCCAACATAAAAGTTTATGTTTACAAAATATATGTGTGTGTAGTGTGTATAATTAATTTGTATATATAAATACACACATATGCATGTAAACATTTAATAAATATTTGCATGTATTTACTTTATTATATTTATACAAAATTAATATTATACATAAATATACATATTTGATATATTAATAACAGATTTTTCTTAAATATATACATGCATGTGTGTGAATTTATATTATTTATATTTATATTTACATACAAAATAATTATACACACTACACACACATATATTATGTAAACACAAACTTTTATTTTGGATGCGATTAATCATTTCCCAGCCCTAAAAAAATTAAGGATATATTCTTATTTATCTGTATTTAATAACAGTAATATTACACTAATAAGATTAAATGAAGAAAATATTTATATTTAAATAGAAACATATTTATAAACTTGAATGTATTATTTTATATTAGTATAATATATTATACTAAAGTCATTAATATTCATATTTATTAAAAGTAATATACATTAATATTTTTATTTAAAAATTATTTATAATAATACATTATGAAGATAGTGTTTTTAATATTAATGTTTTATATTAATACACATTAAGAATATTTGTAATATGATCAATTTATATTATATATTTATAAACCTGCATTGGATGGAAGATTAAGCTCAGAGATCAGAGATTATTATTGTTTTGTATTATATTTCCTCCTTGTGTCCGAAAGTGTAGTCATTACATTTAGTGGTTTTGCAAACATTGTTTTTAAATATGAAAGATATATATGTATTATTATTCTTCTTGTTTTTTAAGAATGTTCCGTAAGTAGGGTAAGTTTTTGACTTGTTCACCTTGATTCTTGTGATTCTCCTGACTGGTGTGCACGTGTGTATCAGGACCCTGAAGCGCTGGCCCAGCTGATGAAGTCAATGCCCCTGACAAACGACGGGAAGTTTCTTCTGCTGGAGAGCGAGACGGGAGAAGCAGCGGAAGCTTCCGGACAGGATGACCAGGAGTCAGAGGCTTAATTTGAACACACACTTCCATGACCTGCTGCTCTTCTCCTGTCCTCCCTCTCTCTCTCCAGGCAGACTACATGAAGGAAAGCAACAGGTGGTCGAGAGTCGCCACTCGTTTGTTTAACACTTACTCAGTTTTAGATGCTTACCATAGAAAAAGGTGTCAGTCTTGTTTTAACCTTTCAGTTCGAAAACATCAGACACGGGTTTACATGTTAAAGGGAGAATTCACCCAAAAATAAAAATTCTCATCATTTCCCTTAGCAAATAATAGACTCAAACTTGATTTGCTCCTCATGCCAATAGTATTGCATGACTCTGAATATAGTGCATGAGTACTATGAACCAATTTTATTATGGAAATGGTATTTAATAGAGTTAAAAAGCTTCAGTTTCACGGTATGGAAAAGAGCAACTCAAAAGTTTTCTTTTTTGGGTGTACTGTCCCTTTAAGAAATTTTCCCGTCTTTTAGCGATTTGCATTTTGATTTTCATTGTATTTTTTACAGTTCAAATTGTTTCATAACATAGTTACAAGCTGATTTTTTTTTAAAAACCTAATAATTCAATCACAATACAGGAGAATTTCTTATTTTTCACACGACATTGTCAGCAAACTGAACAATGAAACCTTGAGCCTTTGTTTGCACTTTCTTGGTTCCTGTTCAGCTCATCAAAATTAACATTCCATACCACTACCATTCCGCTTTTATTGTGATGCGGTTTATAATTAAGTCTCGCAAATCTGGAATGAATCTCAATTTGCGCTCTGCATCTCAAATCTCAGCGGCTTGCATGTTTCAGATGGGGATTTGAAATATGGATTCATGCATGCTTATATTACTTGGAAAGAGACGTTTGTGTAGCTGTTGAGAAATACAACGCTGAAAGCAGCACTTATACACACTTAAACCCGAGTTTTAAGGTAAATGATTTTGCTAGATGGCCGATATTACGAGTTACCCATCACCAGTGAAGTATTGCGTATGCAAATTGGGATTCAGCAGAATGCAAAACAAATTTGTACTTTTTTTCCTCTATATTTTTGGTTAATGTGCAATTTAGGTGCTTTCAAAACACTTTAATTTTAAACACTAACTTCCTGTGGTTTGTTTACATGTAATACCTTTTACAATACTTCAAATGAAATAGGAAATTCAGACAAATCCTGTAGATATATTTTAACATTCATTCTGTTGAAAAATTCATCTCAGGGTGAGTCTGGTAACAAAACGAAAGAGTTGTTCCAAGTTTGTTTAGTTTGTGTTCTCCCACAGTATTTCCTGTGCGATTGGTTTGGTCTGTGCAGATGGAGCCACTGCGCTTCATTAGGTACATACTCATTTATCTGTGGTCGTTTGTTTGTACTGAAGGAAACGTTTTGAATGAAGTTGAACTGTTGTTTACATTTGTCACGAACTCACCCTGAAGTGTTCCTCGAGCTTTGATATATGCCTCAGTAAAAATCTGACATTTAACCTGCAATGAGCTTGAGCATGAAAATAAAATCATTCATCAACATGGTGTGCAGCAGTTATTGGACTGTCAGATTCAGCTCATGCATCATCTTTTCAGAATGTAAAACTCTTTTAATAAAGCTTTTGTGACCATTTCTGATAGAGGGCCACGAGACATGGACCTGGGTGCAAAAATTGAGGCTCTAGACCCTTCCAGAGCTGAGATATTGAAACTCAAAATTTTGACCAGAAAAAAAAATGACAGTGTTACCCCTTATGGTTTTTTTTTTTCGGGGGGTGAAAAATTAAGTTTCTCCAATCTTCTCAAAACTCTGGATTCTGATAGAGGGCCACGAGACATGGACCTGGGTGCAAAAATTGAGGCTCTAGACCCTTCCAGAGCTGAGATATTGAAACTCAAAATTTTGACTAGAAAAAAAATGACAGTGTTACCCCTTATGTTTTTTTTCGGGGGGTGAAAAATTAAGTTTCTCCAATCTTCTCGAAACTCTGGATTATGATAGAGGGCCACGAGACATGGACCTGGGTGCAAAAATTGAGGCTCTAGACCCTTCTAGAGCTGAGATATTGAAACTCAAAATTTTGACCAGAAAAAAAAAATGACAGTGTTACCCCTTATGTTTTTTTTTCGGGGGGTGAAAAATTAAGTTTCTCCAATCTTCTCAAAACTCTGGATTCTGATAGAGGGCCACGAGACATGGACCTGGGTGCAAAAATTGAGGCTCTAGACCCTTCCAGAGCTGAGATATTGAAACTCAAAATTTTGACCTGAAAAAAAAAATGACAGTGTTACCCCTTATGTTTTTTTTTCGGGGGGTGAAAAATTAAGTTTCTCCAATCTTCTCAAAACTCTGGATTCTGATAGAGGGCCACGAGACATGGACCTGGGTGCAAAAATTGAGGCTCTAGACCCTTCCAGAGCTGAGATATTGAAACTCAAAATTTTGACCAGAAAAAAAAAAATGACAGTGTTACCCCTTATGTTTTTTTTCGGGGGGTGAAAAATTAAGTTTCTCCAATCTTCTCAAAACTCTGGATTCTGATAGAGGGCCACGAGACATGGACCTGGGTGCAAAAATTGAGGCTCTAGACCCTTCCAGAGCTGAGATATTGAAACTCAAAATTTTGACCAGAAAAAAAAATGACAGTGTTACCCCTTATGTTTTTTTTCGGGGGGTGAAAAATTAAGTTTCTCCAATCTTCTCAAAACTCTGGATTCTGATAGAGGGCCACGAGACATGGACCTGGGTGCAAAAATTGAGGCTCTAGACCCTTCCAGAGCTGAGATATTGAAACTCAAAATTTTGACCAGAAAAAAAAAATGACAGTGTTACCCCTTATGTTTTTTTTTCGGGGGGTGAAAAATTAAGTTTCTCCAATCTTCTCAAAACTCTGGATTCTGATAGAGGGCCACGAGACATGGACCTGGGTGCAAAAATTGAGGCTCTAGACCCTTCCAGAGCTGAGATATTGAAACTCAAAATTTTGACCAGAAAAAAAAATGACAGTGTTACCCCTTATGTTTTTTTTCGGGGGGTGAAAAATTAAGTTTCTCCAATCTTCTCAAAACTCTGGATTCTGATAGAGGGCCACGAGACATGGACCTGGGTGCAAAAATTGAGGCTCTAGACCCTTCCAGAGCTGAGATATTGAAACTCAAAATTTTGACCAGAAAAAAAAAATGACAGTGTTACCCCTTATGTTTTTTTTTCGGGGGGTGAAAAATTAAGTTTCTCCAATCTTCTCAAAACTCTGGATTCTGATAGAGGGCCACGAGACATGGACCTGGGTGCAAAAATTGAGGCTCTAGACCCTTCCAGAGCTGAGATATTGAAACTCAAAATTTTGACCAGAAAAAAAAAAATGACAGTGTTACCCCTTATGTTTTTTTCGGGGGGTGAAAAATTAAGTTTCTCCAATCTTCTTGAAACTCTGGATTCTGATAGAGGGCCACGAGACATGGACCTGGGTGCAAAAATTGAGGCTCTAGACCCTTCCAGAGCTGAGATATTGAAACTCAAAATTTTGACCAGAAAAAAAAAATGACAGTGTTACCCCTTATGTTTTTTTTCGGGGGGTGAAAAATTAAGTTTCTCCAATCTTCTCAAAACTCTGGATTCTGATAGAGGGCCACGAGACATGGACCTGGGTGCAAAAATTGAGGCTCTAGACCCTTCCAGAGCTGAGATATTGAAACACAAAATTTTGACCAGAAAAAAAAAAATGACAGTGTTACCCCTTATGTTTTTTTTTCGGGGGGTGAAAAATTAAGTTTCTCCAATCTTCTTGAAACTCTGGATTCTGATAGAGGGCCACGAGACATGGACCTGGGTGCAAAAATTGAGGCTCTAGACCCTTCCAGAGCTGAGATATTGAAACTCAAAATTTTGACCAGAAAAAAAAATGACAGTGTTACCCCTTATGTTTTTTTTCGGGGGGTGAAAAATTAAGGTTCTCCAATCTTCTTGAAACTCTGGATTCTGTTAGAGGGCCACGAGACATGGACCTGGGTGCAAAAATTGAGGCTCTAGACCCTTCCAGAGCTGAGATATTGAAACTCAAAATTTTGACCAGAAAAAAAAAAATGACAGTGTTACCCCTTATGTTTTTTTTCGGGGGGTGAAAAATTAAGTTTCTCCAATCTTCTCAAAACTCTGGATTCTGATAGAGGGCCACGAGACATGGACCTGGGTGCAAAAATTGAGGCTCTAGACCCTTCCAGAGCTGAGATATTGAAACTCAAAATTTTGACCAGAAAAAAAAATGACAGTGTTACCCCTTATGTTTTTTTTCGGGGGGTGAAAAATAAAGTTTCTCCAATCTACTTGAAACTCTGGATTCTGATAGAGGGCCACGAGACATGGACCTAGGTGCAAAAATTGAGGCTCTAGACCCTTCCAGAGCTGAGATATTGAAACTCAAAATTTTGACAAGAAAAAAAAATGACAGTGTTACCCCTTATGTTTTTTTTCGGGGGGTGAAAAATTAAGTTTCTCCAATCTTCTCAAAACTCTGGATTCTGATAGAGGGCCACGAGACATGGACCTGGGTGCAAAAATTGAGGCTCTAGACCCTTCCAGAGCTGAGATATTGAAACTCAAAATTTTGACCAGAAAAAAAAATGACAGTGTTACCCCTTATGTTTTTTTTTTCGGGGGGTGAAAAATTAAGTTTCTCCAATCTTCTCAAAACTCTGGATTCTGATAGAGGGCCACGAGACATGGACCTGGGTGCAAAAATTGAGGCTCTAGACCCTTCCAGAGCTGAGATATTGAAACTCAAAATTTTGACCAGAAAAAAAAATGACAGTGTTACCCCTTATGTTTTTTTCGGGGGGTGAAAAATTAAGTTTCTCCAATCTTCTTGAAACTCTGGATTCTGATAGAGGGCCACGAGACATGGACCTGGGTTCAAAAATTGAGGCTCTAGACCCTTCCAGAGCTGAGATATTGAAACTCAAAATTTTGACCTGAAAAAAAAATGACAGTGTTACCCCTTATGTTTTTTTTCGGGGGGTGAAAAATTAAGTTTCTCCAATCTTCTCAAAACTCTGGATTCTGATAGAGGGCCACGAGACATGGACCTGGGTGCAAAAATTGAGGCTCTAGACCCTTCCAGAGCTGAGATATTGAAACTCAAAATTTTGACCTGAAAAAAAAAATTACAGTGTTACCCCTTATGTTTTTTTTCGGGGGGTGAAAAATTAAGTTTCTCCAATCTTCTCAAAACTCTGGATTCTGATAGAGGGTCACGAGACATGGACCTGGGTGCAAAAATTGAGGCTCTAGACCCTTCCAGAGCTGAGATATTGAAACACAAAATTTTGACCAGAAAAAAAAAATGACAGTGTTACCCCTTATGTTTTTTTTCGGGGGGTGAAAAATTAAGTTTCTCCAATCTTCTTGAAACTCTGGATTCTGATAGAGGGCCACGAGACATGGATCTGGGTGCAAAAATTGAGGCTCTAGACCCTTCCAGAGCTGAGATATTGAAACTCAAAATTTTGACCAGAAAAAAAAAATGACAGTGTTACCCCTTATGTTTTTTTTCGGGGGGTGAAAAATTAAGTTTCTCCAATCTTCTCAAAACTCTGGATTCTGATAGAGGGCCACGAGACATGGACCTGGGTGCAAAAATTGAGGCTCTAGACCCTTCCAGAGCTGAGATATTGAAACTCAAAATTTTGACCAGAAAAAAAAAATGACAGTGTTACCCCTTATGTTTTTTTTCGGGGGGTGAAAAATTAAGTTTCTCCAAGCTTCTCAAAACTCTGGATTCTGATAGAGGGCCACGAGACATGGACCTGGGTGCAAAAATTGAGGCTCTAGACCCTTCCAGAGCTGAGATATTGAAACTCAAAATTTTGACCTGAAAAAAAAAATGACAGTGTTACCCCTTATGTTTTTTTTCGGGGGGTGAAAAATTAAGTTTCTCCAATCTTCTCAAAACTCTGGATTCTGATAGAGGGCCACGAGACATGGACCTGGGTGCAAAAATTGAGGCTCTAAACCCTTCCAGAGCTGAGATATTGAAACTCAAAATTTTGACCAGAAAAAAAATGACAGTGTTACCCCTTATGTTTTTTTTCGGGGGGTGAAAAATTAAGTTTCTCCAATCTTCTCAAAACTCTGGATTCTGATAGAGGGCCACGAGACATGGACCTGGGTGCAAAAATTGAGGCTCTAGACCCTTCCAGAGCTGAGATATTGAAACTCAAAATTTTGACCAGAAAAAAAAATGACAGTGTTACCCCTTATGTTTTTTTTCGGGGGGTGAAAAATTAAGTTTCTCCAATCTTCTTGAAACTCTGGATTCTGATAGAGGGCCACGAGACATGGACCTGGGTGCAAAAATTGAGGCTCTAGACCCTTCCAGAGCTGAGATATTGAAACTCAAAATTTTGACCTGAAAAAAAAAATGACAGTGTTACCCCTTATGTTTTTTTTCGGGGGGTGAAAAATTAAGTTTCTCCAATCTTCTCAAAACTCTGGATTCTGATAGAGGGCCACGAGACATGGACCTGGGAGCAAAAATTGAGGCTCTAGACCCTTCCAGATCTGAGATATTGAAACTCAAAATTTTGACCAGAAAAAAAAATGACAGTGTTACCCCTTATGTTTTTTTTCGGGGGGTGAAAAATTAAGTTTCTCCAATCTTCTCAAAACTCTGGATTCTGATAGAGGGCCACGAGACATGGACCTGGGTGCAAAAATTGAGGCTCTAGACCCTTCCAGAGCTGAGATATTGAAACTCAAAATTTTGACCACAAAAAAAATGACAGTGTTACCCCTTATGTATTTTTTTCGGGGGGTGAAAAATTAAGTTTCTCCAGTCTTCTTGAAACTCTGGATTCTTATAGAGGGCCACGAGACATGGACCTGGGTGCAAAAATTGAGGCTCTAGACCCTTCCAGAGCTGAGATATTGAAACTCAAAATTTTGACCAGAAAAAAAAAATGACAGTGTTACCCCTTATGTTTTTTTTCGGGGGGTGAAAAATTAAGTTTCTCCAATCTTCTCAAAACTCTGGATTCTGATAGAGGGCCACGAGACATGGACCTGGGTGCAAAAATTGAGGCTCTAGACCCTTCCAGAGCTGAGATATTGAAACTCAAAATTTTGACCAGAAAAAAAAATGACAGTGTTACCCCTTATGTTTTTTTTTCGGGGGGTGAAAAATTAAGTTTCTCCAATCTTCTCAAAACTCTGGATTCTGATAGAGGGTCACGAGACATGGACCTGGGTGCAAAAATTGAGGCTCTAGACCCTTCCAGAGCTGAGATATTGAAACTCAAAATTTTGACAATAAAAAAAAATGACAGTGTTACCCCTTATGTTTTTTTTGGGGGGGTGAAAAATTAAGTTTCTCCAATCTTCTCAAAACTCTGGATTCTGATAGAGGGCCACGAGACATGGACCTGGGTGCAAAAATTGAGGCTCTAGACCCTTCCAGAGCTGAGATATTGAAACTCAAAATTTTGACCAGAAAAAAAAAATGACAGTGTTACCCCTTATGTTTTTTTTCGGGGGGTGAAAAATTAAGTTTCTCCAATCTTCTCAAAACTCTGGATTCTGATAGAGGGCCACGAGACATGGACCTGGGTGCAAAAATTGAGGCTCTAGACCCTTCCAGAGCTGAGATATTGAAACTCAAAATTTTGACCAGAAAAAAAAAATGACAGTGTTACCCCTTATGTTTTTTTCGGGGGGTGAAAAATTAAGTTTCTCCAATCTTCTTGAAACTCTGGATTCTGATAGAGGGCCACGAGACATGGACCTGGGTGCAAAAATTGAGGCTCTAGACCCTTCCAGAGCTGAGATATTGAAACTCAAAATTCAGACCTGAAAAAAAAATGACAGTGTTACCCCTTATGTTTTTTTTCGGGGGGTGAAAAATTAAGTTTCTCCAATCTTCTCAAAACTCTGGATTCTGATAGAGGGCCACGAGACATGGACCTGGGTGCAAAAATTGAGGCTCTAGACCCTTCCAGAGCTGAGATATTGAAACTCAAAATTTTGACCAGAAAAAAAAAATGACAGTGTTACCCCTTATGTTTTTTTTCGGGGGGTGAAAAATTAAGTTTCTCCAAGCTTCTCAAAACTCTGGATTCTGATAGAGGGCCACGAGACATGGACCTGGGTGCAAAAATTGAGGCTCTAGACCCTTCCAGAGCTGAGATATTGAAACTCAAAATTTTGACCTGAAAAAAAAAATGACAGTGTTACCCCTTATGTTTTTTTTCGGGGGGTGAAAAATTAAGTTTCTCCAATCTTCTCAAAACTCTGGATTCTGATAGAGGGCCACGAGACATGGACCTGGGTGCAAAAATTGAGGCTCTAGACCCTTCCAGAGCTGAGATATTGAAACACAAAATTTTGACCAGAAAAAAAAATGACAGTGTTACCCCTTATGTTTTTTTTCGGGGGGTGAAAAATTAAGTTTCTCCAATCTTCTTGAAACTCTGGATTCTGATAGAGGGCCACGAGACATGGATCTGGGTGCAAAAATTGAGGCTCTAGACCCTTCCAGAGCTGAGATATTGAAACTCAAAATTTTGACCAGAAAAAAAAAATGACAGTGTTACCCCTTATGTTTTTTTTCGGGGGGTGAAAAATTAAGTTTCTCCAATCTTCTCAAAACTCTGGATTCTGATAGAGGGCCACGAGACATGGACCTGGGTGCAAAAATTGAGGCTCTAGACCCTTCCAGAGCTGAGATATTGAAACTCAAAATTTTGACCAGAAAAAAAAATGACAGTGTTACCCCTTATGTTTTTTTTCGGGGGGTGAAAAATTAAGTTTCTCCAATCTTCTCAAAACTCTGGATTCTGATAGAGGGCCACAAGACATGGACCTGGGTGCAAAAATTGAGGCTCTAGACCCTTCCAGAGCTGAGATATTGAAACTCAAAATTTTGACCAGAAAAAAAATGACAGTGTTACCCCTTATGTTTTTTTTCGGGGGTTGAAAAATTAAGTTTCTCCAATCTTCTTGAAACTCTGGATTCTGATAGAGGGCCACGAGACATGGATCTGGGTGCAAAAATTGAGGCTCTAGACCCTTCCAGAGCTGAGATATTGAAACTCAAAATTTTGACCAGAAAAAAAATGACAGTGTTACCCCTTATGGTTTTTTTTTTTCGGGGGGTGAAAAATTAAGTTTCTCCAATCTTCTCAAAACTCTGGATTCTGATAGAGGGCCACGAGACATGGACCTGGGTGCAAAAATTGAGGCTCTAGACCCTTCCAGAGCTGAGATATTGAAACTCAAAATTTTGACTAGAAAAAAAATGACAGTGTTACCCCTTATGTTTTTTTTCGGGGGGTGAAAAATTAAGTTTCTCCAATCTTCTTGAAACTCTGGATTCTGATAGAGGGCCACGAGACATGGACCTGGGTGCAAAAATTGAGGCTCTAGACCCTTCCAGAGCTGAGATATTGAAACTCAAAATTTTGACCAGAAAAAAAATGACAGTGTTACCCCTTATGTTTTTTTTCGGGGGGTGAAAAATTAAGTTTCTCCAATCTTCTCAAAACTCTGGATTCTGATAGAGGGCCACGAGACATGGACCTGGGTGCAAAAATTGAGGCTCTAGACCCTTCCAGAGCTGAGATATTGAAACTCAAAATTTTGACCAGAAAAAAAAAATGACAGTGTTACCCCTTATGTTTTTTTTTCGGGGGGTGAAAAATTAAGTTTCTCCAATCTTCTCAAAACTCTGGATTCTGATAGAGGGCCACGAGACATGGACCTGGGTGCAAAAATTGAGGCTCTAGACCCTTCCAGAGCTGAGATATTGAAACTCAAAATTTTGACCAGAAAAAAAAAATGACAGTGTTACCCCTTATGTTTTTTTTTTTCGGGGGGTGAAAAATTAAGTTTCTCCAATCTTCTCAAAACTCTGGATTCTGATAGAGGGCCACGAGACATGGACCTGGGTGCAAAAATTGAGGCTCTAGACCCTTCCAGAGCTGAGATATTGAAACTCAAAATTTTGACCTGAAAAAAAAAATGACAGTGTTACCCCTTATGTTTTTTTTCGGGGGGTGAAAAATTAAGTTTCTCCAATCTTCTCAAAACTCTGGATTCTGATAGAGGGCCACGAGACATGGACCTAGGTGCAAAAATTGAGGCTCTAGACCCTTCCAGAGCTGAGATATTGAAACTCAAAATTTTGACCTGAAAAAAAAAAATGACAGTGTTACCCCTTATGTTTTTTTTTCGGGGGGTGAAAAATTAAGTTTCTCCAATCTTCTCAAAACTCTGGATTCTGATAGAGGGCCACGAGACATGGACCTGGGTGCAAAAATTGAGGCTCTAGACCCTTCCAGAGCTGAGATATTGAAACTCAAAATTTTGACCAGAAAAAAAAATGACAGTGTTACCCCTTATGTTTTTTTTCGGGGGGTGAAAAATTAAGTTTCTCCAATCTTCTCAAAACTCTGGATTCTGATAGAGGGCCACGAGACATGGACCTGGGTGCAAAAATTGAGGCTCTAGACCCTTCCAGAGCTGAGATATTGAAACTCAAAATTTTGACCAGAAAAAAAAAATGACAGTGTTACCCCTTATGTTTTTTTTTCGGGGGGTGAAAAATTAAGTTTCTCCAATCTTCTCAAAACTCTGGATTCTGATAGAGGGCCACGAGACATGGACCTGGGTGCAAAAATTGAGGCTCTAGACCCTTCCAGAGCTGAGATATTGAAACTCAAAATTTTGACCAGAAAAAAAAAATGACAGTGTTACCCCTTATGTTTTTTTCGGGGGGTGAAAAATTAAGTTTCTCCAATCTTCTTGAAACTCTGGGTTCTGATAGAGGGCCACGAGACATGGACCTGGGTGCAAAAATTGAGGCTCTAGACCCTTCCAGAGCTGAGATATTGAAACACAAAATTTTGACCAGAAAAAAAAAAATGACAGTGTTACCCCTTATGTTTTTTTTTCGGGGGGTGAAAAATTAAGTTTCTCCAATCTTCTTGAAACTCTGGATTCTGATAGAGGGCCACGAGACATGGACCTGGGTGCAAAAATTGAGGCTCTAGACCCTTCCAGAGCTGAGATATTGAAACTCAAAATTTTGACCAGAAAAAAAAATGACAGTGTTACCCCTTATGTTTTTTTTCGGGGGGTGAAAAATTAAGGTTCTCCAATCTTCTTGAAACTCTGGATTCTGTTAGAGGGCCACGAGACATGGACCTGGGTGCAAAAATTGAGGCTCTAGACCCTTCCAGAGCTGAGATATTGAAACTCAAAATTTTGACCAGAAAAAAAAAAAATGACAGTGTTACCCCTTATGTTTTTTTTCGGGGGGTGAAAAATTAAGTTTCTCCAATCTTCTCAAAACTCTGGATTCTGATAGAGGGCCACGAGACATGGACCTGGGTGCAAAAATTGAGGCTCTAGACCCTTCCAGAGCTGAGATATTGAAACTCAAAATTTTGACCAGAAAAAAAAATGACAGTGTTACCCCTTATGTTTTTTTTCGGGGGGTGAAAAATAAAGTTTCTCCAATCTACTTGAAACTCTGGATTCTGATAGAGGGCCACGAGACATGGACCTAGGTGCAAAAATTGAGGCTCTAGACCCTTCCAGAGCTGAGATATTGAAACTCAAAATTTTGACAAGAAAAAAAAATGACAGTGTTACCCCTTATGTTTTTTTTCGGGGGGTGAAAAATTAAGTTTCTCCAATCTTCTCAAAACTCTGGATTCTGATAGAGGGCCACGAGACATGGACCTGGGTGCAAAAATTGAGGCTCTAGACCCTTCCAGAGCTGAGATATTGAAACTCAAAATTTTGACCAGAAAAAAAAATGACAGTGTTACCCCTTATGTTTTTTTTTTCGGGGGGTGAAAAATTAAGTTTCTCCAATCTTCTCAAAACTCTGGATTCTGATAGAGGGCCACGAGACATGGACCTGGGTGCAAAAATTGAGGCTCTAGACCCTTCCAGAGCTGAGATATTGAAACTCAAAATTTTGACCAGAAA
This sequence comes from Cyprinella venusta, assembly GCA_038021265.1. Taxonomy (NCBI): domain Eukaryota; kingdom Metazoa; phylum Chordata; class Actinopteri; order Cypriniformes; family Leuciscidae; genus Cyprinella; species Cyprinella venusta. The sequence continues at coordinate 9,519,968 of CM075886.1, forward strand.
AAAAAATGACAGTGTTACCCCTTATGTTTTTTTCGGGGGGTGAAAAATTAAGTTTCTCCAATCTTCTTGAAACTCTGGATTCTGATAGAGGGCCACGAGACATGGACCTGGGTTCAAAAATTGAGGCTCTAGACCCTTCCAGAGCTGAGATATTGAAACTCAAAATTTTGACCTGAAAAAAAAATGACAGTGTTACCCCTTATGTTTTTTTTCGGGGGGTGAAAAATTAAGTTTCTCCAATCTTCTCAAAACTCTGGATTCTGATAGAGGGCCACGAGACATGGACCTGGGTGCAAAAATTGAGGCTCTAGACCCTTCCAGAGCTGAGATATTGAAACTCAAAATTTTGACCTGAAAAAAAAAAATGACAGTGTTACCCCTTATGTTTTTTTTCGGGGGGTGAAAAATTAAGTTTCTCCAATCTTCTCAAAACTCTGGATTCTGATAGAGGGCCACGAGACATGGACCTGGGTGCAAAAATTGAGGCTCTAGACCCTTCCAGAGCTGAGATATTGAAACACAAAATTTTGACCAGAAAAAAAAAATGACAGTGTTACCCCTTATGTTTTTTTTCGGGGGGTGAAAAATTAAGTTTCTCCAATCTTCTTGAAACTCTGGATTCTGATAGAGGGCCACGAGACATGGATCTGGGTGCAAAAATTGAGGCTCTAGACCCTTCCAGAGCTGAGATATTGAAACTCAAAATTTTGACCAGAAAAAAAAAATGACAGTGTTACCCCTTATGTTTTTTTTTCGGGGGGTGAAAAATTAAGTTTCTCCAATCTTCTCAAAACTCTGGATTCTGATAGAGGGCCACGAGACATGGACCTGGGTGCAAAAATTGAGGCTCTAGACCCTTCCAGAGCTGAGATATTGAAACTCAAAATTTTGACCAGAAAAAAAAAATGACAGTGTTACCCCTTATGTTTTTTTTCGGGGGGTGAAAAATTAAGTTTCTCCAAGCTTCTCAAAACTCTGGATTCTGATAGAGGGCCACGAGACATGGACCTGGGTGCAAAAATTGAGGCTCTAGACCCTTCCAGAGCTGAGATATTGAAACTCAAAATTTTGACCTGAAAAAAAAAATGACAGTGTTACCCCTTATGTTTTTTTTCGGGGGGTGAAAAATTAAGTTTCTCCAATCTTCTCAAAACTCTGGATTCTGATAGAGGGCCACGAGACATGGACCTGGGTGCAAAAATTGAGGCTCTAAACCCTTCCAGAGCTGAGATATTGAAACTCAAAATTTTGACCAGAAAAAAAATGACAGTGTTACCCCTTATGTTTTTTTTCGGGGGGTGAAAAATTAAGTTTCTCCAATCTTCTTGAAACTCTGGATTCTGATAGAGGGCCACGAGACATGGACCTGGGTGCAAAAATTGAGGCTCTAGACCCTTCCAGAGCTGAGATATTGAAACTCAAAATTTTGACCAGAAAAAAAAATGACAGTGTTACCCCTTATGTTTTTTTTCGGGGGGTGAAAAATTAAGTTTCTCCAATCTTCTTGAAACTCTGGATTCTGATAGAGGGCCACGAGACATGGACCTGGGTGCAAAAATTGAGGCTCTAGACCCTTCCAGAGCTGAGATATTGAAACTCAAAATTTTGACCTGAAAAAAAAAATGACAGTGTTACCCCTTATGTTTTTTTTCGGGGGGTGAAAAATTAAGTTTCTCCAATCTTCTCAAAACTCTGGATTCTGATAGAGGGCCACGAGACATGGACCTGGGAGCAAAAATTGAGGCTCTAGACCCTTCCAGATCTGAGATATTGAAACTCAAAATTTTGACCAGAAAAAAAAAATGACAGTGTTACCCCTTATGTTTTTTTTCGGGGGGTGAAAAATTAAGTTTCTCCAATCTTCTCAAAACTCTGGATTCTGATAGAGGGCCACGAGACATGGACCTGGGTGCAAAAATTGAGGCTCTAGACCCTTCCAGAGCTGAGATATTGAAACTCAAAATTTTGACCACAAAAAAAATGACAGTGTTACCCCTTATGTATTTTTTTCGGGGGGTGAAAAATTAAGTTTCTCCAGTCTTCTTGAAACTCTGGATTCTTATAGAGGGCCACGAGACATGGACCTGGGTGCAAAAATTGAGGCTCTAGACCCTTCCAGAGCTGAGATATTGAAACTCAAAATTTTGACCAGAAAAAAAAAATGACAGTGTTACCCCTTATGTTTTTTTTCGGGGGGTGAAAAATTAAGTTTCTCCAATCTTCTCAAAACTCTGGATTCTGATAGAGGGCCACGAGACATGGACCTGGGTGCAAAAATTGAGGCTCTAGACCCTTCCAGAGCTGAGATATTGAAACTCAAAATTTTGACCAGAAAAAAAAATGACAGTGTTACCCCTTATGTTTTTTTTTCGGGGGGTGAAAAATTAAGTTTCTCCAATCTTCTCAAAACTCTGGATTCTGATAGAGGGCCACGAGACATGGACCTGGGTGCAAAAATTGAGGCTCTAGACCCTTCCAGAGCTGAGATATTGAAACTCAAAATTTTGACAATAAAAAAAAATGACAGTGTTACCCCTTATGTTTTTTTTGGGGGGGTGAAAAATTAAGTTTCTCCAATCTTCTCAAAACTCTGGATTCTGATAGAGGGCCACGAGACATGGACCTGGGTGCAAAAATTGAGGCTCTAGACCCTTCCAGAGCTGAGATATTGAAACTCAAAATTTTGACCAGAAAAAAAAAATGACAGTGTTACCCCTTATGTTTTTTTTCGGGGGGTGAAAAATTAAGTTTCTCCAATCTTCTCAAAACTCTGGATTCTGATAGAGGGCCACGAGACATGGACCTGGGTGCAAAAATTGAGGCTCTAGACCCTTCCAGAGCTGAGATATTGAAACTCAAAATTTTGACCAGAAAAAAAAAATGACAGTGTTACCCCTTATGTTTTTTTCGGGGGGTGAAAAATTAAGTTTCTCCAATCTTCTTGAAACTCTGGATTCTGATAGAGGGCCACGAGACATGGACCTGGGTGCAAAAATTGAGGCTCTAGACCCTTCCAGAGCTGAGATATTGAAACTCAAAATTCAGACCTGAAAAAAAAATGACAGTGTTACCCCTTATGTTTTTTTTCGGGGGGTGAAAAATTAAGTTTCTCCAATCTTCTCAAAACTCTGGATTCTGATAGAGGGCCACGAGACATGGACCTGGGTGCAAAAATTGAGGCTCTAGACCCTTCCAGAGCTGAGATATTGAAACTCAAAATTTTGACCAGAAAAAAAAAATGACAGTGTTACCCCTTATGTTTTTTTTCGGGGGGTGAAAAATTAAGTTTCTCCAAGCTTCTCAAAACTCTGGATTCTGATAGAGGGCCACGAGACATGGACCTGGGTGCAAAAATTGAGGCTCTAGACCCTTCCAGAGCTGAGATATTGAAACTCAAAATTTTGACCTGAAAAAAAAAATGACAGTGTTACCCCTTATGTTTTTTTTTCGGGGGGTGAAAAATTAAGTTTCTCCAATCTTCTCAAAACTCTGGATTCTGATAGAGGGCCACGAGACATGGACCTGGGTGCAAAAATTGAGGCTCTAGACCCTTCCAGAGCTGAGATATTGAAACACAAAATTTTGACCAGAAAAAAAAATGACAGTGTTACCCCTTATGTTTTTTTTCGGGGGGTGAAAAATTAAGTTTCTCCAATCTTCTTGAAACTCTGGATTCTGATAGAGGGCCACGAGACATGGATCTGGGTGCAAAAATTGAGGCTCTAGACCCTTCCAGAGCTGAGATATTGAAACTCAAAATTTTGACCAGAAAAAAAAAATGACAGTGTTACCCCTTATGTTTTTTTTCGGGGGGTGAAAAATTAAGTTTCTCCAATCTTCTCAAAACTCTGGATTCTGATAGAGGGCCACAAGACATGGACCTGGGTGCAAAAATTGAGGCTCTAGACCCTTCCAGAGCTGAGATATTGAAACTCAAAATTTTGACCAGAAAAAAAATGACAGTGTTACCCCTTATGTTTTTTTTCGGGGGTTGAAAAATTAAGTTTCTCCAATCTTCTCAAAACTCTGGATTCTGATAGAGGGCCACAAGACATGGACCTGGGTGCAAAAATTGAGGCTCTAGACCCTTCCAGAGCTGAGATATTGAAACTCAAAATTTTGACCAGAAAAAAAAAAATGACAGTGTTACCCCTTATGTTTTTTTTCGGGGGGTGAAAAATTAAGTTTCTCCAATCTTCTTGAAACTCTGGATTCTGATAGAGGGCCACAAGACATGGACCTGGGTGCAAAAATTGAGGCTCTAGACCCTTCCAGAGCTGAGATATTGAAACTCAAAATTTTGACCTGAAAAAAAAAAATGACAGTGTTACCCCTTATGTTTTTTTTCGGGGGGTGAAAAATTAAGTTTCTCCAATCTTCTCAAAACTCTGGATTCTGATAGAGGGCCACGAGACATGGACCTGGGTGCAAAAATTGAGGCTCTAGACCCTTCCAGATCTGAGATATTGAAACTCAAAATTTTGACCAGAAAAAAAAAATGACAGTGTTACCCCTTATGTTTTTTTTCGGGGGGTGAAAAATTAAGTTTCTCCAATCTTCTCAAAACTCTGGATTCTGATAGAGGGCCACGAGACATGGACCTGGGTGCAAAAATTGAGGCTCTAGACCCTTCCAGAGCTGAGATATTGAAACTCAAAATTTTGACCACAAAAAAATGACAGTGTTACCCCTTATGTTTTTTTTCGGGGGGTGAAAAATTAAGTTTCTCCAATCTTCTCAAAACTCTGGATTCTTATAGAGGGCCACGAGACATGGACCTGGGTGCAAAAATTGAGGCTCTAGACCCTTCCAGAGCTGAGATATTGAAACTCAAAATTTTGACCAGAAAAAAAAATGACAGTGTTACCCCTTATGTTTTTTTTCGGGGGGTGAAAAATTAAGTTTCTCCAATCTTCTCAAAACTCTGGATTCTGATAGAGGGCCACGAGACATGGACCTGGGTGCAAAAATTGAGGCTCTAGACCCTTCCAGAGCTGAGATATTGAAACTCAAAATTTTGACCAGAAAAAAAAATGACAGTGTTACCCCTTATGTATTTTTTTCGGGGGGTGAAAAATTAAGTTTCTCCAATCTTCTCAAAACTCTGGATTCTGATAGAGGGCCACGAGACATGGACCTGGGTGCAAAAATTGAGGCTCTAGACCCTTCCAGAGCTGAGATATTGAAACTCAAAATTTTGACCAGAAAAAAAAAATGACAGTGTTACCCCTTATGTTTTTTTTCGGGGGGTGAAAAATTAAGTTTCTCCAATCTTCTTGAAACTCTGGATTCTTATAGAGGGCCACGAGACATGGACCTGGGTGCAAAAATTGAGGCTCTAGACCCTTCCAGAGCTGAGATATTGACACTCAAAATTTTGACCAGAAAAAAAAAATGACAGTGTTACCCCTTATGTTTTTTTTCGGGGGGTGAAAAATTAAGTTTCTCCAATCTTCTCAAAACTCTGGATTCTGATAGAGGGCCACGAGACATGGACCTGGGTGCAAAAATTGAGGCTCTAGACCCTTCCAGAGCTGAGATATTGAAACTCAAAATTTTGACCAGAAAAAAAAATGACAGTGTTACCCCTTATGTTTTTTTTTCGGGGGGTGAAAAATTAAGTTTCTCCAATCTTCTCAAAACTTTGGATTCTGATAGAGGGCCACGAGACATGCACCTGGGTGCAAAAATTGAGGCTCTAGACCCTTCCAGAGCTGAGATATTGAAACTCAAAATTTTGACAAGAAAAAAAAATGACAGTGTTACCCCTTATGTTTTTTTTGGGGGGGTGAAAAATTAAGTTTCTCCAATCTTCTCAAAACTCTGGATTCTGATAGAGGGCCACGAGACATGGACCTGGGTGCAAAAATTGAGGCTCTAGACCCTTCCAGAGCTGAGATATTGAAACTCAAAATTTTGACCAGAAAAAAAAATGACGGTGTTACCCCTTATGTTTTTTTTTCGGGGGGTGAAAAATTAAGTTTCTCCAATCTTCTCAAAACTCTGGATTCTGATAGAGGGCCACGAGACATGGACCTGGGTGCAAAAATTGAGGCTCTAGACCCTTCCAGAGCTGAGATATTGAAACTCAAAATTTTGACCAGAAAAAAAAAATGACAGTGTTACCCCTTATGTTTTTTTTCGGGGGGTGAAAAATTAAGTTTCTCCAATCTTCTCAAAACTCTGGATTCTGATAGAGGGCCACGAGACATGGACCTGGGTGCAAAAATTGAGGCTCTAGACCCTTCCAGAGCTGAGATATTGAAACTCAAAATTTTGACCAGAAAAAAAAAATGACAGTGTTACCCCTTATGTTTTTTTTCGGGGGGTGAAAAATTAAGTTTCTCCAATCTTCTCAAAACTCTGGATTCTGATAGAGGGCCACGAGACATGGACCTGGGTGCAAAAATTGAGGCTCTAGACCCTTCCAGAGCTGAGATATTGAAACTCAAAATTTTGACCAGAAAAAAAAATGACAGTGTTACCCCTTATGTTTTTTTCGGGGGGTGAAAAATTAAGTTTCTCCAATCTTCTTGAAACTCTGGATTCTGATAGAGGGCCACGAGACATGGACCTGGGTGCAAAAATTGAGGCTCTAGACCCTTCCAGAGCTGAGATATTGAAACTCAAAATTCTGACCTGAAAAAAAAATGACAGTGTTACCCCTTATGTTTTTTTTCGGGGGGTGAAAAATTAAGTTTCTCCAATCTTCTCAAAACTCTGGATTCTGATAGAGGGCCACGAGACATGGACCTGGGTGCAAAAATTGAGGCTCTAGACCCTTCCAGAGCTGAGATATTGAAACTCAAAATTTTGACCAGAAAAAAAAAATGACAGTGTTACCCCTTATGTTTTTTTTTCGGGGGGTGAAAAATTAAGTTTCTCCAATCTTCTCAAAACTCTGGATTCTGATAGAGGGCCACGAGACATGGACCTGGGTGCAAAAATTGAGGCTCTAGACCCTTCCAGAGCTGAGATATTGAAACTCAAAATTTTGACCAGAAAAAAAAAATGACAGTGTTACCCCTTATGTTTTTTTTCGGGGGGTGAAAAATTAAGTTTCTCCAATCTTCTCAAAACTCTGGATTCTGATAGAGGGCCACGAGACATGGATCTGGGTGCAAAAATTGAGGCTCTAGACCCTTCCAGAGCTGAGATATTGAAACTCAAAATTTTGACCAGAAAAAAAAAATGACAGTGTTACCCCTTATGTTTTTTTTCGGGGGGTGAAAAATTAAGTTTCTCCAATCTTCTTGAAACTCTGGATTCTGATAGAGGGCCACGAGACATGGACCTGGGTGCAAAAATTGAGGCTCTAGACCCTTCCAGAGCTGAGATATTGAAACTCAAAATTTTGACCAGAAAAAAAAAATGACAGTGTTACCCCTTATGTTTTTTTTCGGGGGGTGAAAAATTAAGTTTCTCCAATCTTCTCAAAACTCTGGATTCTGATAGAGGGCCACGAGACATGGACCTGGGTGCAAAAATTGAGGCTCTAGACCCTTCCAGAGCTGAGATATTGAAACACAAAATTTTGACCAGAAAAAAAAAATGACAGTGTTACCCCTTATGTTTTTTTTCGGGGGGTGAAAAATTAAGTTTCTCCAATCTTCTTGAAACTCTGGATTCTGATAGAGGGCCACGAGACATGGACCTGGGTGCAAAAATTGAGGCTCTAGACCCTTCCAGAGCTGAGATATTGAAACTCAAAATTTTGACCAGAAAAAAAAATGACAGTGTTACCCCTTATGTTTTTTTTCGAGGGGTGAAAAATTAAGGTTCTCCAATCTTCTTGAAACTCTGGATTCTGTTAGAGGGCCACGAGACATGGACCTGGGTGCAAAAATTGAGGCTCTAGACCCTTCCAGAGCTGAGATATTGAAACTCAAAATTTTGACCAGAAAAAAAAAAAATGACAGTGTTACCCCTTATGTTTTTTTTCGGGGGGTGAAAAATTAAGTTTCTCCAATCTTCTCAAAACTCTGGATTCTGATAGAGGGCCACGAGACATGGACCTGGGTGCAAAAATTGAGGCTCTAGACCCTTCCAGAGCTGAGATATTGAAACTCAAAATTTTGACCAGAAAAAAAAATGACAGTGTTACCCCTTATGTTTTTTTTCGGGGGGTGAAAAATTAAGTTTCTCCAATCTTCTCAAAACTCTGGATTCTGATAGAGGGCCACGAGACATGGACCTGGGTGCAAAAATTGAGGCTCTAGACCCTTCCAGAGCTGAGATATTGAAACTCAAAATTTTGACCAGAAAAAAAAATGACAGTGTTACCCCTTATGTTTTTTTTCGGGGGGTGAAAAATAAAGTTTCTCCAATCTACTTGAAACTCTGGATTCTGATAGAGGGCCACGAGACATGGACCTAGGTGCAAAAATTGAGGCTCTAGACCCTTCCAGAGCTGAGATATTGAAACTCAAAATTTTGACAAGAAAAAAAAATGACAGTGTTACCCCTTATGTTTTTTTTCGGGGGGTGAAAAATTAAGTTTCTCCAATCTTCTCAAAACTCTGGATTCTGATAGAGGGCCACGAGACATGGACCTGGGTGCAAAAATTGAGGCTCTAGACCCTTCCAGAGCTGAGATATTGAAACTCAAAATTTTGACCAGAAAAAAAAATGACAGTGTTACCCCTTATGTTTTTTTTTTCGGGGGGTGAAAAATTAAGTTTCTCCAATCTTCTCAAAACTCTGGATTCTGATAGAGGGCCACGAGACATGGACCTGGGTGCAAAAATTGAGGCTCTAGACCCTTCCAGAGCTGAGATATTGAAACTCAAAATTTTGACCAGAAAAAAAAAAATGACAGTGTTACCCCTTATGTTTTTTTTTCGGGGGGTGAAAAATTAAGTTTCTCCAATCTTCTTGAAACTATGGATTCTGATAGAGGGCCACGAGACATGGACCTGGGTGCAAAAATTGAGGCTCTAGACCCTTCCAGAGCTGAGATATTGAAACTCAAAATTTTGACCAGAAAAAAAAATGACAGTGTTACCCCTTATGTTTTTTTTCGGGGGGTGAAAAATTAAGTTTCTCCAATCTTCTTGAAACTCTGGATTCTGATAGAGGGCCACGAGACATGGACCTGGGTTCAAAAATTGAGGCTCTAGACCCTTCCAGAGCTGAGATATTGAAACTCAAAATTTTGACCTGAAAAAAAAATGACAGTGTTACCCCTTATGTTTTTTTTCGGGGGGTGAAAAATTAAGTTTCTCCAATCTTCTCAAAACTCTGGATTCTGATAGAGGGCCACGAGACATGGACCTGGGTGCAAAAATTGAGGCTCTAGACCCTTCCAGAGCTGAGATATTGAAACTCAAAATTTTGACCTGAAAAAAAAAATGACAGTGTTACCCCTTATGTTTTTTTTCGGGGGGTGAAAAATTAAGTTTCTCCAATCTTCTCAAAACTCTGGATTCTGATAGAGGGCCACGAGACATGGACCTGGGTGCAAAAATTGAGGCTCTAGACCCTTCCAGAGCTGAGATATTGAAACTCAAAATTTTGACCACAAAAAAAATGACAGTGTTACCCCTTATGTTTTTTTTTCGGGGGGTGAAAAATTAAGTTTCTCCAATCTTCTCAAAACTCTGGATTCTGATAGAGGGCCACGAGACATGGACCTGGGTGCAAAAATTGAGGCTCTAGACCCTTCCAGAGCTGAGATATTGAAACTCAAAATTTTGACCTGAAAAAAAAATGACAGTGTTACCCCTTATGTTTTTTTTCGGGGGGTGAAAAATTAAGTTTCTCCAATCTTCTCAAAACTCTGGATTCTGATAGAGGGCCACGAGACATGGACCTGGGTGCAAAAATTGAGGCTCTAGACCCTTCCAGAGCTGAGATATTGAAACACAAAATTTTGACCAGAAAAAAAAAATGACAGTGTTACCCCTTATGTTTTTTTTCGGGGGGTGAAAAATTAAGTTTCTCCAATCTTCTTGAAACTCTGGATTCTGATAGAGGGCCACGAGACATGGATCTGGGTGCAAAAATTGAGGCTCTAGACCCTTCCAGAGCTGAGATATTGAAACTCAAAATTTTGACCAGAAAAAAAAAATGACAGTGTTACCCCTTATGTTTTTATTCGGGGGGTGAAAAATTAAGTTTCTCCAATCTTCTCAAAACTCTGGATTCTGATAGAGGGCCACGAGACATGGACCTGGGTGCAAAAATTGAGGCTCTAGACCCTTCCAGAGCTGAGATATTGAAACTCAAAATTTTGACCAGAAAAAAAAAATGACAGTGTTACCCCTTATGTTTTTTTTCGGGGGGTGAAAAATTAAGTTTCTCCAAGCTTCTCAAAACTCTGGATTCTGATAGAGGGCCACGAGACATGGACCTGGGTGCAAAAATTGAGGCTCTAGACCCTTCCAGAGCTGAGATATTGAAACTCAAAATTTTGACCAGAAAAAAAAATGACAGTGTTACCCCTTATGTTTTTTTTCGGGGGGTGAAAAATTAAGTTTCTCCAATCTTCTTGAAACTCTGGATTCTGATAGAGGGCCACGAGACATGGACCTGGGTGCAAAAATTGAGGCTCTAGACCCTTCCAGAGCTGAGATATTGAAACTCAAAATTTTGACCTGAAAAAAAAAATGACAGTGTTACCCCTTATGTTTTTTTTCGGGGGGTGAAAAATTAAGTTTCTCCAATCTTCTCAAAACTCTGGATTCTGATAGAGGGCCACGAGACATGGACCTGGGTGCAAAAATTGAGGCTCTAGACCCTTCCAGAGCTGAGATATTGAAACTCAAAATTTTGACCAGAAAAAAAATGACAGTGTTACCCCTTATGTTTTTTTTCGGGGGGTGAAAAATTAAGTTTCTCCAATCTTCTCAAAACTCTGGATTCTGATAGAGGGCCACGAGACATGGACCTGGGTGCAAAAATTGAGGCTCTAGACCCTTCCAGAGCTGAGATATTGAAACTCAAAATTTTGACCAGAAAAAAAAATGACAGTGTTACCCCTTATGTTTTTTTTCGGGGGGTGAAAAATTAAGTTTCTCCAATCTTCTTGAAACTCTGGATTCTGATAGAGGGCCACGAGACATGGACCTGGGTGCAAAAATTGAGGCTCTAGACCCTTCCAGAGCTGAGATATTGAAACTCAAAATTTTGACCTGAAAAAAAAAATGACAGTGTTACCCCTTATGTTTTTTTTCGGGGGGTGAAAAATTAAGTTTCTCCAATCTTCTCAAAACTCTGGATTCTGATAGAGGGCCACGAGACATGGACCTGGGTGCAAAAATTGAGGCTCTAGACCCTTCCAGATCTGAGATATTGAAACTCAAAATTTTGACCAGAAAAAAAAAATGACAGTGTTACCCCTTATGTTTTTTTTCGGGGGGTGAAAAATTAAGTTTCTCCAATCTTCTCAAAACTCTGGATTCTGATAGAGGGCCACGAGACATGGACCTGGGTGCAAAAATTGAGGCTCTAGACCCTTCCAGAGCTGAGATATTGAAACTCAAAATTTTGACCACAAAAAAAATGACAGTGTTACCCCTTATGTTTTTTTTCGGGGGGTGAAAAATTAAGTTTCTCCAATCTTCTCGAAACTCTGGATTCTTATAGAGGGCCACGAGACATGGACCTGGGTGCAAAAATTGAGGCTCTAGACCCTTCCAGAGCTGAGATATTGAAACTCAAAATTTTGACCAGAAAAAAAAATGACAGTGTTACCCCTTATGTTTTTTTTTCGGGGGGTGAAAAATTAAGTTTCTCCAATCTTCTCAAAACTCTGGATTCTGATAGAGGGCCACGAGACATGGACCTGGGTGCAAAAATTGAGGCTCTAGACCCTTCCAGAGCTGAGATATTGAAACTCAAAATTTTGACCAGAAAAAAAAATGACAGTGTTACCCCTTATGTATTTTTTTCGGGGGGTGAAAAATTAAGTTTCTCCAGTCTTCTTGAAACTCTGGATTCTTATAGAGGGCCACGAGACATGGACCTGGGTGCAAAAATTGAGGCTCTAGACCCTTCCAGAGCTGAGATATTGAAACTCAAAATTTTGACCAGAAAAAAAAAATGACAGTGTTACCCCTTATGTTTTTTTTCGGGGGGTGAAAAATTAAGTTTATCCAATCTTCTCAAAACTCTGGATTCTGATAGAGGGCCACGAGACATGGACCTGGGTGCAAAAATTGAGGCTCTAGACCCTTCCAGAGCTGAGATATTGAAACTCAAAATTTTGACCAGAAAAAAAAAATGACAGTGTTACCCCTTATGTTTTTTTTTCGGGGGGTGAAAAATTAAGTTTCTCCAATCTTCTCAAAACTCTGGATTCTGATAGAGGGCCACGAGACATGGACCTGGGTGCAAAAATTGAGGCTCTAGACCCTTCCAGAGCTGAGATATTGAAACTCAAAATTTTGACCAGAAAAAAAAATGACGGTGTTACCCCTTATGTTTTTTTTTCGGGGGGTGAAAAATTAAGTTTCTCCAATCTTCTCAAAACTCTGGATTCTGATAGAGGGCCACGAGACATGGACCTGGGTGCAAAAATTGAGGCTCTAGACCCTTCCAGAGCTGAGATATTGAAACTCAAAATTTTGACCAGAAAAAAAAAAATGACAGTGTTACCCCTTATGTTTTTTTTCGGGGGGTGAAAAATTAAGTTTCTCCAATCTTCTCAAAACTCTGGATTCTGATAGAGGGCCACGAGACATGGACCTGGGTGCAAAAATTGAGGCTCTAGACCCTTCCAGAGCTGAGATATTGAAACTCAAAATTTTGACCAGAAAAAAAAAATGACAGTGTTACCCCTTATGTTTTTTTCGGGGGGTGAAAAATTAAGTTTCTCCAATCTTCTTGAAACTCTGGATTCTGATAGAGGGCCACGAGACATGGACCTGGGTGCAAAAATTGAGGCTCTAGACCCTTCCAGAGCTGAGATATTGAAACTCAAAATTCAGACCTGAAAAAAAAATGACAGTGTTACCCCTTATGTTTTTTTTCGGGGGGTGAAAAATTAAGTTTCTCCAATCTTCTCAAAACTCTGGATTCTGATAGAGGGCCACGAGACATGGACCTGGGTGCAAAAATTGAGGCTCTAGACCCTTCCAGAGCTGAGATATTGAAACTCAAAATTTTGACCAGAAAAAAAAATGACAGTGTTACCCCTTATGTTTTTTTTCGGGGGGTGAAAAATTAAGTTTCTCCAATCTTCTTGAAACTCTGGATTCAGATAGAGGGCAACGAGACATGGACCTGGGTGCAAAAATTGAGGCTCTAGACCCTTCCAGAGCTGAGATATTGAAACACAAAATTTTGACCAGAAAAAAAAATGACAGTGTTACCCCTTATGTTTTTTTTCGGGGGGTGAAAAATTAAGTTTCTCCAATCTTCTTGAAACTCTGGATTCTGATAGAGGGCCACGAGACATGGATCTGGGTGCAAAAATTGAGGCTCTAGACCCTTCCAGAGCTGAGATATTGAAACTCAAAATTTTGACCAGAAAAAAAAAATGACAGTGTTACCCCTTATGTTTTTTTTCGGGGGGTGAAAAATTAAGTTTCTCCAATCTTCTCAAAACTCTGGATTCTGATAGAGGGCCACGAGACATGGACCTGGGTGCAAAAAATTGAGGCTCTAGACCCTTCCAGAGCTGAGATATTGAAACTCAAAATTTTGACCAGAAAAAAAAAATGACAGTGTTACCCCTTATGTTTTTTTTCGGGGGATGAAAAATTAAGTTTCTCCAAGCTTCTCAAAACTCTGGATTCTGATAGAGGGCCACGAGACATGGACCTGGGTGCAAAAATTGAGGCTCTAGACCCTTCCAGAGCTGAGATATTGAAACTCAAAATTTTGACCTGAAAAAAAAAATGACAGTGTTACCCCTTATGTTTTTTTTCGGGGGGTGAAAAATTAAGTTTCTCCAATCTTCTCAAAACTCTGGATTCTGATAGAGGGCCACGAGACATGGACCTGGGTGCAAAAATTGAGGCTCTAGACCCTTCCAGAGCTGAGATATTGAAACACAAAATTTTGACCAGAAAAAAAAATGACAGTGTTACCCCTTATGTTTTTTTTCGGGGGGTGAAAAATTAAGTTTCTCCAATCTTCTTGAAACTCTGGATTCTGATAGAGGGCCACGAGACATGGATCTGGGTGCAAAAATTGAGGCTCTAGACCCTTCCAGAGCTGAGATATTGAAACTCAAAATTTTGACCAGAAAAAAAAAAATGACAGTGTTACCCCTTATGTTTTTTTTCGGGGGGTGAAAAATTAAGTTTCTCCAATCTTCTCAAACCTCTGGATTCTGATAGAGGGCCACGAGACATGGACCTGGGTGCAAAAATTGAGGCTCTAGACCCTTCCAAAGCTGAGATATTGAAACTCAAAATTTTGACCAGAAAAAAAAATGACAGTGTTACCCCTTATGTTTTTTTTCGGGGGGTGAAAAATTAAGTTTCTCCAATCTTCTCAAAACTCTGGATTCTGATAGAGGGCCACGAGACATGGACCTGGGTGCAAAAATTGAGGCTCTAGACCCTTCCAGAGCTGAGATATTGAAACTCAAAATTTTGACCAGAAAAAAAATGACAGTGTTACCCCTTATGTTTTTTTTCGGGGGTTGAAAAATTAAGTTTCTCCAATCTTCTCAAAACTCTGGATTCTGATAGAGGGCCACAAGACATGGACCTGGTTGCAAAAATTGAGGCTCTAGACCCTTCCAGAGCTGAGATATTGAAACTCAAAATTTTGACCAGAAAAAAAAAATGACAGTGTTACCCCTTATGTTTTTTTTCGGGGGGTGAAAAATTAAGTTTCTCCAATCTTCTTGAAACTCTGGATTCTGATAGAGGGCCACGAGACATGGACCTGGGTGCAAAAATTGAGGCTCTAGACCCTTCCAGAGCTGAGATATTGAAACTCAAAATTTTGACCTGAAAAAAAAAATGACAGTGTTACCCCTTATGTTTTTTTTCGGGGGGTGAAAAATTAAGTTTCTCCAATCTTCTCAAAACTCTGGATTCTGATAGAGGGCCACGAGACATGGACCTGGGTGCAAAAAATTGAGGCTCTAGACCCTTCCAGATCTGAGATATTGAAACTCAAAATTTTGACCAGAAAAAAAAAATGACAGTGTTACCCCTTATGTTTTTTTTCGGGGGGTGAAAAATTAAGTTTCTCCAATCTTCTCAAAACTCTGGATTCTGATAGAGGGCCACGAGACATGGACCTGGGTGCAAAAATTGAGGCTCTAGACCCTTCCAGAGCTGAGATATTGAAACTCAAAATTTTGACCACAAAAAAAATGACAGTGTTACCCCTTATGTTTTTTTTCGGGGGGTGAAAAATTAAGTTTCTCCAATCTTCTCGAAACTCTGGATTCTTATAGAGGGCCACGAGACATGGACCTGGGTGCAAAAATTGAGGCTCTAGACCCTTCCAGAGCTGAGATATTGAAACTCAAAATTTTGACCAGAAAAAAAAAATGACAGTGTTACCCCTTATGTTTTTTTTCGGGGGGTGAAAAATTAAGTTTCTCCAATCTTCTCAAAACTCTGGATTCTGATAGAGGGCCACGAGACATGGACCTGGGTGCAAAAATTGAGGCTCTAGACCCTTCCAGAGCTGAGATATTGAAACTCAAAATTTTGACCAGAAAAAAAAATGACAGTGTTACCCCTTATGTTTTTTTTCGGGGGGTGAAAAATTAAGTTTCTCCAATCTTCTTGAAACTCTGGATTCTTATAGAGGGCCACGAGACATGGACCTGGGTGCAAAAATTGAGGCTCTAGACCCTTCCAGAGCTGAGATATTGAAACTCAAAATTTTGACCAGAAAAAAAAATGACAGTGTTACCCCTTATGTTTTTTTTCGGGGGGTGAAAAATTAAGTTTCTCCAATCTTCTCAAAACTCTGGATTCTGATAGAGGGCCACGAGACATGGACCTGGGTGCAAAAATTGAGGCTCTAGACCCTTCCAGAGCTGAGATATTGAAACTCAAAATTTTGACCAGAAAAAAAAATGACAGTGTTACCCCTTATGTTTTTTTTTCGGGGGGTGAAAAATTAAGTTTCTCCAATCTTCTCAAAACTTTGGATTCTGATAGAGGGCAACGAGACATGCACCTGGGTGCAAAAATTGAGGCTCTAGACCCTTCCAGAGCTGAGATATTGAAACTCAAAATTTTGACAAGAAAAAAAAAATGACAGTGTTACCCCTTATGTTTTTTTTGGGGGGGTGAAAAATTAAGTTTCTCCAATCTTCTCAAAACTCTGGATTCTGATAGAGGGCCACGAGACATGGACCTGGGTGCAAAAATTGAGGCTCTAGACCCTTCCAGAGCTGAGATATTGAAACTCAAAATTTTGACCAGAAAAAAAAATGACGGTGTTACCCCTTATGTTTTTTTTTCGGGGGGTGAAAAATTAAGTTTCTCCAATCTTCTCAAAACTCTGGATTCTGATAGAGGGCCACGAGACATGGACCTGGGTGCAAAAATTGAGGCTCTAGACCCTTCCAGAGCTGAGATATTGAAACTCAAAATTTTGACCAGAAAAAAAAATGACAGTGTTACCCCTTATGTTTTTTTTCGGGGGGTGAAAAATTAAGTTTCTCCAATCTTCTCAAAACTCTGGATTCTGATAGAGGGCCACGAGACATGGACCTGGGTGCAAAAATTGAGGCTCTAGACCCTTCCAGAGCTGAGATATTGAAACTCAAAATTTTGACCAGAAAAAAAAAATGACAGTGTTACCCCTTATGTTTTTTTTCGGGGGGTGAAAAATTAAGTTTCTCCAATCTTCTCAAAACTCTGGATTCTGATAGAGGGCCACGAGACATGGACCTGGGTGCAAAAATTGAGGCTCTAGACCCTTCCAGAGCTGAGATATTGAAACTCAAAATTTTGACCAGAAAAAAAAATGACAGTGTTACCCCTTATGTTTTTTTCGGGGGGTGAAAAATTAAGTTTCTCCAATCTTCTTGAAACTCTGGATTCTGATAGAGGGCCACGAGACATGGACCTGGGTGCAAAAATTGAGGCTCTAGACCCTTCCAGAGCTGAGATATTGAAACTCAAAATTCTGACCTGAAAAAAAAATGACAGTGTTACCCCTTATGTTTTTTTTCGGGGGGTGAAAAATTAAGTTTCTCCAATCTTCTCAAAACTCTGGATTCTGATAGAGGGCCACGAGACATGGACCTGGGTGCAAAAATTGAGGCTCTAGACCCTTCCAGAGCTGAGATATTGAAACTCAAAATTTTGACCAGAAAAAAAAAATGACAGTGTTACCCCTTATGTTTTTTTTCGGGGGGTGAAAAATTAAGTTTCTCCAATCTTCTCAAAACTCTGGATTCTGATAGAGGGCCACGAGACATGGACCTGGGTGCAAAAATTGAGGCTCTAGACCCTTCCAGAGCTGAGATATTGAAACTCAAAATTTTGACCAGAAAAAAAAATGACAGTGTTACCCCTTATGTTTTTTTTCGGGGGGTGAAAAATTAAGTTTCTCCAATCTTCTCAAAACTCTGGATTCTGATAGAGGGCCACGAGACATGGACCTGGGTGCAAAAATTGAGGCTCTAGACCCTTCCAGAGCTGAGATATTGAAACTCAAAATTTTGACCAGAAAAAAAAATGACAGTGTTACCCCTTATGTATTTTTTTCGGGGGGTGAAAAATTAAGTTTCTCCAATCTTCTCAAAACTCTGGATTCTGATAGAGGGCCACGAGACATGGACCTGGGTGCAAAAATTGAGGCTCTAGACCCTTCCAGAGCTGAGATATTGAAACTCAAAATTTTGACCAGAAAAAAAAATGACAGTGTTACCCCTTATGTTTTTTTTCGGGGGGTGAAAAATTAAGTTTCTCCAATCTTCTCAAAACTCTGGATTCTGATAGAGGGCCACGAGACATGGACCTGGGTGCAAAAATTGAGGCTCTAGACCCTTCCAGAGCTGAGATATTGAAACTCAAAATTTTGACCAGAAAAAAAAATGACAGTGTTACCCCTTATGTATTTTTTTCGGGGGGTGAAAAATTAAGTTTCTCCAATCTTCTCAAAACTCTGGATTCTGATAGAGGGCCACGAGACATGGACCTGGGTGCAAAAATTGAGGCTCTAGACCCTTCCAGAGCTGAGATATTGAAACTCAAAATTTTGACCAGAAAAAAAAATGACAGTGTTACCCCTTATGTTTTTTTTCGGGGGGTGAAAAATTAAGTTTCTCCAATCTTCTTGAAACTCTGGATTCTTATAGAGGGCCACGAGACATGGACCTGGGTGCAAAAATTGAGGCTCTAGACCCTTCCAGAGCTGAGATATTGAAACTCAAAATTTTGACCAGAAAAAAAAAATGACAGTGTTACCCCTTATGTTTTTTTTCGGGGGGTGAAAAATTAAGTTTCTCCAATCTTCTCAAAACTCTGGATTCTGATAGAGGGCCACGAGACATGGACCTGGGTGCAAAAATTGAGGCTCTAGACCCTTCCAGAGCTGAGATATTGAAACTCAAAATTTTGACCAGAAAAAAAAATGACAGTGTTACCCCTTATGTTTTTTTTTCGGGGGGTGAAAAATTAAGTTTCTCCAATCTTCTCAAAACTTTGGATTCTGATAGAGGGCAACGAGACATGCACCTGGGTGCAAAAATTGAGGCTCTAGACCCTTCCAGAGCTGAGATATTGAAACTCAAAATTTTGACAAGAAAAAAAAAATGACAGTGTTACCCCTTATGTTTTTTTTGGGGGGGTGAAAAATTAAGTTTCTCCAATCTTCTCAAAACTCTGGATTCTGATAGAGGGCCACGAGACATGGACCTGGGTGCAAAAATTGAGGCTCTAGACCCTTCCAGAGCTGAGATATTGAAACTCAAAATTTTGACCAGAAAAAAAAATGACGGTGTTACCCCTTATGTTTTTTTTTCGGGGGGTGAAAAATTAAGTTTCTCCAATCTTCTTGAAACTCTGGATTCTGATAGAGGGCCACGAGACATGGACCTGGGTGCAAAAATTGAGGCTCTAGACCCTTCCAGAGCTGAGATATTGAAACTCAAAATTTTGACCAGAAAAAAAAATGACAGTGTTACCCCTTATGTTTTTTTTCGGGGGGTGAAAAATTAAGTTTCTCCAATCTTCTCAAAACTCTGGATTCTGATAGAGGGCCACGAGACATGGACCTGGGTGCAAAAATTGAGGCTCTAGACCCTTCCAGAGCTGAGATATTGAAACTCAAAATTTTGACCAGAAAAAAAAAAATGACAGTGTTACCCCTTATGTTTTTTTTCGGGGGGTGAAAAATTAAGTTTCTCCAATCTTCTCAAAACTCTGGATTCTGATAGAGGGCCACGAGACATGGACCTGGGTGCAAAAATTGAGGCTCTAGACCCTTCCAGAGCTGAGATATTGAAACTCAAAATTTTGACCAGAAAAAAAAAATGACAGTGTTACCCCTTATGTTTTTTTCGGGGGGTGAAAAATTAAGTTTCTCCAATCTTCTTGAAACTCTGGATTCTGATAGAGGGCCACGAGACATGGACCTGGGTGCAAAAATTGAGGCTCTAGACCCTTCCAGAGCTGAGATATTGAAACTCAAAATTCTGACCTGAAAAAAAAATGACAGTGTTACCCCTTATGTTTTTTTTTCGGGGGGTGAAAAATTAAGTTTCTCCAATCTTCTCAAAACTCTGGATTCTGATAGAGGGCCACGAGACATGGACCTGGGTGCAAAAATTGAGGCTCTAGACCCTTCCAGAGCTGAGATATTGAAACTCAAAATTTTGACCAGAAAAAAAAAATGACAGTGTTACCCCTTATGTTTTTTTTCGGGGGGTGAAAAATTAAGTTTCTCCAATCTTCTCAAAACTCTGGATTCTGATAGAGGGCCACGAGACATGGACCTGGGTGCAAAAATTGAGGCTCTAGACCCTTCCAGAGCTGAGATATTGAAACTCAAAATTTTGACCAGAAAAAAAAAATGACAGTGTTACCCCTTATGTTTTTTTTCGGGGGGTGAAAAATTAAGTTTCTCCAATCTTCTCAAAACTCTGGATTCTGATAGAGGGCCACGAGACATGGACCTGGGTGCAAAAATTGAGGCTCTAGACCCTTCCAGAGCTGAGATATTGAAACTCAAAATTTTGACCAGAAAAAAAAATGACAGTGTTACCCCTTATGTTTTTTTTCGGGGGGTGAAAAATTAAGTTTCGCCAATCTTCTCAAAACTCTGGATTCTGATAGAGGGCCACGAGACATGGACCTGGGTGCAAAAATTGAGGCTCTAGACCCTTCCAGAGCTGAGATATTGAAACTCAAAATTTTGACCAGAAAAAAAAATGACAGTGTTACCCCTTATGTTTTTTTTCGGGGGGTGAAAAATTAAGTTTCTCCAATCTTCTCAAAACTCTGGATTCTGATAGAGGGCCACGAGACATGGACCTGGGTGCAAAAATTGAGGCTCTAGACCCTTCCAGAGCTGAGATATTGAAACTCAAAATTTTGACCAGAAAAAAAAATGACAGTGTTACCCCTTATGTTTTTTTTCGGGGGGTGAAAAATTAAGTTTCGCCAATCTTCTCAAAACTCTGGATTCTGATAGAGGGCCACGAGACATGGACCTGGGTGCAAACATTGAGGCTCTAGACCCTTCCAGAGCTGAGATATTGAAACTCAAAGTTTTGACCAGAAAAAAAAATGACAGTGTTACCCCTTATGTTTTTTTTCGGGGGGTGAAAAATTAAGTTTCTCCAATCTTCTTGAAACTCTGGATTCTGATAGAGGGCCACGAGACATGGACCTGGGTGCAAAAATTGAGGCTCTAGACCCTTCTAGAGCTGAGACATTGAAACTCAAAATTTTGACCAGAAAAAAAATGACAGTGTTACCCCTTATGTTTTTTTTCGGGGGGTGAAAAATTAAGTTTCTCCAATCTTCTCAAAACTCTGGATTCTGATAGAGGGCCACGAGACATGGACCTGGGTGCAAAAATTGAGGATCTAGACCCTTCCAGAGCTGAGATATTGAAACTCAAAATTTTGACCAGAAAAAAAAAAATGACAGTGTTACCCCTTATGTTTTTTTTCGGGGGGTGAAAAATTAAGGTTCTCCAATCTTCTTGAAACTCTGGATTCTGATAGAGGGCCACGAGACATGGACCTGGGTGCAAAAATTGAGGCTCTAGACCCTTCCAGAGCTGAGATATTGAAACTCAAAATTTTGACCAGAAAAAAAAATGACAGTGTTACCCCTTATGTTTTTTTTCGGGGGGTGAAAAATTAAGTTTCTCCAATCTTCTCAAAACTCTGGATTCTGATAGAGGGCCACGAGACATGGACCTGGGTGCAAAAATTGAGGCTCTAGACCCTTCCAGAGCTGAGATATTGAAACTCAAAATTTTGACCAGAAAAAAAAAATGACAGTGTTACCCCTTGTTTTTTTTCGGGGGGTGAAAAATTAAGTTTTCTCCAATCTTCTCAAAACTCTGGATTCTGATAGAGGGCCACGAGACATGGACCTGGGTGCAAAAATTGAGGCTCTAGACCCTTCCAGAGCTGAGATATTGAAACTCAAAATTTTGACCAGAAAAAAAAATGACAGTGTTACCCCTTATGTTTTTTTTCGGGGGGTGAAAAATTAAGTTTCTCCAATCTTCTCAAAACTCTGGATTCTGATAGAGGACCACGAGACATGGACCTGGGTGCAAAAATTGAGGCTCTAGACCCTTCCAGAGCTGAGATATTGAAACTCAAAATTTTGACCAGAAAAAAAAATGACAGTGTTACCCCTTATGTTTTTTTTCGGGGGGTGAAAAATTAAGTTTCTCCAATCTTCTTGAAACTCTGGATTCTGATAGAGGGCCACGAGACATGGACCTGGGTGCAAAAATTGAGGCTCTAGACCCTTCCAGAGCTGAGATATTGAAACTCAAAATTTTGACCTGAAAAAAAATGACAGTGTTACCCCTTATGTTTTTTTTCGGGGGGTGAAAAATTAAGTTTCTCCAATCTTCTCAAAACTCTGGATTCTGATAGAGGGCCACGAGACATGGACCTGGGTGCAAAAATTGAGGCTCTAGACCCTTCCAGAGCTGAGATATTGAAACTCAAAATTTTGACCACAAAAAAAATGACAGTGTTACCCCTTATGTTTTTTTGGGGGGGTGAAAAATTAAGTTTCTCCAATCTTCTCAAAACTCTGGATTCTGATAGAGGGCCACGAGACATGGACCTGGGTGCAAAAATTGAGGCTCTAGACCCTTCCAGAGCTGAGATATTGAAACTCAAAATTTTGACCAGAAAAAAAAAAATGACAGTGTTACCCCTTATGTTTTTTTTTCGGGGGGTGAAAAATTAAGTTTCTCCAATCTTCTCAAAACTCTGGATTCTGATAGAGGGCCACGAGACATGGACCTGGGTGCAAAAATTGAGGCTCTAGACCCTTCCAGAGCTGAGATATTGAAACTCAAAATTTTGACCAGAAAAAAAAATGACAGTGTTACCCCTTATGTTTTTTTTCGGGGGGTGAAAAATTAAGTTTCTCCAATCTTCTTGAAACTCTGGATTCTTATAGAGGGCCACGAGACATGGACCTGGGTGCAAAAATTGAGGCTCTAGACCCTTCCAGAGCTGAGATATTGAAACTCAAAATTTTGACCAGAAAAAAAAATGACAGTGTTACCCCTTATGTTTTTTTTCGGGGGGTGAAAAATTAAGTTTCTCCAATCTTCTCAAAACTCTGGATTCTGATAGAGGGCCACGAGACATGGACCTGGGTGCAAAAATTGAGGCTCTAGACCCTTCCAGAGCTGAGATATTGAAACTCAAAATTTTGACCAGAAAAAAAAATGACAGTGTTACCCCTTATGTATTTTTTTCGGGGGGTGAAAAATTAAGTTTCTCCAATCTTCTCAAAACTCTGGATTCTGATAGAGGGCCACGAGACATGGACCTGGGTGCAAAAATTGAGGCTCTAGACCCTTCCAGAGCTGAGATATTGAAACTCAAAATTTTGACCAGAAAAAAAAAATGACAGTGTTACCCCTTATGTTTTTTTTCGGGGGGTGAAAAATTAAGTTTCTCCAATCTTCTCAAAACTCTGGATTCTGATAGAGGGCCACGAGACATGGACCTGGGTGCAAAAATTGAGGCTCTAGACCCTTCCAGAGCTGAGATATTGAAACTCAAAATTTTGACCAGAAAAAAAAAATGACAGTGTTACCCCTTATGTTTTTTTTTTTTCAGGTCCAAATTTTGACCTTCGATATCTCGGCTCTGGAAGGGTCTAGAGCCTCCATTTTTGCGCGCTGGTCGAAGTCTCGTGGCCCTCTGTCAGAATCCAGAGTTTCAAGAAGATCAGAGGGGGTCAAAATTTCGGCCAAAAACGACAGTGTTACCCCTTATGTTTTTTTTTTCAAGTCAAAACTTTGACATCCGATATCTCGGCTCTGGAAGGGTCTAGAGCCTCCATTTTTGCGCGCTGGTCGAAGTCTCGTGGCCCTCTGTCAGAATCCAGAGTTTCAAGAAGATCGGAGGGGGTCAAAATTTCGGCCAAAAACGACAGTGTTACCCCTTATGTTTTTTTTTTCAGGTCAAAACTTTGACATCCGATATCTCGGCTCTGGAAGGGTCTAGAGCCTCCATTTTTGCGCGCTGGTCGAAGTCTCGTGGCCCTCTGTCAGAATCCAGAGTTTCAAGAAGATCGGAGGGGGTCAAAATTTTGGCCAAAAACGACAGTGTTACCCCTTATGTTTTTTTTTTTCGGGTCAAAACTTTGACATCCGATATCTCGGCTCTGGAAGGGTCTAGAGCCTCCATTTTTGCGCGCTGGTTGAAGTCTCATGGCCCTCTGTCAGAATCCAGAGTTTCAAGAACATCAGAGGGGGTCAAAATTTCGGCCAAAAACGACAGTGTTACCCCTTATGTTTTTTTTTCAAGTCAAAACTTTGACATCCAATATCTCGGCTCTGGAAGGGTCTAGAGCCTCCATTTTTGCGCGCTGGTCGAAGTCTCGTGGCCCTCTGTCAGAATCCAGAGTTTCAAGAAGATCGGAGGGGGTCAAAATTTCAGCCAAAAACGACAGTGTTACCCCTTATGTTTTTTTTTTCAGGTCAAAACTTTGACATCCGATATCTCGGCTCTGGAAGGGTCTAGAGCCTCCATTTTTGCGCGCTGGTCGAAGTCTCGTGGCCCTCTGTCAGAATCCAGAGTTTCAAGAAGATCGGAGTGGGTCAAAATTTCGGCCAAAAAACGACAGTGTTACCCCTTATGTTTTTTTTTTCAGGTCAAAACTTTGACATCCGATATCTCGGCTCTGGAAGGGTCTAGAGCCTCCATTTTTGCGCGCTGGTCGAAGTCTCGTGGCCCTCTGTCAGAATCCAGAGTTTCAAGAAGATCGGAGGGGGTCAAAATTTCGGCCAAAAACGACAGTGTTACCCCTTATGTTTTTTTTCGGGTCAAAACTTTGACGTCCGATATCTCGGCTCTGGAAGGGTCTAGAGCCTCCATTTTTGCGTGCTGGTCAAAGTCTCGTGGCCCTCTGTCAGAATCCAGAGTTTCAAGAAGATCGGAGGGGGTCAAAATTTCGGCCAAAAACGACAGTGTTACCCCTTATGTTTTTTTTTCGGGTCAAAACTTTGACATCCGATATCTCGGCTCTGGAAGGGTCTAGAGCCTCCATTTTTGCGCGCTGGTTGAAGTCTCATGGCCCTCTGTCAGAATCCAGAATTTCAAGAAGATCGGAGGGGGTCAAAATTTCGGCCAAAAACGACAGTGTTACCCCTTATGTTTTTTTCAGGTCAAAACTTTGACATCCGATATCTCGGCTCTGGAAGGGTCTAGAGCCTCCATTTTTGCGCGCTGGTCGAAGTCTCGTGGCCCTCTGTCAGAATCCAGAGTTTCAAGAAGATCGGAGGGGGTCAAAATTTCGGCCAAAAACGACAGTGTTACCCCTTATGTTTTTTTTTCGGGTCAAAACTTTGACGTCCGATATCTCGGCTCTGGAAGGGTCTAGAGCCTCCATTTTTGCGTGCTGGTCAAAGTCTCGTGGCCCTCTGTCAGAATCCAGAGTTTCAAGAAGATCGGAGGGGGTCAAAATTTCGGCCAAAAACGACAGTGTTACCCCTTATGTTTTTTTTTCGGGTCAAAACTTTGACATCGGATATCTCGGCTCTGGAGGGTCTAGAGCCTCCATTTTTTGCGCGCTGGTTGAAGTCTCATGGCCCTCTGTCAGAATCCAGAGTTTCAAGAAGATCGGAGGGGGTCAAAATTTCGGCCAAAAACGACAGTGTTACCCCTTATGTTTTTTTTTCGGGTCAAAACTTTGACATCCGATATCTCGGCTCTGGAAGGGTCTAGAGCCTCCATTTTTGCGCGCTGGTCGAAGTCTCGTG
The DNA here is from genome assembly GCA_038021265.1 of Cyprinella venusta. Lineage (NCBI taxonomy): Eukaryota > Metazoa > Chordata > Actinopteri > Cypriniformes > Leuciscidae > Cyprinella > Cyprinella venusta. Next base: position 9,545,324 of record CM075886.1, read on the forward strand.
GCCCTCTGTCAGAATCCAGAGTTTCAAGAAGATCGGAGGGGGTCAAAATTTCGGCCAAAAACGACAGTGTTACCCCTTATGTTTTTTTTTTCAGGTCAAAACTTTGACATCCGATATCTCGGCTCTGGAAGGGTCTAGAGCCTCCATTTTTGCGCGCTGGTCGAAGTCTCGTGGCCCTCTGTCAGAATCCAGAGTTTCAAGAAGATCGGAGGGGGTCAAAATTTTGGCCAAAAACGACAGTGTTACCCCTTATGTTTTTTTTTCAGGTCAAAACTTTGACATCCGATATCTCGGCTCTGGAAGGGTCTAGAGCCTCCATTTTTGCGCGCTGGTCGAAGTCTCGTGGCCCTCTGTCAGAATCCAGAGTTTCAAGAAGATCGGAGGGGGTCAAAATTTCAGCGAAAAATGACAGTGTTACCCCTTATGTTTTTTTTTCAGGTCAAAACTTTGACATCCGATATCTCGGCTCTGGAAGGGTCTAGAGCCTCCATTTTTGCGCGCTGGTCGAAGTCTCGTGGCCCTCTGTCAGAATCCAGAGTTTCAAGAAGATCGGAGGGGGTCAAAATTTCGTCCAAAAACGACAGTGTTACCCCTTATGTTTTTTTTCAGGTCAAAACTCTGACATCCGATATCTCGGCTCTGGAAGGGTCTAGAGCCTCCATTTTTGCGCGCTGGTCGAAGTCTCGTGGCCCTCTGTCAGAATCCAGAGTTTCAAGAAGATCGGAGGGGGTCAAATTTTCGGCCAAAAACGACAGTGTTACCCCTTATGTTTTTTTTCAGGTCAAAACTTTGACATCCGATATCTCGGCTCTGGAAGGGTCTAGAGCCTCCATTTTTGCGCGCTGGTCGAAGTCTCGTGGCCCTCTGTCAGAATCCAGAGTTTCAAGAAGATCGGAGGGGGTCAAAATTTCGGCCAAAAACGACAGGGTTACCCCTTATGTTTTTTTTTCAGGTCAAAACTTTGACATCCGATATCTCGGCTCTGGAAGGGTCTAGAGCCTCCATTTTTGCGCGCTGGTCGAAGTCTCGTGGCCCTCTGTCAGAATCCAGAGTTTCAAGAAGATCGGAGGGGGTCAAAATTTCGGCCAAAAACGACAGTGTTACCCCTTATGTTTTTTTTTTCAGGTCAAAACTTTGACATCCGATATCTCGGCTCTGGAAGGGTCTAGAGCCTCCATTTTTGCGCGCTGGTCGAAGTCTCGTGGCCCTCTGTCAGAATCCAGAGCTTCAAGAAGATCGGAGGTGGTCAAAATTTCGGCCAAAAACGACAGTGTTACCCCTTATGTTTTTTTTTCAGGTCAAATCTTTGACATCCGATATCTCGGCTCTGGAAGGGTCTAGAGCCTCCATTTTTGCGTGCTGGTCGAAGTCTCGTGGCCCTCTGTCAGAATCCAGAGTTTCAAGAAGATCGGAGGGGGTCAAAATTTCGGCCAAAAACGACAGTGTTACCCCTTATGTTTTTTTTTTTCGGGTCAAAACTTTGACATCCGATATCTCGGCTCTGGAAGGGTCTAGAGCCTCCATTTTTGCGCGCTGGTCGAAGTCTCGTGGCCCTCTGTCAGAATCCAGAGTTTCAAGAAGATCGGAGGGGGTCAAAATTTCGGCCAAAAACAACAGTGTTACCCTTTATGTTTTTTTTTTCAGGTCAAAACTTTGACATCCGATATCTCGGCTCTGGAAGGGTCTAGAGCCTCCATTTTTGCGCGCTGGTCGAACTCTCGTGGCCCTCTGTCAGAATCCAGAGTTTCAAGAAGATCGGAGGGGGTCAAAATTTCGGACAAAAACGACAGTGTTACCCCTTATGTTTTTTTTCAGGTCAAAACTTTGACATCCGATATCTCGGCTCTGGAAGGGTCTAGAGCCTCCATTTTTGCACGCTGGTCGAAGTCTCCTGGCCCTCTGTCAGAATCCAGAGTTTCAAGAAGATCGGAGGGGGTCAAAATTTCGGCCAAAAACGACAGTGTTACCCCTTATGGTTTTTTTTTCGGGTCAAAACTTTGACATCCAATATCTCGGCTCTGGAAGGGTCTAGAGCCTCCATTTTGCGTGCTGGTCGAAGTCTCGTGGCCCTCTATCAGAATCCAGAGTTTCAAGAAGATCGGAGGGGGTCAAAATTTCGGCCAAAAACGACAGTGTTACCCCTTATGTTTTTTTTTCAGGTCAAAACTTTGACATCCGATATCTCGGCTCTGGAAGGGTCTAGAGCCTCCATTTTTGCGCGCTGGTCGAAGTCTCGTGGCCCTCTGTCAGAATCCAGAGTTTCAAGAAGATCGGAGGGGGTCAAAATTTCGGCCAAAAACGACAGTGTTACCCCTTATGTTTTTTTTTCAGGTCAAAACTTTGACATCCGATATCTCGGCCCTGGAAGGGTCTAGAGCCTCCATTTTTGCGCGCTGGTCGAAGTCTCGTGGCCCTCTGTCAGAATCCAGAGTTTCAGGAAGATCGGAGGGGATCAAAATTTCGGCCAAAAACGACAGTGTTACCCCTTATGTTTTTTTTTCAGGTTAAAACTTTGACATCCGATATCTCGGCTCTGGAAGGGTCTAGAGCCTCCATTTTTGCACGCTGGTCGAAGTCTCGTGGCCCTCTGTCAGAATCCAGAGTTTCAAGAAGATCAGAGGGGGTCAAAATTTCGGCCAAAAACGACAGTGTTACCCTTTATGTTTTTTTTCAGGTCAAAACTTTGACATCCGATATCTCGGCTCTGGAAGGGTCTAGAGCCTCCATTTTTGCGCGCTGGTCGAAGTCTCGTGGCCCTCTGTCAGAATCCAGAGTTTCAAGAAGATCGGAGGGGGTCAAAATTTCGGCCAAAAACGACAGTGTTACCCCTTATGTTTTTTTTTTTCAGGTCAAAACTTTGACATCCGATATCTCGGCTCTGGAAGGGTCTAGAGCCTCCATTTTTGCGCGCTGGTCGAAGTCTCGTGGCCCTCTGTCAGAATCCAGAGTTTCAAGAAGATCGGAGGGGGTCAAAATTTCGGCCAAAAACGACAGTGTTACCCCTTATGTTTTTTTTCAGGTCAAAACTTTGACATCCGATATCTCGGCTCTGGAAGGGTCTAGAGCCTCCATTTTTGCGCGCTGGTCGAAGTCTCGTGGCCCTCTGTCAGAATCCAGAGTTTCAAGAAGATCGGAGGGGGTCAAAATTTCGGCCAAAAACGACAGTGTTACCCCTTATGTTTTTTTTTTTCAGGTCAAAACTTTGACATCCGATATCTCGGCTCTGGAAGGGTCTAGAGCCTCCATTTTTGCGCGCTGGTCGAAGTCTCGTGGCCCTCTGTCAGAATCCAGAGTTTCAAGAAGATCGGAGGGGGTCAAAATTTCGGCCAAAAACGACAGTGTTACCCCTTATGTTTTTTTTCAGGTCAAAACTTTGACATCCGATATCTCGGCTCTGGAAGGGTCTAGAGCCTCAATTTTTGCGCGCTGGTCGAAGTCTCGTGGCCCTCTGTCAGAATCCAGAGTTTCAAGAAGATCGGAGGGGGTCAAAATTTCGGCCAAAAACGACAGTGTTACCCCTTATGTTTTTTTTTCAGGTCAAAACTTTGACATCCGATATCTCGGCTCTGGAAGGGTCTAGAGCCTCCATTTTTGCGCGCTGGTCGAAGTCTCGTGGCCCTCTGTCAGAATCCAGAGTTTCAAGAAGATCGGAGGGGGTCAAAATTTCGGCCAAAAACGACAGTGTTACCCCTTATGTTTTTTTTCGGGTCAAAACTTTGACGTCCGATATCTCGGCTCTGGAAGGGTCTAGAGCCTCCATTTTTGCGCGCTGGTCAAAGTCTCGTGGCCCTCTTTCAGAATCCAGAGTTTCAAGAAGATCGGAGGGGGTCAAAATTTCGGCCAAAAACGACAGTGTTACCCCTTATGTTTTTTTTTCGGGTCAAAACTTTGACATCCGATATCTCGGCTCTGGAAGGGTCTAGAGCCTCCATTTTTTGCGCGCTGGTTGAAGTCTCATGGCCCTCTGTCAGAATCCAGAGTTTCAAGAAGATCGGAGGGGGTCAAAATTTCAGCCAAAAACGACAGTGTTACCCCTTATGTTTTTTTTTTCAGGTCAAAACTTTGACATCCGACATCTCGGCTCTGGAAGGGTCTAGAGCCTCCATTTTTGCGCGCTGGTCGAAGTCTCGTGGCCCTCTGTCAGAATCCAGAGTTTCAAGAAGATCGGAGGGGGTCAAAATTTCGGCCAAAAACGACAGTGTTACCCCTTGTGTTTTTTTTTTCAGGTCAAAACTTTGACATCCGATATCTCGGCTCTGGAAGGGTCTAGAGCCTCCATTTTTGCGCGCTGGTCGAAGTCTCGTGGCCCTCTGTCAGAATCCAGAGTTTCAAGAAGATCGGAGGGGGTCAAAATTTTGGCCAAAAACGACAGTGTTACCCCTTATGTTTTTTTTCAGGTCAAAACTTTGACATCCGATATCTCGGCTCTGGAAGGGTCTAGAGCCTCCATTTTTGCGCGCTGGTCGAAGTCTCGTGGCCCTCTGTCAGAATCCAGAGTTTCAAGAAGATCGGAGGGGGTCAAAATTTCGGCCAAAAACAACAGTGTTACCCCTTATGTTTTTTTTTTTCAGGTCAAAACTTTGACATCCGATATCTCGGCTCTGGAAGGGTCTAGAGCCTCCATTTTTGCGCGCTGGTCGAAGTCTCGTGGCCCTCTGTCAGAATCCAGAGTTTCAAGAAGATCGGAGGGGGTCAAAATTTCGGCCAAAAACGACAGTGTTACCCCTTATGTTTTTTTTTTCAGGTCAAAATTTGACATCCGATATCTCGGCTCTGGAAGGGTCTAGAGCCTCCATTTTTGCGCGCTGGTCGAAGTCTCGTGGCCCTCTGTCAGAATCCAGAGTTTCAAGAAGATCAGAGGGGGTCAAAATTTCGGCCAAAAACGACAGTGTTACCCCTTATGTTTTTTTTTCAAGTCAAAACTTTGACATCCGATATCTCGGCTCTGGAAGGGTCTAGAGCCTCCATTTTTGCGCGCTGGTAGAAGTCTCGTGGCCCTCTGTCAGAATCCAGAGTTTCAAGAAGATCGGAGGGGGTCAAAATTTCGGCCAAAAACGACAGTGTTACCCCTTATGTTTTTTTTTTCAGGTCAAAACTTTGACATCCGATATCTCGGCTCTGGAAGGGTCTAGAGCCTCCATTTTTGCGCGCTGGTCGAAGTCTCGTGGCCCTCTGTCAGAATCCAGAGTTTCAAGAAGATCGGAGGGGGTCAAAATTTTGGCCAAAAACGACAGTGTTACCCCTTATGTTTTTTTTTTCGGGTCAAAACTTTGACATCCGATATCTCGGCTCTGGAAGGGTCTAGAGCCTCCATTTTTGCGCGCTGGTTGAAGTCTCATGGCCCTCTGTCAGAATCCAGAGTTTCAAGAAGATCAGAGGGGGTCAAAATTTCGGCCAAAAACGACAGTGTTACCCCTTATGTTTTTTTTTTCAAGTCAAAACTTTGACATCCAATATCTCGGCTCTGGAAGGGTCTAGAGCCTCAATTTTTGCGCGCTGGTCGAAGTCTCGTGGCCCTCTGTCAGAATCCAGAGTTTCAAGAAGATCAGAGGGGGTCAAAATTTCGGCCAAAAACGACAGTGTTACCCCTTATGTTTTTTTTTCAAGTCAAAACTTTGACATCCGATATCTCGGCTCTGGAAGGGTCTAGAGCCTCCATTTTTGCGCGCTGGTTGAAGTCTCATGGCCCTCTGTCAGAGTCCAGAGTTTCAAGAAGATCAGAGGGGGTCAAAATTTCGGCCAAAAACGACAGTGTTACCCCTTATGTTTTTTTTTCAAGTCAAAACTTTGACATCCAATATCTCGGCTCTGGAAGGGTCTAGAGCCTCCATTTTTGCGCGCTGGTCGAAGTCTCGTGGCCCTCTGTCAGAATCCAGAGTTTCAAGAAGATCGGAGGGGGTCAAAATTTCAGCCAAAAACGACAGTGTTACCCCTTATGTTTTTTTTTCAGGTCAAAACTTTGACATCCGATATCTCGGCTCTGGAAGGGTCTAGAGCCTCCATTTTTGCACGCTGGTCGAAGTCTCCTGGCCCTCTGTCAGAATCCAGAGTTTCAAGAAGATCGGAGGGGGTCAAAATTTCGGCCAAAAACGACAGTGTTACCCCTTATGGTTTTTTTTTCGGGTCAAAACTTTGACATCCAATATCTCGGCTCTGGAAGGGTCTACAGCCTCCATTTTGCGTGCTGGTCGAAGTCTCGTGGCCCTCTATCAGAATCCAGAGTTTCAAGAAGATCGGAGGGGGTCAAAATTTCGGCCAAAAACGACAGTGTTACCCCTTATGTTTTTTTTCAGGTCAAAACTTTGACATCCGATATCTCGGCTCTGGAAGGGTCTAGAGCCTCCATTTTTGCGCGCTGGTCAAAGTCTCGTGGCCCTCTGTCAGAATCCAGAGTTTCAAGAAGATCGGAGGGGGTCAAAATTTCGGCCAAAAACGACAGTGTTACCCCTTATGTTTTTTTTTCAGGTCAAAACTTTGACATCCGATATCTCGGCCCTGGAAGGGTCTAGAGCCTCCATTTTTGCGCGCTGGTCGAAGTCTCGTGGCCCTCTGTCAGAATCCAGAGTTTCAGGAAGATCGGAGGGGATCAAAATTTCGGCCAAAAACGACAGTGTTACCCCTTATGTTTTTTTTTCAGGTTAAAACTTTGACATCCGATATCTCGGCTCTGGAAGGGTCTAGAGCCTCCATTTTTGCACGCTGGTCGAAGTCTCGTGGCCCTCTGTCAGAATCCAGAGTTTCAAGAAGATCAGAGGGGGTCAAAATTTCGGCCAAAAACGACAGTGTTACCCTTTATGTTTTTTTTCAGGTCAAAACTTTGACATCCGATATCTCGGCTCTGGAAGGGTCTAGAGCCTCCATTTTTGCGCGCTGGTCGAAGTCTCGTGGCCCTCTGTCAGAATCCAGAGTTTCAAGAAGATCGGAGGGGGTCAAAATTTCGGCCAAAAACGACAGTGTTACCCCTTATGTTTTTTTTTTCAGGTCAAAACTTTGACATCCGATATCTCGGCTCTGGAAGGGTCTAGAGCCTCCATTTTTGCGCGCTGGTCGAAGTCTCGTGGCCCTCTGTCAGAATCCAGAGTTTCAAGAAGATCGGAGGGGGTCAAAATTTCGGCCAAAAACGACAGTGTTACCCCTTATGTTTTTTTTTCAGGTCAAAACTTTGACATCCGATATCTCGGCTCTGGAAGGGTCTAGAGCCTCCATTTTTGCGCGCTGGTCGAAGTCTCGTGGCCCTCTGTCAGAATCCAGAGTTTCAAGAAGATCGGAGGGGGTCAAAATTTCGTCCAAAAACAACAGTGTTACCCCTTATGTTTTTTTTCAGGTCAAAACTCTGACATCCGATATCTCGGCTCTGGAAGGGTCTAGAGCCTCCATTTTTGCGCGCTGGTCGAAGTCTCGTGGCCCTCTGTCAGAATCCAGAGTTTCAAGAAGATCGGAGGGGGTCAAATTTTCGGCCAAAAACGACAGTGTTACCCCTTATGTTTTTTTTCAGGTCAAAACTTTGACATCCGATATCTCGGCTCTGGAAGGGTCTAGAGCCTCCATTTTTGCGCGCTGGTCGAAGTCTCGTGGCCCTCTGTCAGAATCCAGAGTTTCAAGAAGATCGGAGGGGGTCAAAATTTCGGCCAAAAACGACAGGGTTACCCCTTATGTTTTTTTTTTCAGGTCAAAACTTTGACATCCGATATCTCGGCTCTGGAAGGGTCTAGAGCCTCCATTTTTGCGCGCTGGTCGAAGTCTCGTGGCCCTCTGTCAGAATCCAGAGTTTCAAGAAGATCGGAGGGGGTCAAAATTTCGGCCAAAAACGACAGTGTTACCCCTTATGTTTTTTTTTTCAGGTCAAAACTTTGACATCCGATATCTCGGCTCTGGAAGGGTCTAGAGCCTCCATTTTTGCGCGCTGGTCGAAGTCTCGTGGCCCTCTGTCAGAATCCAGAGCTTCAAGAAGATCGGAGGTGGTCAAAATTTCGGCCAAAAACGACAGTGTTACCCCTTATGTTTTTTTTTCAGGTCAAATCTTTGACATCCGATATCTCGGCTCTGGAAGGGTCTAGAGCCTCCATTTTTGCGTGCTGGTCGAAGTCTCGTGGCCCTCTGTCAGAATCCAGAGTTTCAAGAAGATCGGAGGGGGTCAAAATTTCGGCCAAAAACGACAGTGTTACCCCTTATGTTTTTTTTTTTCGGGTCAAAACTTTGACATCCGATATCTCGGCTCTGGAAGGGTCTAGAGCCTCCATTTTTGCGCGCTGGTCGAAGTCTCGTGGCCCTCTGTCAGAATCCAGAGTTTCAAGAAGATCGGAGGGGGTCAAAATTTCGGCCAAAAACAACAGTGTTACCCTTTATGTTTTTTTTTTCAGGTCAAAACTTTGACATCCGATATCTCGGCTCTGGAAGGGTCTAGAGCCTCCATTTTTGCGCGCTGGTCGAACTCTCGTGGCCCTCTGTCAGAATCCAGAGTTTCAAGAAGATCGGAGGGGGTCAAAATTTCGGACAAAAACGACAGTGTTACCCCTTATGTTTTTTTTCAGGTCAAAACTTTGACATCCGATATCTCGGCTCTGGAAGGGTCTAGAGCCTCCATTTTTGCACGCTGGTCGAAGTCTCCTGGCCCTCTGTCAGAATCCAGAGTTTCAAGAAGATCGGAGGGGGTCAAAATTTCGGCCAAAAACGACAGTGTTACCCCTTATGGTTTTTTTTTCGGGTCAAAACTTTGACATCCAATATCTCGGCTCTGGAAGGGTCTAGAGCCTCCATTTTGCGTGCTGGTCGAAGTCTCGTGGCCCTCTATCAGAATCCAGAGTTTCAAGAAGATCGGAGGGGGTCAAAATTTCGGCCAAAAACGACAGTGTTACCCCTTATGTTTTTTTTTCAGGTCAAAACTTTGACATCCGATATCTCGGCTCTGGAAGGGTCTAGAGCCTCCATTTTTGCGCGCTGGTCGAAGTCTCGTGGCCCTCTGTCAGAATCCAGAGTTTCAAGAAGATCGGAGGGGGTCAAAATTTCGGCCAAAAACGACAGTGTTACCCCTTATGTTTTTTTTTCAGGTCAAAACTTTGACATCCGATATCTCGGCCCTGGAAGGGTCTAGAGCCTCCATTTTTGCGCGCTGGTCGAAGTCTCGTGGCCCTCTGTCAGAATCCAGAGTTTCAGGAAGATCGGAGGGGATCAAAATTTCGGCCAAAAACGACAGTGTTACCCCTTATGTTTTTTTTTCAGGTTAAAACTTTGACATCCGATATCTCGGCTCTGGAAGGGTCTAGAGCCTCCATTTTTGCACGCTGGTCGAAGTCTCGTGGCCCTCTGTCAGAATCCAGAGTTTCAAGAAGATCAGAGGGGGTCAAAATTTCGGCCAAAAACGACAGTGTTACCCTTTATGTTTTTTTTCAGGTCAAAACTTTGACATCCGATATCTCGGCTCTGGAAGGGTCTAGAGCCTCCATTTTTGCGCGCTGGTCGAAGTCTCGTGGCCCTCTGTCAGAATCCAGAGTTTCAAGAAGATCGGAGGGGGTCAAAATTTCGGCCAAAAACGACAGTGTTACCCCTTATGTTTTTTTTTTCAGGTCAAAACTTTGACATCCGATATCTCGGCTCTGGAAGGGTCTAGAGCCTCCATTTTTGCGCGCTGGTCGAAGTCTCGTGGCCCTCTGTCAGAATCCAGAGTTTCAAGAAGATCGGAGGGGGTCAAAATTTCGGCCAAAAACGACAGTGTTACCCCTTATGTTTTTTTTCAGGTCAAAACTTTGACATCCGATATCTCGGCTCTGGAAGGGTCTAGAGCCTCCATTTTTGCACGCTGGTCGAAGTCTCGTGGCCCTCTGTCAGAATCCAGAGTTTCAAGAAGATCGGAGGGGGTCAAAATTTCGGCCAAAAACGACAGTGTTACCCCTTATGTTTTTTTTTTTCAGGTCAAAACTTTGACATCCGATATCTCGGCTCTGGAAGGGTCTAGAGCCTACATTTTTGCGCGCTGGTCGAAGTCTCGTGGCCCTCTGTCAGAATCCAGAGTTTCAAGAAGATCGGAGGGGGTCAAAATTTCGGCCAAAAACGACAGTGTTACCCCTTATGTTTTTTTTCAGGTCAAAACTTTGACATCCGATATCTCGGCTCTGGAAGGGTCTAGAGCCTCAATTTTTGCGCGCTGGTCGAAGTCTCGTGGCCCTCTGTCAGAATCCAGAGTTTCAAGAAGATCGGAGGGGGTCAAAATTTCGGCCAAAAACGACAGTGTTACCCCTTATGTTTTTTTTTCAGGTCAAAACTTTGACATCCGATATCTCGGCTCTGGAAGGGTCTAGAGCCTCCATTTTTGCGCGCTGGTCGAAGTCTCGTGGCCCTCTGTCAGAATCCAGAGCTTCAAGAAGATCGGAGGGGTCAAAATTTCGGCCAAAAACGACAGTGTTACCCCTTATGTTTTTTTTTCAGGTCAAAACTTTGACATCCGATATCTCGGCTCTGGAAGGGTCTAGAGCCTCCATTTTTGCGCGCTGGTCGAAGTCTCGTGGCCCTCTGTCAGAATCCAGAGTTTCAAGAAGATCGGAGGGGGTCAAAATTTCGGCCAAAAACGACAGTGTTACCCCTTATGTTTTTTTTTCGGGTCAAAACTTTGACGTCCGATATCTCGGCTCTGGAAGGGTCTAGAGCCTCCATTTTTGCGCGCTGGTCAAAGTCTCGTGGCCCTCTTTCAGAATCCAGAGTTTCAAGAAGATCGGAGGGGGTCAAAATTTCGGCCAAAAACGACAGTGTTACCCCTTATGTTTTTTTTTCGGGTCAAAACTTTGACATCCGATATCTCGGCTCTGGAAGGGTCTAGAGCCTCCATTTTTTGCGCGCTGGTTGAAGTCTCATGGCCCTCTGTCAGAATCCAGAGTTTCAAGAAGATCGGAGGGGGTCAAAATTTCAGCCAAAAACGACAGTGTTACCCCTTATGTTTTTTTTTTCAGGTCAAAACTTTGACATCCGACATCTCGGCTCTGGAAGGGTCTAGAGCCTCCATTTTTGCGCGCTGGTCGAAGTCTCGTGGCCCTCTGTCAGAATCCAGAGTTTCAAGAAGATCGGAGGGGGTCAAAATTTCGGCCAAAAACGACAGTGTTACCCCTTGTGTTTTTTTTTCAGGTCAAAACTTTGACATCCGATATCTCGGCTCTGGAAGGGTCTAGAGCCTCCATTTTTGCGCGCTGGTCGAAGTCTCGTGGCCCTCTGTCAGAATCCAGAGTTTCAAGAAGATCGGAGGGGGTCAAAATTTTGGCCAAAAACGACAGTGTTACCCCTTATGTTTTTTTTCAGGTCAAAACTTTGACATCCGATATCTCGGCTCTGGAAGGGTCTAGAGCCTCCATTTTTGCGCGCTGGTCGAAGTCTCGTGGCCCTCTGTCAGAATCCAGAGTTTCAAGAAGATCGGAGGGGGTCAAAATTTCGGCCAAAAACAACAGTGTTACCCCTTATGTTTTTTTTTTTCAGGTCAAAACTTTGACATCCGATATCTCGGCTCTGGAAGGGTCTAGAGCCTCCATTTTTGCGCGCTGGTCGAAGTCTCGTGGCCCTCTGTCAGAATCCAGAGTTTCAAGAAGATCGGAGGGGGTCAAAATTTCGGCCAAAAACGACAGTGTTACCCCTTATGTTTTTTTTTTCAGGTCAAAATTTGACATCCGATATCTCGGCTCTGGAAGGGTCTAGAGCCTCCATTTTTGCGCGCTGGTCGAAGTCTCGTGGCCCTCTGTCAGAATCCAGAGTTTCAAGAAGATCAGAGGGGGTCAAAATTTCGGCCAAAAACGACAGTGTTACCCCTTATGTTTTTTTTTCAAGTCAAAACTTTGACATCCGATATCTCGGCTCTGGAAGGGTCTAGAGCCTCCATTTTTGCGCGCTGGTAGAAGTCTCGTGGCCCTCTGTCAGAATCCAGAGTTTCAAGAAGATCGGAGGGGGTCAAAATTTCGGCCAAAAACGACAGTGTTACCCCTTATGTTTTTTTTTTCAGGTCAAAACTTTGACATCCGATATCTCGGCTCTGGAAGGGTCTAGAGCCTCCATTTTTGCGCGCTGGTCGAAGTCTCGTGGCCCTCTGTCAGAATCCAGAGTTTCAAGAAGATCGGAGGGGGTCAAAATTTTGGCCAAAAACGACAGTGTTACCCCTTATGTTTTTTTTTTCGGGTCAAAACTTTGACATCCGATATCTCGGCTCTGGAAGGGTCTAGAGCCTCCATTTTTGCGCGCTGGTTGAAGTCTCATGGCCCTCTGTCAGAATCCAGAGTTTCAAGAAGATCAGAGGGGGTCAAAATTTCGGCCAAAAACGACAGTGTTACCCCTTATGTTTTTTTTTTCAAGTCAAAACTTTGACATCCAATATCTCGGCTCTGGAAGGGTCTAGAGCCTCAATTTTTGCGCGCTGGTCGAAGTCTCGTGGCCCTCTGTCAGAATCCAGAGTTTCAAGAAGATCAGAGGGGGTCAAAATTTCGGCCAAAAACGACAGTGTTACCCCTTATGTTTTTTTTTCAAGTCAAAACTTTGACATCCGATATCTCGGCTCTGGAAGGGTCTAGAGCCTCCATTTTTGCGCGCTGGTTGAAGTCTCATGGCCCTCTGTCAGAGTCCAGAGTTTCAAGAAGATCAGAGGGGGTCAAAATTTCGGCCAAAAACGACAGTGTTACCCCTTATGTTTTTTTTTCAAGTCAAAACTTTGACATCCAATATCTCGGCTCTGGAAGGGTCTAGAGCCTCCATTTTTGCGCGCTGGTCGAAGTCTCGTGGCCCTCTGTCAGAATCCAGAGTTTCAAGAAGATCGGAGGGGGTCAAAATTTCAGCCAAAAACGACAGTGTTACCCCTTATGTTTTTTTTTCAGGTCAAAACTTTGACATCCGATATCTCGGCTCTGGAAGGGTCTAGAGCCTCCATTTTTGCACGCTGGTCGAAGTCTCCTGGCCCTCTGTCAGAATCCAGAGTTTCAAGAAGATCGGAGGGGGTCAAAATTTCGGCCAAAAACGACAGTGTTACCCCTTATGGTTTTTTTTTCGGGTCAAAACTTTGACATCCAATATCTCGGCTCTGGAAGGGTCTACAGCCTCCATTTTGCGTGCTGGTCGAAGTCTCGTGGCCCTCTATCAGAATCCAGAGTTTCAAGAAGATCGGAGGGGGTCAAAATTTCGGCCAAAAACGACAGTGTTACCCCTTATGTTTTTTTTCAGGTCAAAACTTTGACATCCGATATCTCGGCTCTGGAAGGGTCTAGAGCCTCCATTTTTGCGCGCTGGTCAAAGTCTCGTGGCCCTCTGTCAGAATCCAGAGTTTCAAGAAGATCGGAGGGGGTCAAAATTTCGGCCAAAAACGACAGTGTTACCCCTTATGTTTTTTTTTCAGGTCAAAACTTTGACATCCGATATCTCGGCCCTGGAAGGGTCTAGAGCCTCCATTTTTGCGCGCTGGTCGAAGTCTCGTGGCCCTCTGTCAGAATCCAGAGTTTCAGGAAGATCGGAGGGGATCAAAATTTCGGCCAAAAACGACAGTGTTACCCCTTATGTTTTTTTTTCAGGTTAAAACTTTGACATCCGATATCTCGGCTCTGGAAGGGTCTAGAGCCTCCATTTTTGCACGCTGGTCGAAGTCTCGTGGCCCTCTGTCAGAATCCAGAGTTTCAAGAAGATCAGAGGGGGTCAAAATTTCGGCCAAAAACGACAGTGTTACCCTTTATGTTTTTTTTCAGGTCAAAACTTTGACATCCGATATCTCGGCTCTGGAAGGGTCTAGAGCCTCCATTTTTGCGCGCTGGTCGAAGTCTCGTGGCCCTCTGTCAGAATCCAGAGTTTCAAGAAGATCGGAGGGGGTCAAAATTTCGGCCAAAAACGACAGTGTTACCCCTTATGTTTTTTTTTTCAGGTCAAAACTTTGACATCCGATATCTCGGCTCTGGAAGGGTCTAGAGCCTCCATTTTTGCGCGCTGGTCGAAGTCTCGTGGCCCTCTGTCAGAATCCAGAGTTTCAAGAAGATCGGAGGGGGTCAAAATTTCGGCCAAAAACGACAGTGTTACCCCTTATGTTTTTTTTTCAGGTCAAAACTTTGACATCCGATATCTCGGCTCTGGAAGGGTCTAGAGCCTCCATTTTTGCGCGCTGGTCGAAGTCTCGTGGCCCTCTGTCAGAATCCAGAGTTTCAAGAAGATCGGAGGGGGTCAAAATTTCGGCCAAAAACGACAGTGTTACCCCTTATGTTTTTTTTTTTCAGGTCAAAACTTTGACATCCGATATCTCGGCTCTGGAAGGGTCTAGAGCCTCCATTTTTGCGCGCTGGTCGAAGTCTCGTGGCCCTCTGTCAGAATCCAGAGTTTCAAGAAGATCGGAGGGGGTCAAAATTTCGGCCAAAAATGACAGTGTTACCCCTTATGTTTTTTTTCAGGTCAAAACTTTGACATCCGATATCTCGGCTCTGGAAGGGTCTAGAGCCTCAATTTTTGCGCGCTGGTCGAAGTCTCGTGGCCCTCTGTCAGAATCCAGAGTTTCAAGAAGATCGGAGGGGGTCAAAATTTCGGCCAAAAACGACAGTGTTACCCCTTATGTTTTTTTTTCAGGTCAAAACTTTGACATCCGATATCTCGGCTCTGGAAGGGTCTAGAGCCTCCATTTTTGCGCGCTGGTCGAAGTCTCGTGGCCCTCTGTCAGAATCCAGAGTTTCAAGAAGATCGGAGGGGGTCAAAATTTCGGCCAAAAACGACAGTGTTACCCCTTATGTTTTTTTTTCGGGTCAAAACTTTGACGTCCGATATCTCGGCTCTGGAAGGGTCTAGAGCCTCCATTTTTGCGCGCTGGTCAAAGTCTCGTGGCCCTCTGTCAGAATCCAGAGTTTCAAGAAGATCGGAGGGGGTCAAAATTTCGGCCAAAAACGACAGTGTTACCCCTTATGTTTTTTTTTCGGGTCAAAACTTTGACATCCGATATCTCGGCTCTGGAAGGGTCTAGAGCCTCCATTTTTTGCGCGCTGGTTGAAGTCTCATGGCCCTCTGTCAGAATCCAGAGTTTCAAGAAGATCGGAGGGGGTCAAAATTTCAGCCAAAAACGACAGTGTTACCCCTTATGTTTTTTTTTCAGGTCAAAACTTTGACATCCGACATCTCGGCTCTGGAAGGGTCTAGAGCCTCCATTTTTGCGCGCTGGTCGAAGTCTCGTGGCCCTCTGTCAGAATCCAGAGTTTCAAGAAGATCGGAGGGGGTCAAAATTTCGGCCAAAAACGACAGTGTTACCCCTTATGTTTTTTTTTTCAGGTCAAAACTTTGACATCCGATATCTCGGCTCTGGAAGGGTCTAGAGCCTCCATTTTTGCGCGCTGGTCGAAGTCTCGTGGCCCTCTGTCAGAATCCAGAGTTTCAAGAAGATCGGAGGGGGTCAAAATTTTGGCCAAAAACGACAGTGTTACCCCTTATGTTTTTTTTCAGGTCAAAACTTTGACATCCGATATCTCGGCTCTGGAAGGGTCTAGAGCCTCCATTTTTGCGCGCTGGTCGAAGTCTCGTGGCCCTCTGTCAGAATCCAGAGTTTCAAGAAGATCGGAGGGGGTCAAAATTTCGGCCAAAAACAACAGTGTTACCCCTTATGTTTTTTTTTTCAGGTCAAAACTTTGACATCCGATATCTCGGCTCTGGAAGGGTCTAGAGCCTCCATTTTTGCGCGCTGGTCGAAGTCTCGTGGCCCTCTGTCAGAATCCAGAGTTTCAAGAAGATCAGAGGGGGTCAAAATTTCGGCCAAAAACGACAGTGTTACCCCTTATGTTTTTTTTTCAAGTCAAAACTTTGACATCCGATATCTCGGCTCTGGAAGGGTCTAGAGCCTCCATTTTTGCGCGCTGGTAGAATTCTCGTGGCCCTCTGTCAGAATCCAGAGTTTCAAGAAGATCGGAGGGGGTCAAAATTTCGGCCAAAAACGACAGTGTTACCCCTTATGTTTTTTTTTTTCAGGTCAAAACTTTGACATCCGATATCTCGGCTCTGGAAGGGTCTAGAGCCTCCATTTTTGCGCGCTGGTCGAAGTCTCGTGGCCCTCTGTCAGAATCCAGAGTTTCAAGAAGATCGGAGGGGGTCAAAATTTTGGCCAAAAACGACAGTGTTACCCCTTATGTTTTTTTTTCGGGTCAAAACTTTGACATCCGATATCTCGGCTCTGGAAGGGTCTAGAGCCTCCATTTTTGCGCGCTGGTTGAAGTCTCATGGCCCTCTGTCAGAATCCAGAGTTTCAAGAAGATCAGAGGGGGTCAAAATTTCGGCCAAAAACGACAGTGTTACCCCTTATGTTTTTTTTTCAAGTCAAAACTTTGACATCCAATATCTCGGCTCTGGAAGGGTCTAGAGCCTCAATTTTTGCGCGCTGGTCGAAGTCTCGTGGCCCTCTGTCAGAATCCAGAGTTTCAAGAAGATCAGAGGGGGTCAAAATTTCGGCCAAAAACGACAGTGTTACCCCTTATGTTTTTTTTCAAGTCAAAACTTTGACATCCGATATCTCGGCTCTGGAAGGGTCTAGAGCCTCCATTTTTGCGCGCTGGTTGAAGTCTCATGGCCCTCTGTCAGAGTCCAGAGTTTCAAGAAGATCAGAGGGGGTCAAAATTTCGGCCAAAAACGACAGTGTTACCCCTTATGTTTTTTTTTCAAGTCAAAACTTTGACATCCAATATCTCGGCTCTGGAAGGGTCTAGAGCCTCCATTTTTGCGCGCTGGTCGAAGTCTCGTGGCCCTCTGTCAGAATCCAGAGTTTCAAGAAGATCGGAGGGGGTCAAAATTTCAGCCAAAAACGACAGTGTTACCCCTTATGTTTTTTTTTCAGGTCAAAACTTTGACATCCGATATCTCGGCTCTGGAAGGGTCTAGAGCCTCCATTTTTGCGCGCTGGTCGAAGTCTCGTGGCCCTCTGTCAGAATCCAGAGTTTCAAGAAGATCGGAGGGGGTCAAAATTTCGGCCAAAAAACGACAGTGTTACCCCTTATGTTTTTTTTTCAGGTCAAAACTTTGACATCCGATATCTCGGCTCTGGAAGGGTCTAGAGCCTCCATTTTTGCGCGCTGGTCGAAGTCTCGTGGCCCTCTGTCAGAATCCAGAGTTTCAAGAAGATCGGAGGGGGTCAAAATTTCGGCCAAAAACGACAGTGTTACCCCTTATGTTTTTTTTTCGGGTCAAAACTTTGACGTCCGATATCTCGGCTCTGGAAGGGTCTAGAGCCTCCATTTTTGCGTGCTGGTCAAAGTCTCGTGGCCCTCTGTCAGAATCCAGAGTTTCAAGAAGATCGGAGGGGGTCAAAATTTCGGCCAAAAACGACAGTGTTACCCCTTATGTTTTTTTTTCAGGTCAAAACTTTGACATCCGATATCTCGGCTCTGGAAGGGTCTAGAGCCTCCATTTTTGCGCGCTGGTCGAAGTCTCGTGGCCCTCTGTCAGAATCCAGAGTTTCAAGAAGATCGGAGGGGGTCAAAATTTCGGCCAAAAACGACAGTGTTACCCCTTATGTTTTTTTTTTCAGGTCAAAACTTTGACATCCGATATCTCGGCTCTGGAAGGGTCTAGAGCCTCCATTTTTGCGCGCTGGTCGAAGTCTCGTGGCCCTCTGTCAGAATCCAGAGTTTCAAGAAGATCGGAGGGGGTCAAAATTTCAGCCAAAAACGACAGTGTTACCCCTTATGTTTTTTTTTTCAGGTCAAAACTTTGACATCCGATATCTCGGCTCTGGAAGGGTCTAGAGCCTCCATTTTTGCGCGCTGGTCGAAGTCTCATGGCCCTCTGTCAGAATCCAGAGTTTCAAGAAGATCGGAGGGGGTCAAAATTTCGGCCAAAAACGACAGTGTTACCCCTTATGTTTTTTTTTCAGGTCAAAACTTTGACATCCGATATCTCGGCTCTGGAAGGGTCTAGAGCCTCAATTTTTGCGCGCTGGTCGAAGTCTCGTGGCCCTCTGTCAGAATCCAGAGTTTCAAGAAGATCAGAGGGGGTCAAAATTTCGGCCAAAAACGACAGTGTTACCCCTTATGTTTTTTTTTCAAGTCAAAACTTTGACATCCGATATCTCGGCTCTGGAAGGGTCTAGAGCCTCCATTTTTGCGCGCTGGTAGAAGTCTCGTGGCCCTCTGTCAGAATCCAGAGTTTCAAGAAGATCGGAGGGGGTCAAAATTTCGGCCAAAAACGACAGTGTTACCCCTTATGTTTTTTTTTTCAGGTCAAAACTTTGACATCCGATATCTCGGCTCTGGAAGGGTCTAGAGCCTCCATTTTTGCGCGCTGGTCGAAGTCTCGTGGCCCTCTGTCAGAATCCAGAGTTTCAAGAAGATCGGAGGGGGTCAAAATTTCGGCCAAAAAACGACAGTGTTACCCCTTATGTTTTTTTTTCAGGTCAAAACTTTGACATCCGATATCTCGGCTCTGGAAGGGTCTAGAGCCTCCATTTTTGCGCGCTGGTCGAAGTCTCGTGGCCCTCTGTCAGAATCCAGAGTTTCAAGAAGATCGGAGGGGGTCAAAATTTCGGCCAAAAACGACAGTGTTACCCCTTATGTTTTTTTTTTCAGGTCAAAACTTTGACATCCGATATCTCGGCTCTGGAAGGGTCTAGAGCCTCCATTTTTGCGCGCTGGTCGAAGTCTCGTGGCCCTCTGTCAGAATCCAGAGTTTCAAGAAGATCGGAGGGGGTCAAAATTTTGGCCAAAAACGACAGTGTTACCCCTTATGTTTTTTTTCAGGTCAAAACTTTGACATCCGATATCTCGGCTCTGGAAGGGTCTAGAGCCTCCATTTTTGCGCGCTGGTCGAAGTCTCGTGGCCCTCTGTCAGAATCCAGAGTTTCAAGAAGATCGGAGGGGGTCAAAATTTCGGCCAAAAACAACAGTGTTACCCCTTATGTTTTTTTTTTCAGGTCAAAACTTTGACATCCGATATCTCGGCTCTGGAAGGGTCTAGAGCCTCCATTTTTGCGCGCTGGTCGAAGTCTCGTGGCCCTCTGTCAGAATCCAGAGTTTCAAGAAGATCAGAGGGGGTCAAAATTTCGGCCAAAAACGACAGTGTTACCCCTTATGTTTTTTTTTCAAGTCAAAACTTTGACATCCGATATCTCGGCTCTGGAAGGGTCTAGAGCCTCCATTTTTGCGCGCTGGTAGAATTCTCGTGGCCCTCTGTCAGAATCCAGAGTTTCAAGAAGATCGGAGGGGGTCAAAATTTCGGCCAAAAACGACAGTGTTACCCCTTATGTTTTTTTTTTTCAGGTCAAAACTTTGACATCCGATATCTCGGCTCTGGAAGGGTCTAGAGCCTCCATTTTTGCGCGCTGGTCGAAGTCTCGTGGCCCTCTGTCAGAATCCAGAGTTTCAAGAAGATCGGAGGGGGTCAAAATTTTGGCCAAAAACGACAGTGTTACCCCTTATGTTTTTTTTTCGGGTCAAAACTTTGACATCCGATATCTCGGCTCTGGAAGGGTCTAGAGCCTCCATTTTTGCGCGCTGGTTGAAGTCTCATGGCCCTCTGTCAGAATCCAGAGTTTCAAGAAGATCAGAGGGGGTCAAAATTTCGGCCAAAAACGACAGTGTTACCCCTTATGTTTTTTTTTCAAGTCAAAACTTTGACATCCAATATCTCGGCTCTGGAAGGGTCTAGAGCCTCAATTTTTGCGCGCTGGTCGAAGTCTCGTGGCCCTCTGTCAGAATCCAGAGTTTCAAGAAGATCAGAGGGGGTCAAAATTTCGGCCAAAAACGACAGTGTTACCCCTTATGTTTTTTTTTCAAGTCAAAACTTTGACATCCGATATCTCGGCTCTGGAAGGGTCTAGAGCCTCCATTTTTGCGCGCTGGTTGAAGTCTCATGGCCCTCTGTCAGAGTCCAGAGTTTCAAGAAGATCAGAGGGGGTCAAAATTTCGGCAAAAAACGACAGTGTTACCCCTTATGTTTTTTTTTCAAGTCAAAACTTTGACATCCAATATCTCGGCTCTGGAAGGGTCTAGAGCCTCCATTTTTGCGCGCTGGTCGAAGTCTCGTGGCCCTCTGTCAGAATCCAGAGTTTCAAGAAGATCGGAGGGGGTCAAAATTTCAGCCAAAAACGACAGTGTTACCCCTTATGTTTTTTTTTCAGGTCAAAACTTTGACATCCGATATCTCGGCTCTGGAAGGGTCTAGAGCCTCCATTTTTGCGCGCTGGTCGAAGTCTCGTGGCCCTCTGTCAGAATCCAGAGTTTCAAGAAGATCGGAGGGGGTCAAAATTTCGGCCAAAAAACGACAGTGTTACCCCTTATGTTTTTTTTTCAGGTCAAAACTTTGACATCCGATATCTCGGCTCTGGAAGGGTCTAGAGCCTCCATTTTTGCGCGCTGGTCGAAGTCTCGTGGCCCTCTGTCAGAATCCAGAGTTTCAAGAAGATCGGAGGGGGTCAAAATTTCGGCCAAAAACGACAGTGTTACCCCTTATGTTTTTTTTTCGGGTCAAAACTTTGACGTCCGATATCTCGGCTCTGGAAGGGTCTAGAGCCTCCATTTTTGCGTGCTGGTCAAAGTCTCGTGGCCCTCTGTCAGAATCCAGAGTTTCAAGAAGATCGGAGGGGGTCAAAATTTCGGCCAAAAACGACAGTGTTACCCCTTATGTTTTTTTTTCAGGTCAAAACTTTGACATCCGATATCTCGGCTCTGGAAGGGTCTAGAGCCTCCATTTTTGCGCGCTGGTCGAAGTCTCGTGGCCCTCTGTCAGAATCCAGAGTTTCAAGAAGATCGGAGGGGGTCAAAATTTCAGCCAAAAACGACAGTGTTACCCCTTATGTTTTTTTTTTCAGGTCAAAACTTTGACATCCGATATCTCGGCTCTGGAAGGGTCTAGAGCCTCCATTTTTGCGCGCTGGTCGAAGTCTCATGGCCCTCTGTCAGAATCCAGAGTTTCAAGAAGATCGGAGGGGGTCAAAATTTCGGCCAAAAACGACAGTGTTACCCCTTATGTTTTTTTTTCAGGTCAAAACTTTGACATCCGATATCTCGGCTCTGGAAGGGTCTAGAGCCTCAATTTTTGCGCGCTGGTCGAAGTCTCGTGGCCCTCTGTCAGAATCCAGAGTTTCAAGAAGATCAGAGGGGGTCAAAATTTCGGCCAAAAACGACAGTGTTACCCCTTATGTTTTTTTTTCAAGTCAAAACTTTGACATCCGATATCTCGGCTCTGGAAGGGTCTAGAGCCTCCATTTTTGCGCGCTGGTAGAAGTCTCGTGGCCCTCTGTCAGAATCCAGAGTTTCAAGAAGATCGGAGGGGGTCAAAATTTCGGCCAAAAACGACAGTGTTACCCCTTATGTTTTTTTTTTCAGGTCAAAACTTTGACATCCGATATCTCGGCTCTGGAAGGGTCTAGAGCCTCCATTTTTGCGCGCTGGTCGAAGTCTCGTGGCCCTCTGTCAGAATCCAGAGTTTCAAGAAGATCGGAGGGGGTCAAAATTTCGGCCAAAAAACGACAGTGTTACCCCTTATGTTTTTTTTTCAGGTCAAAACTTTGACATCCGATATCTCGGCTCTGGAAGGGTCTAGAGCCTCCATTTTTGCGCGCTGGTCGAAGTCTCGTGGCCCTCTGTCAGAATCCAGAGTTTCAAGAAGATCGGAGGGGGTCAAAATTTCGGCCAAAAACGACAGTGTTACCCCTTATGTTTTTTTTTTTCAGGTCAAAACTTTGACATCCGATATCTCGGCTCTGGAAGGGTCTAGAGCCTCCATTTTTGCGCGCTGGTCGAAGTCTCGTGGCCCTCTGTCAGAATCCAGAGTTTCAAGAAGATCGGAGGGGGTCAAAATTTCGGCCAAAAACGACAGTGTTACCCCTTATGTTTTTTTTCAGGTCAAAACTTTGACATCCGATATCTCGGCTCTGGAAGGGTCTAGAGCCTCAATTTTTGCGCGCTGGTCGAAGTCTCGTGGCCCTCTGTCAGAATCCAGAGTTTCAAGAAGATCGGAGGGGGTCAAAATTTCGGCCAAAAACGACAGTGTTACCCCTTATGTTTTTTTTTCAGGTCAAAACTTTGACATCCGATATCTCGGCTCTGGAAGGGTCTAGAGCCTCCATTTTTGCGCGCTGGTCGAAGTCTCGTGGCCCTCTGTCAGAATCCAGAGCTTCAAGAAGATCGGAGGGGTCAAAATTTCGGCCAAAAACGACAGTGTTACCCCTTATGTTTTTTTTTCAGGTCAAAACTTTGACATCCGATATCTCGGCTCTGGAAGGGTCTAGAGCCTCCATTTTTGCGCGCTGGTCGAAGTCTCGTGGCCCTCTGTCAGAATCCAGAGTTTCAAGAAGATCGGAGGGGGTCAAAATTTCGGCCAAAAACGACAGTGTTACCCCTTATGTTTTTTTTTCGGGTCAAAACTTTGACGTCCGATATCTCGGCTCTGGAAGGGTCTAGAGCCTCCATTTTTGCGCGCTGGTCAAAGTCTCGTGGCCCTCTGTCAGAATCCAGAGTTTCAAGAAGATCGGAGGGGGTCAAAATTTCGGCCAAAAACGACAGTGTTACCCCTTATGTTTTTTTTTTCGGGTCAAAACTTTGACATCCGATATCTCGGCTCTGGAAGGGTCTAGAGCCTCCATTTTTGCGCGCTGGTCGAAGTCTCGTGGCCCTCTGTCAGAATCCAGAGTTTCAAGAAGATCGGAGGGGGTCAAAATTTCAGCCAAAAACGACAGTGTTACCCCTTATGTTTTTTTTTCAGGTCAAAACTTTGACATCCGACATCTCGGCTCTGGAAGGGTCTAGAGCCTCCATTTTTGCGCGCTGGTCGAAGTCTCGTGGCCCTCTGTCAGAATCCAGAGTTTCAAGAAGATCGGAGGGGGTCAAAATTTCGGCCAAAAACGACAGTGTTACCCCTTGTGTTTTTTTTTCAGGTCAAAACTTTGACATCCGATATCTCGGCTCTGGAAGGGTCTAGAGCCTCCATTTTTGCGCGCTGGTCGAAGTCTCGTGGCCCTCTGTCAGAATCCAGAGTTTCAAGAAGATCGGAGGGGGTCAAAATTTTGGCCAAAAACGACAGTGTTACCCCTTATGTTTTTTTTCAGGTCAAAACTTTGACATCCGATATCTCGGCTCTGGAAGGGTCTAGAGCCTCCATTTTTGCGCGCTGGTCGAAGTCTCGTGGCCCTCTGTCAGAATCCAGAGTTTCAAGAAGATCGGAGGGGGTCAAAATTTCGGCCAAAAACAACAGTGTTACCCCTTATGTTTTTTTTTTTCAGGTCAAAACTTTGACATCCGATATCTCGGCTCTGGAAGGGTCTAGAGCCTCCATTTTTGCGCGCTGGTCGAAGTCTCGTGGCCCTCTGTCAGAATCCAGAGTTTCAAGAAGATCGGAGGGGGTCAAAATTTCGGCCAAAAACGACAGTGTTACCCCTTATGTTTTTTTTTTTTCAGGTCAAAATTTGACATCCGATATCTCGGCTCTGGAAGGGTCTAGAGCCTCCATTTTTGCGCGCTGGTCGAAGTCTCGTGGCCCTCTGTCAGAATCCAGAGTTTCAAGAAGATCAGAGGGGGTCAAAATTTCGGCCAAAAACGACAGTGTTACCCCTTATGTTTTTTTTTCAAGTCAAAACTTTGACATCCGATATCTCGGCTCTGGAAGGGTCTAGAGCCTCCATTTTTGCGCGCTGGTAGAAGTCTCGTGGCCCTCTGTCAGAATCCAGAGTTTCAAGAAGATCGGAGGGGGTCAAAATTTCGGCCAAAAACGACAGTGTTACCCCTTATGTTTTTTTTTTCAGGTCAAAACTTTGACATCCGATATCTCGGCTCTGGAAGGGTCTAGAGCCTCCATTTTTGCGCGCTGGTCGAAGTCTCGTGGCCCTCTGTCAGAATCCAGAGTTTCAAGAAGATCGGAGGGGGTCAAAATTTTGGCCAAAAACGACAGTGTTACCCCTTATGTTTTTTTTTTCGGGTCAAAACTTTGACATCCGATATCTCGGCTCTGGAAGGGTCTAGAGCCTCCATTTTTGCGCGCTGGTTGAAGTCTCATGGCCCTCTGTCAGAATCCAGAGTTTCAAGAAGATCAGAGGGGGTCAAAATTTCGGCCAAAAACGACAGTGTTACCCCTTATGTTTTTTTTTTTCAAGTCAAAACTTTGACATCCAATATCTCGGCTCTGGAAGGTTCTAGAGCCTCAATTTTTGCGCGCTGGTCGAAGTCTCGTGGCCCTCTGTCAGAATCCAGAGTTTCAAGAAGATCAGAGGGGGTCAAAATTTCGGCCAAAAACGACAGTGTTACCCCTTATGTTTTTTTTTCAAGTCAAAACTTTGACATCCGATATCTCGGCTCTGGAAGGGTCTAGAGCCTCCATTTTTGCGCGCTGGTTGAAGTCTCATGGCCCTCTGTCAGAGTCCAGAGTTTCAAGAAGATCAGAGGGGGTCAAAATTTTGGCCAAAAACGACAGTGTTACCCCTTATGTTTTTTTTCAAGTCAAAACTTTGACATCCAATATCTCGGCTCTGGAAGGGTCTAGAGCCTCCATTTTTGCGCGCTGGTCGAAGTCTCGTGGCCCTCTGTCAGAATCCAGAGTTTCAAGAAGATCGGAGGGGGTCAAAATTTCAGCCAAAAACGACAGTGTTACCCCTTATGTTTTTTTTCAGGTCAAAACTTTGACATCCGATATCTCGGCTCTGGAAGGGTCTAGAGCCTCCATTTTTGCACGCTGGTCGAAGTCTCCTGGCCCTCTGTCAGAATCCAGAGTTTCAAGAAGATCGGAGGGGGTCAAAATTTCGGCCAAAAACGACAGTGTTACCCCTTATGGTTTTTTTTTCGGGTCAAAACTTTGACATCCAATATCTCGGCTCTGGAAGGGTCTACAGCCTCCATTTTGCGTGCTGGTCGAAGTCTCGTGGCCCTCTATCAGAATCCAGAGTTTCAAGAAGATCGGAGGGGGTCAAAATTTCGGCCAAAAACGACAGTGTTACCCCTTATGTTTTTTTTTCAGGTCAAAACTTTGACATCCGATATCTCGGCTCTGGAAGGGTCTAGAGCCTCCATTTTTGCGCGCTGGTCAAAGTCTCGTGGCCCTCTGTCAGAATCCAGAGTTTCAAGAAGATCGGAGGGGGTCAAAATTTCGGCCAAAAACGACAGTGTTACCCCTTATGTTTTTTTTTCAGGTCAAAACTTTGACATCCGATATCTCGGCCCTGGAAGGGTCTAGAGCCTCCATTTTTGCGCGCTGGTCGAAGTCTCGTGGCCCTCTGTCAGAATCCAGAGTTTCAGGAAGATCGGAGGGGATCAAAATTTCGGCCAAAAACGACAGTGTTACCCCTTATGTTTTTTTTTCAGGTTAAAACTTTGACATCCGATATCTCGGCTCTGGAAGGGTCTAGAGCCTCCATTTTTGCACGCTGGTCGAAGTCTCGTGGCCCTCTGTCAGAATCCAGAGTTTCAAGAAGATCAGAGGGGGTCAAAATTTCGGCCAAAAACGACAGTGTTACCCTTTATGTTTTTTTTCAGGTCAAAACTTTGACATCCGATATCTCGGCTCTGGAAGGGTCTAGAGCCTCCATTTTTGCGCGCTGGTCGAAGTCTCGTGGCCCTCTGTCAGAATCCAGAGTTTCAAGAAGATCGGAGGGGGTCAAAATTTCGGCCAAAAACGACAGTGTTACCCCTTATGTTTTTTTTTTCGGGTCAAAACTTTGACATCCGATATCTCGGCTCTGGAAGGGTCTAGAGCCTCCATTTTTGCGCGCTGGTTGAAGTCTCATGGCCCTCTGTCAGAATCCAGAGTTTCAAGAAGATCAGAGGGGGTCAAAATTTCGGCCAAAAACGACAGTGTTACCCCTTATGTTTTTTTTTCAAGTCAAAACTTTGACATCCAATATCTCGGCTCTGGAAGGGTCTAGAGCCTCAATTTTTGCGCGCTGGTCGAAGTCTCGTGGCCCTCTGTCAGAATCCAGAGTTTCAAGAAGATCAGAGGGGGTCAAAATTTCGGCCAAAAACGACAGTGTTACCCCTTATGTTTTTTTTTCAAGTCAAAACTTTGACATCCGATATCTCGGCTCTGGAAGGGTCTAGAGCCTCCATTTTTGCGCGCTGGTTGAAGTCTCATGGCCCTCTGTCAGAGTCCAGAGTTTCAAGAAGATCAGAGGGGGTCAAAATTTCGGCCAAAAACGACAGTGTTACCCCTTATGTTTTTTTTTTCAAGTCAAAACTTTGACATCCAATATCTCGGCTCTGGAAGGGTCTAGAGCCTCCATTTTTGCGCGCTGGTCGAAGTCTCGTGGCCCTCTGTCAGAATCCAGAGTTTCAAGAAGATCGGAGGGGGTCAAAATTTCAGCCAAAAACGACAGTGTTACCCCTTATGTTTTTTTTTCAGGTCAAAACTTTGACATCCGATATCTCGGCTCTGGAAGGGTCTAGAGCCTCCATTTTTGCGCGCTGGTCGAAGTCTCGTGGCCCTCTGTCAGAATCCAGAGTTTCAAGAAGATCGGAGGGGGTCAAAATTTCGGCCAAAAAACGACAGTGTTACCCCTTATGTTTTTTTTTTCAGGTCAAAACTTTGACATCCGATATCTCGGCTCTGGAAGGGTCTAGAGCCTCCATTTTTGCGCGCTGGTCGAAGTCTCGTGGCCCTCTGTCAGAATCCAGAGTTTCAAGAAGATCGGAGGGGGTCAAAATTTCGGCCAAAAACGACAGTGTTACCCCTTATGTTTTTTTTTCGGGTCAAAACTTTGACGTCCGATATCTCGGCTCTGGAAGGGTCTAGAGCCTCCATTTTTGCGTGCTGGTCAAAGTCTCGTGGCCCTCTGTCAGAATCCAGAGTTTCAAGAAGATCGGAGGGGGTCAAAATTTCGGCCAAAAACGACAGTGTTACCCCTTATGTTTTTTTTTCAGGTCAAAACTTTGACATCCGATATCTCGGCTCTGGAAGGGTCTAGAGCCTCCATTTTTGCGCGCTGGTCGAAGTCTCGTGGCCCTCTGTCAGAATCCAGAGTTTCAAGAAGATCGGAGGGGGTCAAAATTTCGGCCAAAAACGACAGTGTTACACCTTATGTTTTTTTTTTCAGGTCAAAACTTTGACATCCGATATCTCGGCTCTGGAAGGGTCTAGAGCCTCCATTTTTGCGCGCTGGTCGAAGTCTCGTGGCCCTCTGTCAGAATCCAGAGTTTCAAGAAGATCGGAGGGGGTCAAAATTTCAGCCAAAAACGACAGTGTTACCCCTTATGTTTTTTTTTTCAGGTCAAAACTTTGACATCCGATATCTCGGCTCTGGAAGGGTCTAGAGCCTCCATTTTTGCGCGCTGGTCGAAGTCTCATGGCCCTCTGTCAGAATCCAGAGTTTCAAGAAGATCGGAGGGGGTCAAAATTTCGGCCAAAAACGACAGTGTTACCCCTTATGTTTTTTTTTCAGGTCAAAACTTTGACATCCGATATCTCGGCTCTGGAAGGGTCTAGAGCCTCAATTTTTGCGCGCTGGTCGAAGTCTCGTGGCCCTCTGTCAGAATCCAGAGTTTCAAGAAGATCAGAGGGGGTCAAAATTTCGGCCAAAAACGACAGTGTTACCCCTTATGTTTTTTTTTCAGGTCAAAACTTTGACATCCGATATCTCGGCTCTGGAAGGGTCTAGAGCCTCCATTTTTGCGCGCTGGTATAAGTCTCGTGGCCCTCTGTCAGAATCCAGAGTTTCAAGAAGATCGGAGGGGGTCAAAATTTCGGCCAAAAACGACAGTGTTACCCCTTATGTTTTTTTTTTCAGGTCAAAACTTTGACATCCGATATCTCGGCTCTGGAAGGGTCTAGAGCCTCCATTTTTGCGCGCTGGTCGAAGTCTCGTGGCCCTCTGTCAGAATCCAGAGTTTCAAGAAGATCGGAGGGGGTCAAAATTTCGGCCAAAAAACGACAGTGTTACCCCTTATGTTTTTTTTTCAGGTCAAAACTTTGACATCCGATATCTCGGCTCTGGAAGGGTCTAGAGCCTCCATTTTTGCGCGCTGGTCGAAGTCTCGTGGCCCTCTGTCAGAATCCAGAGTTTCAAGAAGATCGGAGGGGGTCAAAATTTCGGCCAAAAACGACAGTGTTACCCCTTATGTTTTTTTTTTTCAGGTCAAAACTTTGACATCCGATATCTCGGCTCTGGAAGGGTCTAGAGCCTCCATTTTTGCGCGCTGGTCGAAGTCTCGTGGCCCTCTGTCAGAATCCAGAGTTTCAAGAAGATCGGAGGGGGTCAAAATTTCGGCCAAAAACGACAGTGTTACCCCTTATGTTTTTTTTCAGGTCAAAACTTTGACATCCGATATCTCGGCTCTGGAAGGGTCTAGAGCCTCAATTTTTGCGCGCTGGTCGAAGTCTCGTGGCCCTCTGTCAGAATCCAGAGTTTCAAGAAGATCGGAGGGGGTCAAAATTTCGGCCAAAAACGACAGTGTTACCCCTTATGTTTTTTTTTCAGGTCAAAACTTTGACATCCGATATCTCGGCTCTGGAAGGGTCTAGAGCCTCCATTTTTGCGCGCTGGTCGAAGTCTCGTGGCCCTCTGTCAGAATCCAGAGCTTCAAGAAGATCGGAGGGGTCAAAATTTCGGCCAAAAACGACAGTGTTACCCCTTATGTTTTTTTTTCAGGTCAAAACTTTGACATCCGATATCTCGGCTCTGGAAGGGTCTAGAGCCTCCATTTTTGCGCGCTGGTCGAAGTCTCGTGGCCCTCTGTCAGAATCCAGAGTTTCAAGAAGATCGGAGGGGGTCAAAATTTCGGCCAAAAACGACAGTGTTACCCCTTATGTTTTTTTTCCGGGTCAAAACTTTGACGTCCGATATCTCGGCTCTGGAAGGGTCTAGAGCCTCCATTTTTGCGCGCTGGTCAAAGTCTCGTGGCCCTCTGTCAGAATCCAGAGTTTCAAGAAGATCGGAGGGGGTCAAAATTTCGGCCAAAAACGACAGTGTTACCCCTTATGTTTTTTTTTCGGGTCAAAACTTTGACATCCGATATCTCGGCTCTGGAAGGGTCTAGAGCCTCCATTTTTTGCGCGCTGGTTGAAGTCTCATGGCCCTCTGTCAGAATCCAGAGTTTCAAGAAGATCGGAGGGGGTCAAAATTTCAGCCAAAAACGACAGTGTTACCCCTTATGTTTTTTTTTCAGGTCAAAACGTTGACATCCGACATCTCGGCTCTGGAAGGGTCTAGAGCCTCCATTTTTGCGCGCTGGTCGAAGTCTCGTGGCCCTCTGTCAGAATCCAGAGTTTCAAGAAGATCGGAGGGGGTCAAAATTTCGGCCAAAAACGACAGTGTTACCCCTTGTGTTTTTTTTTTCAGGTCAAAACTTTGACATCCGATATCTCGGCTCTGGAAGGGTCTAGAGCCTCCATTTTTGCGCGCTGGTCGAAGTCTCGTGGCCCTCTGTCAGAATCCAGAGTTTCAAGAAGATCGGAGGGGGTCAAAATTTTGGCCAAAAACGACAGTGTTACCCCTTATGTTTTTTTTCAGGTCAAAACTTTGACATCCGATATCTCGGCTCTGGAAGGGTCTAGAGCCTCCATTTTTGCGCGCTGGTCGAAGTCTCGTGGCCCTCTGTCAGAATCCAGAGTTTCAAGAAGATCGGAGGGGGTCAAAATTTCGGCCAAAAACAACAGTGTTACCCCTTATGTTTTTTTTTTTCAGGTCAAAACTTTGACATCCGATATCTCGGCTCTGGAAGGGTCTAGAGCCTCCATTTTTGCGCGCTGGTCGAAGTCTCGTGGCCCTCTGTCAGAATCCAGAGTTTCAAGAAGATCGGAGGGGGTCAAAATTTCGGCCAAAAACGACAGTGTTACCCCTTATGTTTTTTTTTTTCAGGTCAAAATTTGACATCCGATATCTCGGCTCTGGAAGGGTCTAGAGCCTCCATTTTTGCGCGCTGGTCGAAGTCTCGTGGCCCTCTGTCAGAATCCAGAGTTTCAAGAAGATCAGAGGGGGTCAAAATTTAGGCCAAAAACGACAGTGTTACCCCTTATGTTTTTTTTTCAGGTCAAAACTTTGACATCCGATATCTCGGCTCTGGAAGGGTCTAGAGCCTCCATTTTTGCGCGCTGGTCAAAGTCTCGTGGCCCTCTGTCAGAATCCAGAGTTTCAAGAAGATCGGAGGGGGTCAAAATTTCGGCCAAAAACGACAGTGTTACCCCTTATGTTTTTTTTTCAGGTCAAAACTTTGACATCCGATATCTCGGCCCTGGAAGGGTCTAGAGCCTCCATTTTTGCGCGCTGGTCGAAGTCTCGTGGCCCTCTGTCAGAATCCAGAGTTTCAGGAAGATCGGAGGGG
The DNA here is from genome assembly GCA_038021265.1 of Cyprinella venusta. NCBI lineage: Eukaryota > Metazoa > Chordata > Actinopteri > Cypriniformes > Leuciscidae > Cyprinella > Cyprinella venusta. Next base: position 9,575,512 of record CM075886.1, read on the forward strand.
ATCAAAATTTCGGCCAAAAACGACAGTGTTACCCCTTATGTTTTTTTTTCAGGTTAAAACTTTGACATCCGATATCTCGGCTCTGGAAGGGTCTAGAGCCTCCATTTTTGCACGCTGGTCGAAGTCTCGTGGCCCTCTGTCAGAATCCAGAGTTTCAAGAAGATCAGAGGGGGTCAAAATTTCGGCCAAAAACGACAGTGTTACCCTTTATGTTTTTTTTCAGGTCAAAACTTTGACATCCGATATCTCGGCTCTGGAAGGGTCTAGAGCCTCCATTTTTGCGCGCTGGTCGAAGTCTCGTGGCCCTCTGTCAGAATCCAGAGTTTCAAGAAGATCGGAGGGGGTCAAAATTTCGGCCAAAAACGACAGTGTTACCCCTTATGTTTTTTTTTTCGGGTCAAAACTTTGACATCCGATATCTCGGCTCTGGAAGGGTCTAGAGCCTCCATTTTTGCGCGCTGGTTGAAGTCTCATGGCCCTCTGTCAGAATCCAGAGTTTCAAGAAGATCAGAGGGGGTCAAAATTTCGGCCAAAAACGACAGTGTTACCCCTTATGTTTTTTTTTCAAGTCAAAACTTTGACATCCAATATCTCGGCTCTGGAAGGGTCTAGAGCCTCAATTTTTGCGCGCTGGTCGAAGTCTCGTGGCCCTCTGTCAGAATCCAGAGTTTCAAGAAGATCAGAGGGGGTCAAAATTTCGGCCAAAAACGACAGTGTTACCCCTTATGTTTTTTTTTCAAGTCAAAACTTTGACATCCGATATCTCGGCTCTGGAAGGGTCTAGAGCCTCCATTTTTGCGCGCTGGTTGAAGTCTCATGGCCCTCTGTCAGAGTCCAGAGTTTCAAGAAGATCAGAGGGGGTCAAAATTTCGGCCAAAAACGACAGTGTTACCCCTTATGTTTTTTTTTCAAGTCAAAACTTTGACATCCAATATCTCGGCTCTGGAAGGGTCTAGAGCCTCCATTTTTGCGCGCTGGTCGAAGTCTCGTGGCCCTCTGTCAGAATCCAGAGTTTCAAGAAGATCGGAGGGGGTCAAAATTTCAGCCAAAAACGACAGTGTTACCCCTTATGTTTTTTTTTCAGGTCAAAACTTTGACATCCGATATCTCGGCTCTGGAAGGGTCTAGAGCCTCCATTTTTGCGCGCTGGTCGAAGTCTCGTGGCCCTCTGTCAGAATCCAGAGTTTCAAGAAGATCGGAGGGGGTCAAAATTTCGGCCAAAAAACGACAGTGTTACCCCTTATGTTTTTTTTTTCAGGTCAAAACTTTGACATCCGATATCTCGGCTCTGGAAGGGTCTAGAGCCTCCATTTTTGCGCGCTGGTCGAAGTCTCGTGGCCCTCTGTCAGAATCCAGAGTTTCAAGAAGATCGGAGGGGGTCAAAATTTCGGCCAAAAACGACAGTGTTACCCCTTATGTTTTTTTTTCGGGTCAAAACTTTGACGTCCGATATCTCGGCTCTGGAAGGGTCTAGAGCCTCCATTTTTGCGTGCTGGTCAAAGTCTCGTGGCCCTCTGTCAGAATCCAGAGTTTCAAGAAGATCGGAGGGGGTCAAAATTTCGGCCAAAAACGACAGTGTTACCCCTTATGTTTTTTTTTCAGGTCAAAACTTTGACATCCGATATCTCGGCTCTGGAAGGGTCTAGAGCCTCCATTTTTGCGCGCTGGTCGAAGTCTCGTGGCCCTCTGTCAGAATCCAGAGTTTCAAGAAGATCGGAGGGGGTCAAAATTTCAGCCAAAAACGACAGTGTTACCCCTTATGTTTTTTTTTTCAGGTCAAAACTTTGACATCCGATATCTCGGCTCTGGAAGGGTCTAGAGCCTCCATTTTTGCGCGCTGGTCGAAGTCTCATGGCCCTCTGTCAGAATCCAGAGTTTCAAGAAGATCGGAGGGGGTCAAAATTTCGGCCAAAAACGACAGTGTTACCCCTTATGTTTTTTTTTCAGGTCAAAACTTTGACATCCGATATCTCGGCTCTGGAAGGGTCTAGAGCCTCAATTTTTGCGCGCTGGTCGAAGTCTCGTGGCCCTCTGTCAGAATCCAGAGTTTCAAGAAGATCAGAGGGGGTCAAAATTTCGGCCAAAAACGACAGTGTTACCCCTTATGTTTTTTTTTCAGGTCAAAACTTTGACATCCGATATCTCGGCTCTGGAAGGGTCTAGAGCCTCCATTTTTGCGCGCTGGTATAAGTCTCGTGGCCCTCTGTCAGAATCCAGAGTTTCAAGAAGATCGGAGGGGGTCAAAATTTCGGCCAAAAACGACAGTGTTACCCCTTATGTTTTTTTTTTCAGGTCAAAACTTTGACATCCGATATCTCGGCTCTGGAAGGGTCTAGAGCCTCCATTTTTGCGCGCTGGTCGAAGTCTCGTGGCCCTCTGTCAGAATCCAGAGTTTCAAGAAGATCGGAGGGGGTCAAAATTTCGGCCAAAAAACGACAGTGTTACCCCTTATGTTTTTTTTTCAGGTCAAAACTTTGACATCCGATATCTCGGCTCTGGAAGGGTCTAGAGCCTCCATTTTTGCGCGCTGGTCGAAGTCTCGTGGCCCTCTGTCAGAATCCAGAGTTTCAAGAAGATCGGAGGGGGTCAAAATTTCGGCCAAAAACGACAGTGTTACCCCTTATGTTTTTTTTTTTCAGGTCAAAACTTTGACATCCGATATCTCGGCTCTGGAAGGGTCTAGAGCCTCCATTTTTGCGCGCTGGTCGAAGTCTCGTGGCCCTCTGTCAGAATCCAGAGTTTCAAGAAGATCGGAGGGGGTCAAAATTTCGGCCAAAAACGACAGTGTTACCCCTTATGTTTTTTTTCAGGTCAAAACTTTGACATCCGATATCTCGGCTCTGGAAGGGTCTAGAGCCTCAATTTTTGCGCGCTGGTCGAAGTCTCGTGGCCCTCTGTCAGAATCCAGAGTTTCAAGAAGATCGGAGGGGGTCAAAATTTCGGCCAAAAACGACAGTGTTACCCCTTATGTTTTTTTTTCAGGTCAAAACTTTGACATCCGATATCTCGGCTCTGGAAGGGTCTAGAGCCTCCATTTTTGCGCGCTGGTCGAAGTCTCGTGGCCCTCTGTCAGAATCCAGAGCTTCAAGAAGATCGGAGGGGTCAAAATTTCGGCCAAAAACGACAGTGTTACCCCTTATGTTTTTTTTCAGGTCAAAACTTTGACATCCGATATCTCGGCTCTGGAAGGGTCTAGAGCCTCCATTTTTGCGCGCTGGTCGAAGTCTCGTGGCCCTCTGTCAGAATCCAGAGTTTCAAGAAGATCGGAGGGGGTCAAAATTTCGGCCAAAAACGACAGTGTTACCCCTTATGTTTTTTTTCCGGGTCAAAACTTTGACGTCCGATATCTCGGCTCTGGAAGGGTCTAGAGCCTCCATTTTTGCGCGCTGGTCAAAGTCTCGTGGCCCTCTGTCAGAATCCAGAGTTTCAAGAAGATCGGAGGGGGTCAAAATTTCGGCCAAAAACGACAGTGTTACCCCTTATGTTTTTTTTTCGGGTCAAAACTTTGACATCCGATATCTCGGCTCTGGAAGGGTCTAGAGCCTCCATTTTTTGCGCGCTGGTTGAAGTCTCATGGCCCTCTGTCAGAATCCAGAGTTTCAAGAAGATCGGAGGGGGTCAAAATTTCAGCCAAAAACGACAGTGTTACCCCTTATGTTTTTTTTTCAGGTCAAAACTTTGACATCCGACATCTCGGCTCTGGAAGGGTCTAGAGCCTCCATTTTTGCGCGCTGGTCGAAGTCTCGTGGCCCTCTGTCAGAATCCAGAGTTTCAAGAAGATCGGAGGGGGTCAAAATTTCGGCCAAAAACGACAGTGTTACCCCTTGTGTTTTTTTTTTCAGGTCAAAACTTTGACATCCGATATCTCGGCTCTGGAAGGGTCTAGAGCCTCCATTTTTGCGCGCTGGTCGAAGTCTCGTGGCCCTCTGTCAGAATCCAGAGTTTCAAGAAGATCGGAGGGGGTCAAAATTTTGGCCAAAAACGACAGTGTTACCCCTTATGTTTTTTTTCAGGTCAAAACTTTGACATCCGATATCTCGGCTCTGGAAGGGTCTAGAGCCTCCATTTTTGCGCGCTGGTCGAAGTCTCGTGGCCCTCTGTCAGAATCCAGAGTTTCAAGAAGATCGGAGGGGGTCAAAATTTCGGCCAAAAACAACAGTGTTACCCCTTATGTTTTTTTTTTTCAGGTCAAAACTTTGACATCCGATATCTCGGCTCTGGAAGGGTCTAGAGCCTCCATTTTTGCGCGCTGGTCGAAGTCTCGTGGCCCTCTGTCAGAATCCAGAGTTTCAAGAAGATCGGAGGGGGTCAAAATTTCGGCCAAAAACGACAGTGTTACCCCTTATGTTTTTTTTTTTCAGGTCAAAATTTGACATCCGATATCTCGGCTCTGGAAGGGTCTAGAGCCTCCATTTTTGCGCGCTGGTCGAAGTCTCGTGGCCCTCTGTCAGAATCCAGAGTTTCAAGAAGATCAGAGGGGGTCAAAATTTCGGCCAAAAACGACAGTGTTACCCCTTATGTTTTTTTTTTCAAGTCAAAACTTTGACATCCGATATCTCGGCTCTGGAAGGGTCTAGAGCCTCCATTTTTGCGCGCTGGTAGAAGTCTCGTGGCCCTCTGTCAGAATCCAGAGTTTCAAGAAGATCGGAGGGGGTCAAAATTTCGGCCAAAAACGACAGTGTTACCCCTTATGTTTTTTTTTTCAGGTCAAAACTTTGACATCCGATATCTCGGCTCTGGAAGGGTCTAGAGCCTCCATTTTTGCGCGCTGGTCGAAGTCTCGTGGCCCTCTGTCAGAATCCAGAGTTTCAAGAAGATCGGAGGGGGTCAAAATTTTGGCCAAAAACGACAGTGTTACCCCTTATGTTTTTTTTTTCGGGTCAAAACTTTGACATCCGATATCTCGGCTCTGGAAGGGTCTAGAGCCTCCATTTTTGCGCGCTGGTTGAAGTCTCATGGCCCTCTGTCAGAATCCAGAGTTTCAAGAAGATCAGAGGGGGTCAAAATTTCGGCCAAAAACGACAGTGTTACCCCTTATGTTTTTTTTTTCAAGTCAAAACTTTGACATCCAATATCTCGGCTCTGGAAGGGTCTAGAGCCTCAATTTTTGCGCGCTGGTCGAAGTCTCGTGGCCCTCTGTCAGAATCCAGAGTTTCAAGAAGATCAGAGGGGGTCAAAATTTCGGCCAAAAACGACAGTGTTACCCCTTATGTTTTTTTTTCAAGTCAAAACTTTGACATCCGATATCTCGGCTCTGGAAGGGTCTAGAGCCTCCATTTTTGCGCGCTGGTTGAAGTCTCATGGCCCTCTGTCAGAGTCCAGAGTTTCAAGAAGATCAGAGGGGGTCAAAATTTCGGCCAAAAACGACAGTGTTACCCCTTATGTTTTTTTTTCAAGTCAAAACTTTGACATCCAATATCTCGGCTCTGGAAGGGTCTAGAGCCTCCATTTTTGCGCGCTGGTCGAAGTCTCGTGGCCCTCTGTCAGAATCCAGAGTTTCAAGAAGATCGGAGGGGGTCAAAATTTCAGCCAAAAACGACAGTGTTACCCCTTATGTTTTTTTTTCAGGTCAAAACTTTGACATCCGATATCTCGGCTCTGGAAGGGTCTAGAGCCTCCATTTTTGCACACTGGTCGAAGTCTCCTGGCCCTCTGTCAGAATCCAGAGTTTCAAGAAGATCGGAGGGGGTCAAAATTTCGGCCAAAAACGACAGTGTTACCCCTTATGGTTTTTTTTTCGGGTCAAAACTTTGACATCCAATATCTCGGCTCTGGAAGGGTCTACAGCCTCCATTTTGCGTGCTGGTCGAAGTCTCGTGGCCCTCTATCAGAATCCAGAGTTTCAAGAAGATCGGAGGGGGTCAAAATTTCGGCCAAAAACGACAGTGTTACCCCTTATGTTTTTTTTTCAGGTCAAAACTTTGACATCCGATATCTCGGCTCTGGAAGGGTCTAGAGCCTCCATTTTTGCGCGCTGGTCAAAGTCTCGTGGCCCTCTGTCAGAATCCAGAGTTTCAAGAAGATCGGAGGGGGTCAAAATTTCGGCCAAAAACGACAGTGTTACCCCTTATGTTTTTTTTTCAGGTCAAAACTTTGACATCCGATATCTCGGCCCTGGAAGGGTCTAGAGCCTCCATTTTTGCGCGCTGGTCGAAGTCTCGTGGCCCTCTGTCAGAATCCAGAGTTTCAGGAAGATCGGAGGGGGTCAAAATTTCGGCCAAAAACGACAGTGTTACCCCTTATGTTTTTTTTTCAGGTTAAAACTTTGACATCCGATATCTCGGCTCTGGAAGGGTCTAGAGCCTCCATTTTTGCACGCTGGTCGAAGTCTCGTGGCCCTCTGTCAGAATCCAGAGTTTCAAGAAGATCGGAGGGGGTCAAAATTTCGGCCAAAAACGACAGTGTTACCCTTTATGTTTTTTTTCAGGTCAAAACTTTGACATCCGATATCTCGGCTCTGGAAGGGTCTAGAGCCTCCATTTTTGCGCGCTGGTCGAAGTCTCGTGGCCCTCTGTCAGAATCCAGAGTTTCAAGAAGATCGGAGGGGGTCAAAATTTCGGCCAAAAACGACAGTGTTACCCCTTATGTTTTTTTTTTCAGGTCAAAACTTTGACATACGATATCTCGGCTCTGGAAGGGTCTAGAGCCTCCATTTTTGCGCGCTGGTCGAAGTCTCGTGGCCCTCTGTCAGAATCCAGAGTTTCAAGAAGATCGGAGGGGGTCAAAATTTCGGCCAAAAACGACAGTGTTACCCCTTATGTTTTTTTTCAGGTCAAAACTTTGACATCCGATATCTCGGCTCTGGAAGGGTCTAGAGCCTCCATTTTTGCGCGCTGGTCGAAGTCTCGTGGCCCTCTGTCAGAATCCAGAGTTTCAAGAAGATCGGAGGGGGTCAAAATTTCGGCCAAAAACGACAGTGTTACCCCTTATGTTTTTTTTTTTCAGGTCAAAACTTTGACATCCGATATCTCGGCTCTGGAAGGGTCTAGAGCCTCCATTTTTGCGCGCTGGTCGAAGTCTCGTGGCCCTCTGTCAGAATCCAGAGTTTCAAGAAGATCGGAGGGGGTCAAAATTTCGGCCAAAAATGACAGTGTTACCCCTTATGTTTTTTTTTCAGGTCAAAACTTTGACATCCGATATCTCGGCTCTGGAAGGGTCTAGAGCCTCAATTTTTGCGCGCTGGTCGAAGTCTCGTGGCCCTCTGTCAGAATCCAGAGTTTCAAGAAGATCGGAGGGGGTCAAAATTTCGGCCAAAAACGACAGTGTTACCCCTTATGTTTTTTTTTCAGGTCAAAACTTTGACATCCGATATCTCGGCTCTGGAAGGGTCTAGAGCCTCATTTTTGCGCGCTGGTCGAAGTCTCGTGGCCCTCTGTCAGAATCCAGAGCTTCAAGAAGATCGGAGGGGTCAAAATTTCGGCCAAAAACGACAGTGTTACCCCTTATGTTTTTTTTTCAGGTCAAAACTTTGACATCCGATATCTCGGCTCTGGAAGGGTCTAGAGCCTCCATTTTTGCGCGCTGGTCGAAGTCTCGTGGCCCTCTGTCAGAATCCAGAGTTTCAAGAAGATCGGAGGGGGTCAAAATTTCGGCCAAAAACGACAGTGTTACCCCTTATGTTTTTTTTTCGGGTCAAAACTTTGACGTCCGATATCTCGGCTCTGGAAGGGTCTAGAGCCTCCATTTTTGCGCGCTGGTCAAAGTCTCGTGGCCCTCTGTCAGAATCCAGAGTTTCAAGAAGATCGGAGGGGGTCAAAATTTCGGCCAAAAACGACAGTGTTACCCCTTATGTTTTTTTTTCGGGTCAAAACTTTGACATCCGATATCTCGGCTCTGGAAGGGTCTAGAGCCTCCATTTTTTGCGCGCTGGTTGAAGTCTCATGGCCCTCTGTCAGAATCCAGAGTTTCAAGAAGATCGGAGGGGGTCAAAATTTCAGCCAAAAACGACAGTGTTACCCCTTATGTTTTTTTTTTCAGGTCAAAACTTTGACATCCGACATCTCGGCTCTGGAAGGGTCTAGAGCCTCCATTTTTGCGCGCTGGTCGAAGTCTCGTGGCCCTCTGTCAGAATCCAGAGTTTCAAGAAGATCGGAGGGGGTCAAAATTTTGGCCAAAAACGACAGTGTTACCCCTTATGTTTTTTTTTTTCAGGTCAAAACTTTGACATCCGATATCTCGGCTCTGGAAGGGTCTAGAGCCTCCATTTTTGCGCGCTGGTCGAAGTCTCGTGGCCCTCTGTCAGAATCCAGAGTTTCAAGAAGATCGGAGGGGGTCAAAATTTTGGCCAAAAACGACAGTGTTACCCCTTATGTTTTTTTTCAGGTCAAAACTTTGACATCCGATATCTCGGCTCTGGAAGGGTCTAGAGCCTCCATTTTTGCGCGCTGGTCGAAGTCTCGTGGCCCTCTGTCAGAATCCAGAGTTTCAAGAAGATCGGAGGGGGTCAAAATTTCGGCCAAAAACAACAGTGTTACCCCTTATGTTTTTTTTTTCAGGTCAAAACTTTGACATCCGATATCTCGGCTCTGGAAGGGTCTAGAGCCTCCATTTTTGCGCGCTGGTCGAAGTCTCGTGGCCCTCTGTCAGAATCCAGAGTTTCAAGAAGATCGGAGGGGGTCAAAATTTCGGCCAAAAACGACAGTGTTACCCCTTATGTTTTTTTTTTTCAGGTCAAAATTTGACATCCGATATCTCGGCTCTGGAAGGGTCTAGAGCCTCCATTTTTGCGCGCTGGTCGAAGTCTCGTGGCCCTCTGTCAGAATCCAGAGTTTCAAGAAGATCGGAGGGGGTCAAAATTTCGGCCAAAAACGACAGTGTTACCCCTTATGTTTTTTTTTTTCAGGTCAAAACTTTGACATCCGATATCTCGGCTCTGGAAGGGTCTAGAGCCTCCATTTTTGCGCGCTGGTCGAAGTCTCGTGGCCCTCTGTCAGAATCCAGAGTTTCAAGAAGATCGGAGGGGGTCAAAATTTCGGCCAAAAACGACAGTGTTACCCCTTATGTTTTTTTTCAGGTCAAAACTTTGACATCCGATATCTCGGCTCTGGAAGGGTCTAGAGCCTCAATTTTTGCGCGCTGGTCGAAGTCTCGTGGCCCTCTGTCAGAATCCAGAGTTTCAAGAAGATCGGAGGGGGTCAAAATTTCGGCCAAAAACGACAGTGTTACCCCTTATGTTTTTTTTTCAGGTCAAAACTTTGACATCCGATATCTCGGCTCTGGAAGGGTCTAGAGCCTCCATTTTTGCGCGCTGGTCGAAGTCTCGTGGCCCTCTGTCAGAATCCAGAGCTTCAAGAAGATCGGAGGGGTCAAAATTTCGGCCAAAAACGACAGTGTTACCCCTTATGTTTTTTTTTCAGGTCAAAACTTTGACATCCGATATCTCGGCTCTGGAAGGGTCTAGAGCCTCCATTTTTGCGCGCTGGTCGAAGTCTCGTGGCCCTCTGTCAGAATCCAGAGTTTCAAGAAGATCGGAGGGGGTCAAAATTTCGGCCAAAAACGACAGTGTTACCCCTTATGTTTTTTTTCCGGGTCAAAACTTTGACGTCCGATATCTCGGCTCTGGAAGGGTCTAGAGCCTCCATTTTTGCGCGCTGGTCAAAGTCTCGTGGCCCTCTGTCAGAATCCAGAGTTTCAAGAAGATCGGAGGGGGTCAAAATTTCGGCCAAAAACGACAGTGTTACCCCTTATGTTTTTTTTTCGGGTCAAAACTTTGACATCCGATATCTCGGCTCTGGAAGGGTCTAGAGCCTCCATTTTTTGCGCGCTGGTTGAAGTCTCATGGCCCTCTGTCAGAATCCAGAGTTTCAAGAAGATCGGAGGGGGTCAAAATTTCAGCCAAAAACGACAGTGTTACCCCTTATGTTTTTTTTTCAGGTCAAAACTTTGACATCCGACATCTCGGCTCTGGAAGGGTCTAGAGCCTCCATTTTTGCGCGCTGGTCGAAGTCTCGTGGCCCTCTGTCAGAATCCAGAGTTTCAAGAAGATCGGAGGGGGTCAAAATTTCGGCCAAAAACGACAGTGTTACCCCTTGTGTTTTTTTTTTCAGGTCAAAACTTTGACATCCGATATCTCGGCTCTGGAAGGGTCTAGAGCCTCCATTTTTGCGCGCTGGTCGAAGTCTCGTGGCCCTCTGTCAGAATCCAGAGTTTCAAGAAGATCGGAGGGGGTCAAAATTTTGGCCAAAAACGACAGTGTTACCCCTTATGTTTTTTTTCAGGTCAAAACTTTGACATCCGATATCTCGGCTCTGGAAGGGTCTAGAGCCTCCATTTTTGCGCGCTGGTCGAAGTCTCGTGGCCCTCTGTCAGAATCCAGAGTTTCAAGAAGATCGGAGGGGGTCAAAATTTCGGCCAAAAACAACAGTGTTACCCCTTATGTTTTTTTTTTTTTCAGGTCAAAACTTTGACATCCGATATCTCGGCTCTGGAAGGGTCTAGAGCCTCCATTTTTGCACGCTGGTCGAAGTCTCGTGGCCCTCTGTCAGAATCCAGAGTTTCAAGAAGATCGGAGGGGGTCAAAATTTCGGCCAAAAACGACAGTGTTACCCCTTATGTTTTTTTTTTTCAGGTCAAAATTTGACATCCGATATCTCGGCTCTGGAAGGGTCTAGAGCCTCCATTTTTGCGCGCTGGTCGAAGTCTCGTGGCCCTCTGTCAGAATCCAGAGTTTCAAGAAGATCAGAGGGGGTCAAAATTTCGGCCAAAAACGACAGTGTTACCCCTTATGTTTTTTTTTTCAAGTCAAAACTTTGACATCCGATATCTCGGCTCTGGAAGGGTCTAGAGCCTCCATTTTTGCGCGCTGGTAGAAGTCTCGTGGCCCTCTGTCAGAATCCAGAGTTTCAAGAAGATCGGAGGGGGTCAAAATTTCGGCCAAAAACGACAGTGTTACCCCTTATGTTTTTTTTTTTCAGGTCAAAACTTTGACATCCGATATCTCGGCTCTGGAAGGGTCTAGAGCCTCCATTTTTGCGCGCTGGTCGAAGTCTCGTGGCCCTCTGTCAGAATCCAGAGTTTCAAGAAGATCGGAGGGGGTCAAAATTTTGGCCAAAAACGACAGTGTTACCCCTTATGTTTTTTTTTTCGGGTCAAAACTTTGACATCCGATATCTCGGCTCTGGAAGGGTCTAGAGCCTCCATTTTTGCGCGCTGGTTGAAGTCTCATGGCCCTCTGTCAGAATCCAGAGTTTCAAGAAGATCAGAGGGGGTCAAAATTTCGGCCAAAAACGACAGTGTTACCCCTTATGTTTTTTTTTTCAAGTCAAAACTTTGACATCCAATATCTCGGCTCTGGAAGGGTCTAGAGCCTCAATTTTTGCGCGCTGGTCGAAGTCTCGTGGCCCTCTGTCAGAATCCAGAGTTTCAAGAAGATCAGAGGGGGTCAAAATTTCGGCCAAAAACGACAGTGTTACCCCTTATGTTTTTTTTTCAAGTCAAAACTTTGACATCCGATATCTCGGCTCTGGAAGGGTCTAGAGCCTCCATTTTTGCGCGCTGGTTGAAGTCTCATGGCCCTCTGTCAGAGTCCAGAGTTTCAAGAAGATCAGAGGGGGTCAAAATTTCGGCCAAAAACGACAGTGTTACCCCTTATGTTTTTTTTTCAAGTCAAAACTTTGACATCCAATATCTCGGCTCTGGAAGGGTCTAGAGCCTCCATTTTTGCGCGCTGGTCGAAGTCTCGTGGCCCTCTGTCAGAATCCAGAGTTTCAAGAAGATCGGAGGGGGTCAAAATTTCAGCCAAAAACGACAGTGTTACCCCTTATGTTTTTTTTTCAGGTCAAAACTTTGACATCCGATATCTCGGCTCTGGAAGGGTCTAGAGCCTCCATTTTTGCACGCTGGTCGAAGTCTCCTGGCCCTCTGTCAGAATCCAGAGTTTCAAGAAGATCGGAGGGGGTCAAAATTTCGGCCAAAAACGACAGTGTTACCCCTTATGGTTTTTTTTTCGGGTCAAAACTTTGACATCCAATATCTCGGCTCTGGAAGGGTCTACAGCCTCCATTTTGCGTGCTGGTCGAAGTCTCGTGGCCCTCTATCAGAATCCAGAGTTTCAAGAAGATCGGAGGGGGTCAAAATTTCGGCCAAAAACGACAGTGTTACCCCTTATGTTTTTTTTTCAGGTCAAAACTTTGACATCCGATATCTCGGCCCTGGAAGGGTCTAGAGCCTCCATTTTTGCGCGCTGGTCGAAGTCTCGTGGCCCTCTGTCAGAATCCAGAGTTTCAGGAAGATCGGAGGGGGTCAAAATTTCGGCCAAAAACGACAGTGTTACCCCTTATGTTTTTTTTTCAGGTTAAAACTTTGACATCCGATATCTCGGCTCTGGAAGGGTCTAGAGCCTCCATTTTTGCACGCTGGTCGAAGTCTCGTGGCCCTCTGTCAGAATCCAGAGTTTCAAGAAGATCAGAGGGGGTCAAAATTTCGGCCAAAAACGACAGTGTTACCCTTTATGTTTTTTTTCAGGTCAAAACTTTGACATCCGATATCTCGGCTCTGGAAGGGTCTAGAGCCTCCATTTTTGCGCGCTGGTCGAAGTCTCGTGGCCCTCTGTCAGAATCCAGAGTTTCAAGAAGATCGGAGGGGGTCAAAATTTCGGCCAAAAACGACAGTGTTACCCCTTATGTTTTTTTTTTCAGGTCAAAACTTTGACATACGATATCTCGGCTCTGGAAGGGTCTAGAGCCTCCATTTTTGCGCGCTGGTCGAAGTCTCGTGGCCCTCTGTCAGAATCCAGAGTTTCAAGAAGATCGGAGGGGGTCAAAATTTCGGCCAAAAACGACAGTGTTACCCCTTATGTTTTTTTTCAGGTCAAAACTTTGACATCCGATATCTCGGCTCTGGAAGGGTCTAGAGCCTCCATTTTTGCGCGCTGGTCGAAGTCTCGTGGCCCTCTGTCAGAATCCAGAGTTTCAAGAAGATCGGAGGGGGTCAAAATTTCGGCCAAAAACGACAGTGTTACCCCTTATGTTTTTTTTTTCAGGTCAAAACTTTGACATCCGATATCTCGGCTCTGGAAGGGTCTAGAGCCTCCATTTTTGCGCGCTGGTCGAAGTCTCGTGGCCCTCTGTCAGAATCCAGAGCTTCAAGAAGATCGGAGGGGTCAAAATTTCGGCCAAAAACGACAGTGTTACCCCTTATGTTTTTTTTTCAGGTCAAAACTTTGACATCCGATATCTCGGCTCTGGAAGGGTCTAGAGCCTCCATTTTTGCGCGCTGGTCGAAGTCTCGTGGCCCTCTGTCAGAATCCAGAGTTTCAAGAAGATCGGAGGGGGTCAAAATTTCGGCCAAAAACGACAGTGTTACCCCTTATGTTTTTTTTTCGGGTCAAAACTTTGACGTCCGATATCTCGGCTCTGGAAGGGTCTAGAGCCTCCATTTTTGCGCGCTGGTCAAAGTCTCGTGGCCCTCTGTCAGAATCCAGAGTTTCAAGAAGATCGGAGGGGGTCAAAATTTCGGCCAAAAACGACAGTGTTACCCCTTATGTTTTTTTTTCGGGTCAAAACTTTGACATCCGATATCTCGGCTCTGGAAGGGTCTAGAGCCTCCATTTTTTGCGCGCTGGTTGAAGTCTCATGGCCCTCTGTCAGAATCCAGAGTTTCAAGAAGATCGGAGGGGGTCAAAATTTCAGCCAAAAACGACAGTGTTACCCCTTATGTTTTTTTTTCAGGTCAAAACTTTGACATCCGACATCTCGGCTCTGGAAGGGTCTAGAGCCTCCATTTTTGCGCGCTGGTCGAAGTCTCGTGGCCCTCTGTCAGAATCCAGAGTTTCAAGAAGATCGGAGGGGGTCAAAATTTTGGCCAAAAACGACAGTGTTACCCCTTATGTTTTTTTTTTCAGGTCAAAACTTTGACATCCGATATCTCGGCTCTGGAAGGGTCTAGAGCCTCCATTTTTGCGCGCTGGTCGAAGTCTCGTGGCCCTCTGTCAGAATCCAGAGTTTCAAGAAGATCGGAGGGGGTCAAAATTTTGGCCAAAAACGACAGTGTTACCCCTTATGTTTTTTTTCAGGTCAAAACTTTGACATCCGATATCTCGGCTCTGGAAGGGTCTAGAGCCTCCATTTTTGCGCGCTGGTCGAAGTCTCGTGGCCCTCTGTCAGAATCCAGAGTTTCAAGAAGATCGGAGGGGGTCAAAATTTCGGCCAAAAACAACAGTGTTACCCCTTATGTTTTTTTTTTCAGGTCAAAACTTTGACATCCGATATCTCGGCTCTGGAAGGGTCTAGAGCCTCCATTTTTGCGCGCTGGTCGAAGTCTCGTGGCCCTCTGTCAGAATCCAGAGTTTCAAGAAGATCGGAGGGGGTCAAAATTTCGGCCAAAAACGACAGTGTTACCCCTTATGTTTTTTTTTTTCAGGTCAAAATTTGACATCCGATATCTCGGCTCTGGAAGGGTCTAGAGCCTCCATTTTTGCGCGCTGGTCGAAGTCTCGTGGCCCTCTGTCAGAGTCCAGAGTTTCAAGAAGATCAGAGGGGGTCAAAATTTCGGCCAAAAACGACAGTGTTACCCCTTATGTTTTTTTTTCAAGTCAAAACTTTGACATCCGATATCTCGGCTCTGGAAGGGTCTAGAGCCTCCATTTTTGCGCGCTGGTAGAAGTCTCGTGGCCCTCTGTCAGAATCCAGAGTTTCAAGAAGATCGGAGGGGGTCAAAATTTCGGCCAAAAACGACAGTGTTACCCCTTATGTTTTTTTTTTCAGGTCAAAACTTTGACATCCGATATCTCGGCTCTGGAAGGGTCTAGAGCCTCCATTTTTGCGCGCTGGTCGAAGTCTCGTGGCCCTCTGTCAGAATCCAGAGTTTCAAGAAGATCGGAGGGGGTCAAAATTTTGGCCAAAAACGACAGTGTTACCCCTTATGTTTTTTTTTCGGGTCAAAACTTTGACATCCGATATCTCGGCTCTGGAAGGGTCTAGAGCCTCCATTTTTGCGCGCTGGTTGAAGTCTCATGGCCCTCTGTCAGAATCCAGAGTTTCAAGAAGATCAGAGGGGGTCAAAATTTCGGCCAAAAACGACAGTGTTACCCCTTATGTTTTTTTTTCAAGTCAAAACTTTGACATCCAATATCTCGGCTCTGGAAGGGTCTAGAGCCTCAATTTTTGCGCGCTGGTCGAAGTCTCGTGGCCCTCTGTCAGAATCCAGAGTTTCAAGAAGATCAGAGGGGGTCAAAATTTCGGCCAAAAACGACAGTGTTACCCCTTATGTTTTTTTTTCAAGTCAAAACTTTGACATCCGATATCTCGGCTCTGGAAGGGTCTAGAGCCTCCATTTTTGCGCGCTGGTTGAAGTCTCATGGCCCTCTGTCAGAGTCCAGAGTTTCAAGAAGATCAGAGGGGGTCAAAATTTCGGCCAAAAACGACAGTGTTACCCCTTATGTTTTTTTTTCAAGTCAAAACTTTGACATCCAATATCTCGGCTCTGGAAGGGTCTAGAGCCTCCATTTTTGCGCGCTGGTCGAAGTCTCGTGGCCCTCTGTCAGAATCCAGAGTTTCAAGAAGATCGAAGGGGGTCAAAATTTCAGCCAAAAACGACAGTGTTACCCCTTATGTTTTTTTTTTCAGGTCAAAACTTTGACATCCGATATCTCGGCTCTGGAAGGGTCTAGAGCCTCCATTTTTGCGCGCTGGTCGAAGTCTCGTGGCCCTCTGTCAGAATCCAGAGTTTCAAGAAGATCGGAGGGGGTCAAAATTTCGGCCAAAAAACGACAGTGTTACCCCTTATGTTTTTTTTTCAGGTCAAAACTTTGACATCCGATATCTCGGCTCTGGAAGGGTCTAGAGCCTCCATTTTTGCGCGCTGGTCGAAGTCTCGTGGCCCTCTGTCAGAATCCAGAGTTTCAAGAAGATCGGAGGGGGTCAAAATTTCGGCCAAAAACGACAGTGTTACCCCTTATGTTTTTTTTTCGGGTCAAAACTTTGACGTCCGATATCTCGGCTCTGGAAGGGTCTAGAGCCTCCATTTTTGCGTGCTGGTCAAAGTCTCGTGGCCCTCTGTCAGAATCCAGAGTTTCAAGAAGATCGGAGGGGGTCAAAATTTCAGCCAAAAACGACAGTGTTACCCCTTATGTTTTTTTTTCGGGTCAAAACTTTGACGTCCGATATCTCGGCTCTGGAAGGGTCTAGAGCCTCCATTTTTGCGCGCTGGTCGAAGTCTCGTGGCCCTCTGTCAGAATCCAGAGTTTCAGGAAGATCGGAGGGGATCAAAATTTCGGCCAAAAACGACAGTGTTACCCCTTATGTTTTTTTTTCAGGTTAAAACTTTGACATCCGATATCTCGGCTCTGGAAGGGTCTAGAGCCTCCATTTTTGCACGCTGGTCGAAGTCTTGTGGCCCTCTGTCAGAATCCAGAGTTTCAAGAAGATCAGAGGGGGTCAAAATTTCGGCCAAAAACGACAGTGTTACCCTTTATGTTTTTTTTCAGGTCAAAACTTTGACATCCGATATCTCGGCTCTGGAAGGGTCTAGAGCCTCCATTTTTGCGCGCTGGTCAAAGTCTCGTGGCCCTCTGTCAGAATCCAGAGTTTCAAGAAGATCGGAGGGGGTCAAAATTTCGGCCAAAAACGACAGTGTTACCCCTTATGTTTTTTTTTTCAGGTCAAAACTTTGACATCCGATATCTCGGCTCTGGAAGGGTCTAGAGCCTCCATTTTTGCGCGCTGGTCGAAGTCTCGTGGCCCTCTGTCAGAATCCAGAGTTTCAAGAAGATCGGAGGGGGTCAAAATTTCGGCCAAAAACGACAGTGTTACCCCTTATGTTTTTTTTCAGGTCAAAACTTTGACATCCGATATCTCGGCTCTGGAAGGGTCTAGAGCCTCCATTTTTGCGCGCTGGTCGAAGTCTCGTGGCCCTCTGTCAGAATCCAGAGTTTCAAGAAGATCGGAGGGGGTCAAAATTTCGGCCAAAAACGACAGTGTTACCCCTTATGTTTTTTTTTTTTCAGGTCAAAACTTTGACATCCGATATCTCGGCTCTGGAAGGGTCTAGAGCCTCCATTTTTGCGCGATGGTCGAAGTCTCGTGGCCCTCTGTCAGAATCCAGAGTTTCAAGAAGATCGGAGGGGGTCAAAATTTCGGCCAAAAATGACAGTGTTACCCCTTATGTTTTTTTTCAGGTCAAAACTTTGACATCCGATATCTCGGCTCTGGAAGGGTCTAGAGCCTCAATTTTTGCGCGCTGGTCGAAGTCTCGTGGCCCTCTGTCAGAATCCAGAGTTTCAAGAAGATCGGAGGGGGTCAAAATTTCGGCCAAAAACGACAGTGTTACCCCTTATGTTTTTTTTTCAGGTCAAAACTTTGACATCCGATATCTCGGCTCTGGAAGGGTCTAGAGCCTCCATTTTTGCGCGCTGGTCGAAGTCTCGTGGCCCTCTGTCAGAATCCAGAGCTTCAAGAAGATCGGAGGGGTCAAAATTTCGGCCAAAAACGACAGTGTTACCCCTTATGTTTTTTTTTCAGGTCAAAACTTTGACATCCGATATCTCGGCTCTGGAAGGGTCTAGAGCCTCCATTTTTGCGCGCTGGTCGAAGTCTCGTGGCCCTCTGTCAGAATCCAGAGTTTCAAGAAGATCGGAGGGGGTCAAAATTTCGGCCAAAAACGACAGTGTTACCCCTTATGTTTTTTTTTCGGGTCAAAACTTTGACGTCCGATATCTCGGCTCTGGAAGGGTCTAGAGCCTCCATTTTTGCGCGCTGGTCAAAGTCTCGTGGCCCTCTGTCAGAATCCAGAGTTTCAAGAAGATCGGAGGGGGTCAAAATTTCGGCCAAAAACGACAGTGTTACCCCTTATGTTTTTTTTTTCGGGTCAAAACTTTGACATCCGATATCTCGGCTCTGGAAGGGTCTAGAGCCTCCATTTTTTGCGCGCTGGTTGAAGTCTCATGGCCCTCTGTCAGAATCCAGAGTTTCAAGAAGATCGGAGGGGGTCAAAATTTCAGCCAAAAACGACAGTGTTACCCCTTATGTTTTTTTTTCAGGTCAAAACTTTGACATCCGACATCTCGGCTCTGGAAGGGTCTAGAGCCTCCATTTTTGCGCGCTGGTCGAAGTCTCGTGGCCCTCTGTCAGAATCCAGAGTTTCAAGAAGATCGGTGGGGTCAAAATTTCGGCCAAAAACGACAGTGTTACCCCTTATGTTTTTTTTTTTCAGGTCAAAACTTTGACATCCGATATCTCGGCTCTGGAAGGGTCTAGAGCCTCCATTTTTGCGCGCTGGTCGAAGTCTCGTGGCCCTCTGTCAGAATCCAGAGTTTCAAGAAGATCGGAGGGGGTCAAAATTTTGGCCAAAAACGACAGTGTTACCCCTTATGTTTTTTTTTCAGGTCAAAACTTTGACATCCGATATCTCGGCTCTGGAAGGGTCTAGAGCCTCCATTTTTGCGCGCTGGTCGAAGTCTCGTGGCCCTCTGTCAGAATCCAGAGTTTCAAGAAG
Organism: Cyprinella venusta; assembly: GCA_038021265.1. NCBI lineage: Eukaryota > Metazoa > Chordata > Actinopteri > Cypriniformes > Leuciscidae > Cyprinella > Cyprinella venusta. The sequence continues at coordinate 9,593,941 of CM075886.1, forward strand.
ATCGGAGGGGGTCAAAATTTCGGCCAAAAACAACAGTGTTACCCCTTATGTTTTTTTTTCAGGTCAAAACTTTGACATCCGATATCTCGGCTCTGGAAGGGTCTAGAGCCTCCATTTTTGCGCGCTGGTCGAAGTCTCGTGGCCCTCTGTCAGAATCCAGAGTTTCAAGAAGATCGGAGGGGGTCAAAATTTCGGCCAAAAACGACAGTGTTACCCCTTATGTTTTTTTTTTTCAGGTCAAAATTTGACATCCGATATCTCGGCTCTGGAAGGGTCTAGAGCCTCCATTTTTGCGCGCTGGTCGAAGTCTCGTGGCCCTCTGTCAGAATCCAGAGTTTCAAGAAGATCAGAGGGGGTCAAAATTTCGGCCAAAAACGACAGTGTTACCCCTTATGTTTTTTTTCAAGTCAAAACTTTGACATCCGATATCTCGGCTCTGGAAGGGTCTAGAGCCTCCATTTTTGCGCGCTGGTAGAAGTCTCGTGGCCCTCTGTCAGAATCCAGAGTTTCAAGAAGATCGGAGGGGGTCAAAATTTCGGCCAAAAACGACAGTGTTACCCCTTATGTTTTTTTTTTCAGGTCAAAACTTTGACATCCGATATCTCGGCTCTGGAAGGGTCTAGAGCCTCCATTTTTGCGCGCTGGTCGAAGTCTCGTGGCCCTCTGTCAGAATCCAGAGTTTCAAGAAGATCGGAGGGGGTCAAAATTTTGGCCAAAAACGACAGTGTTACCCCTTATGTTTTTTTTTCGGGTCAAAACTTTGACATCCGATATCTCGGCTCTGGAAGGGTCTAGAGCCTCCATTTTTGCGCGCTGGTTGAAGTCTCATGGCCCTCTGTCAGAATCCAGAGTTTCAAGAAGATCAGAGGGGGTCAAAATTTCGGCCAAAAACGACAGTGTTACCCCTTATGTTTTTTTTTCAAGTCAAAACTTTGACATCCGATATCTCGGCTCTGGAAGGGTCTAGAGCCTCCATTTTTGCGCGCTGGTTGAAGTCTCATGGCCCTCTGTCAGAGTCCAGAGTTTCAAGAAGATCAGAGGGGGTCAAAATTTCGGCCAAAAACGACAGTGTTACCTCTTATGTTTTTTTTTCAAGTCAAAACTTTGACATCCAATATCTCGGCTCTGGAAGGGTCTAGAGCCTCCATTTTTGCGCGCTGGTCGAAGTCTCGTGGCCCTCTGTCAGAATCCAGAGTTTCAAGAAGATCGGAGGGGGTCAAAATTTCAGCCAAAAACGACAGTGTTACCCCTTATGTTTTTTTTTCAGGTCAAAACTTTGACATCCGATATCTCGGCTCTGGAAGGGTCTAGAGCCTCCATTTTTGCGCGCTGGTCGAAGTCTCGTGGCCCTCTGTCAGAATCCAGAGTTTCAAGAAGATCGGAGGGGGTCAAAATTTCGGCCAAAAAACGACAGTGTTACCCCTTATGTTTTTTTTTCAGGTCAAAACTTTGACATCCGATATCTCGGCTCTGGAAGGGTCTAGAGCCTCCATTTTTGCGCGCTGGTCGAAGTCTCGTGGCCCTCTGTCAGAATCCAGAGTTTCAAGAAGATCGGAGGGGGTCAAAATTTCGGCCAAAAACGACAGTGTTACCCCTTATGTTTTTTTTTCGGGTCAAAACTTTGACGTCCGATATCTCGGCTCTGGAAGGGTCTAGAGCCTCCATTATTGCGTGCTGGTCAAAGTCTCGTGGCCCTCTGTCAGAATCCAGAGTTTCAAGAAGATCGGAGGGGGTCAAAATTTCGGCCAAAAACGACAGTGTTACCCCTTATGTTTTTTTTTCAGGTCAAAACTTTGACATCCGATATCTCGGCTCTGGAAGGGTCTAGAGCCTCCATTTTTGCGCGCTGGTCGAAGTCTCGTGGCCCTCTGTCAGAATCCAGAGTTTCAAGAAGATCGGAGGGGGTCAAAATTTCGGCCAAAAACGACAGTGTTACCCCTTATGTTTTTTTTTTCAGGTCAAAACTTTGACATCCGATATCTCGGCTCTGGAAGGGTCTAGAGCCTCCATTTTTGCGCGCTGGTCGAAGTCTCGTGGCCCTCTGTCAGAATCCAGAGTTTCAAGAAGATCGGAGGGGGTCAAAATTTTGGCCAAAAACGACAGTGTTACCCCTTATGTTTTTTTTCAGGTCAAAACTTTGACATCCGATATCTCGGCTCTGGAAGGGTCTAGAGCCTCCATTTTTGCGCGCTGGTCGAAGTCTCGTGGCCCTCTGTCAGAATCCAGAGTTTCAAGAAGATCGGAGGGGGTCAAAATTTCAGCCAAAAACGACAGTGTTACCCCTTATGTTTTTTTTTTCAGGTCAAAACTTTGACATCCGATATCTCGGCTCTGGAAGGGTCTAGAGCCTCCATTTTTGCGCGCTGGTCGAAGTCTCATGGCCCTCTGTCAGAATCCAGAGTTTCAAGAAGATCGGAGGGGGTCAAAATTTCGGCCAAAAACGACAGTGTTACCCCTTATGTTTTTTTTTCAGGTCAAAACTTTGACATCCGATATCTCGGCTCTGGAAGGGTCTAGAGCCTCAATTTTTGCGCGCTGGTCGAAGTCTCGTGGCCCTCTGTCAGAATCCAGAGTTTCAAGAAGATCAGAGGGGGTCAAAATTTCGGCCAAAAACGACAGTGTTACCCCTTATGTTTTTTTTTCAAGTCAAAACTTTGACATCCGATATCTCGGCTCTGGAAGGGTCTAGAGCCTCCATTTTTGCGCGCTGGTAGAAGTCTCGTGGCCCTCTGTCAGAATTCAGAGTTTCAAGAAGATCGGAGGGGGGCAAAATTTCGGCCAAAAACGACAGTGTTACCCCTTATGTTTTTTTTTTCAGGTCAAAACTTTGACATCCGATATCTCGGCTCTGGAAGGGTCTAGAGCCTCCATTTTTGCGCGCTGGTCGAAGTCTCGTGGCCCTCTGTCAGAATCCAGAGTTTCAAGAAGATCGGAGGGGGTCAAAATTTCGGCCAAAAAACGACAGTGTTACCCCTTATGTTTTTTTTTCAGGTCAAAACTTTGACATCCGATATCTCGGCTCTGGAAGGGTCTAGAGCCTCCATTTTTGCGCGCTGGTCGAAGTCTCGTGGCCCTCTGTCAGAATCCAGAGTTTCAAGAAGATCGGAGGGGGTCAAAATTTCGGCCAAAAACGACAGTGTTACCCCTTATGTTTTTTTTTCGGGTCAAAACTTTGACGTCCGATATCTCGGCTCTGGAAGGGTCTAGAGCCTCCATTTTTGCGTGCTGGTCAAAGTCTCGTGGCCCTCTGTCAGAATCCAGAGTTTCAAGAAGATCGGAGGGGGTCAAAATTTCGGCCAAAAACGACAGTGTTACCCCTTATGTTTTTTTTTCAGGTCAAAACTTTGACATCCGATATCTCGGCTCTGGAAGGGTCTAGAGCCTCCATTTTTAGGCGCTGGTCGAAGTCTCGTGGCCCTCTGTCAGAATCCAGAGTTTCAAGAAGATCGGAGGGGGTCAAAATTTCGGCCAAAAACGACAGTGTTACCCCTTATGTTTTTTTTTTCAGGTCAAAACTTTGACATCCGATATCTCGGCTCTGGAAGGGTCTAGAGCCTCCATTTTTGCGCGCTGGTCGAAGTCTCGTGGCCCTCTGTCAGAATCCAGAGTTTCAAGAAGATCGGAGGGGGTCAAAATTTTGGCCAAAAACGACAGTGTTACCCCTTATGTTTTTTTTCAGGTCAAAACTTTGACATCCGATATCTCGGCTCTGGAAGGGTCTAGAGCCTCCATTTTTGCGCGCTGGTCGAAGTCTCGTGGCCCTCTGTCAGAATCCAGAGTTTCAAGAAAATCGGAGGGGGTCAAAATTTCAGCCAAAAACGACAGTGTTACCCCTTATGTTTTTTTTTTCAGGTCAAAACTTTGACATCCGATATCTCGGCTCTGGAAGGGTCTAGAGCCTCCATTTTTGCGCGCTGGTAGAAGTCTCGTGGCCCTCTGTCAGAATCCAGAGTTTCAAGAAGATCGGAGGGGGTCAAAATTTCGGCCAAAAACGACAGTGTTACCCCTTATGTTTTTTTTTCAGGTCAAAACTTTGACATCCGATATCTCGGCTCTGGAAGGGTCTAGAGCCTCAATTTTTGCGCGCTGGTCGAAGTCTCGTGGCCCTCTGTCAGAATCCAGAGTTTCAAGAAGATCAGAGGGGGTCAAAATTTCGGCCAAAAACGACAGTGTTACCCCTTATGTTTTTTTTTCAAGTCAAAACTTTGACATCCGATATCTCGGCTCTGGAAGGGTCTAGAGCCTCCATTTTTGCGCGCTGGTCGAAGTCTCGTGGCCCTCTGTCAGAATCCAGAGCTTCAAGAAGATCGGAGGGGTCAAAATTTCGGCCAAAAACGACAGTGTTACCCCTTATGTTTTTTTTTCAGGTCAAAACTTTGACATCCGATATCTCGGCTCTGGAAGGGTCTAGAGCCTCCATTTTTGCGCGCTGGTCGAAGTCTCGTGGCCCTCTGTCAGAATCCAGAGTTTCAAGAAGATCGGAGGGGGTCAAAATTTCGGCCAAAAACGACAGTGTTACCCCTTATGTTTTTTTTTCGGGTCAAAACTTTGACGTCCGATATCTCGGCTCTGGAAGGGTCTAGAGCCTCCATTTTTGCGCGCTGGTCAAAGTCTCGTGGCCCTCTGTCAGAATCCAGAGTTTCAAGAAGATCGGAGGGGGTCAAAATTTCGGCCAAAAACGACAGTGTTACCCCTTATGTTTTTTTTTCGGGTCAAAACTTTGACATCCGATATCTCGGCTCTGGAAGGGTCTAGAGCCTCCATTTTTTGCGCGCTGGTTGAAGTCTCATGGCCCTCTGTCAGAATCCAGAGTTTCAAGAAGATCGGAGGGGGTCAAAATTTCAGCCAAAAACGACAGTGTTACCCCTTATGTTTTTTTTTCAGGTCAAAACTTTGACATCCGACATCTCGGCTCTGGAAGGGTCTAGAGCCTCCATTTTTGCGCGCTGGTCGAAGTCTCGTGGCCCTCTGTCAGAATCCAGAGTTTCAAGAAGATCGGAGGGGGTCAAAATTTTGGCCAAAAACGACAGTGTTACCCCTTATGTTTTTTTTTTTCAGGTCAAAACTTTGACATCCGATATCTCGGCTCTGGAAGGGTCTAGAGCCTCCATTTTTGCGCGCTGGTCGAAGTCTCGTGGCCCTCAGTCAGAATCCAGAGTTTCAAGAAGATCGGAGGGGGTCAAAATTTTGGCCAAAAACGACAGTGTTACCCCTTATGTTTTTTTTCAGGTCAAAACTTTGACATCCGATATCTCGGCTCTGGAAGGGTCTAGAGCCTCCATTTTTGCGCGCTGGTCGAAGTCTCGTGGCCCTCTGTCAGAATCCAGAGTTTCAAGAAGATCGGAGGGGGTCAAAATTTCGGCCAAAAACAACAGTGTTACCCCTTATGTTTTTTTTTTCAGGTCAAAACTTTGACATCCGATATCTCGGCTCTGGAAGGGTCTAGAGCCTCCATTTTTGCGCGCTGGTCGAAGTCTCGTGGCCCTCTGTCAGAATCCAGAGTTTCAAGAAGATCGGAGGGGGTCAAAATTTCGGCCAAAAACGACAGTGTTACCCCTTATGTTTTTTTTTTTCAGGTCAAAATTTGACATCCGATATCTCGGCTCTGGAAGGGTCTAGAGCCTCCATTTTTGCGCGCTGGTCGAAGTCTCGTGGCCCTCTGTCAGAATCCAGAGTTTCAAGAAGATCAGAGGGGGTCAAAATTTCGGCCAAAAACGACAGTGTTACCCCTTATGTTTTTTTTTCAAGTCAAAACTTTGACATCCGATATCTCGGCTCTGGAAGGGTCTAGAGCCTCCATTTTTGCGCGCTGGTAGAAGTCTCGTGGCCCTCTGTCAGAATCCAGAGTTTCAAGAAGATCGGAGGGGGTCAAAATTTCGGCCAAAAACGACAGTGTTACCCCTTATGTTTTTTTTTTCAGGTCAAAACTTTGACATCCGATATCTCGGCTCTGGAAGGGTCTAGAGCCTCCATTTTTGCGCGCTGGTCGAAGTCTCGTGGCCCTCTGTCAGAATCCAGAGTTTCAAGAAGATCGGAGGGGGTCAAAATTTTGGCCAAAAACGACAGTGTTACCCCTTATGTTTTTTTTTCGGGTCAAAACTTTGACATCCGATATCTCGGCTCTGGAAGGGTCTAGAGCCTCCATTTTTGCGCGCTGGTTGAAGTCTCATGGCCCTCTGTCAGAATCCAGAGTTTCAAGAAGATCAGAGGGGGTCAAAATTTCGGCCAAAAACGACAGTGTTACCCCTTATGTTTTTTTTTCAAGTCAAAACTTTGACATCCAATATCTCGGCTCTGGAAGGGTCTAGAGCCTCAATTTTTGCGCGCTGGTCGAAGTCTCGTGGCCCTCTGTCAGAATCCAGAGTTTCAAGAAGATCAGAGGGGGTCAAAATTTCGGCCAAAAACGACAGTGTTACCCCTTATGTTTTTTTTTCAAGTCAAAACTTTGACATCCGATATCTCGGCTCTGGAAGGGTCTAGAGCCTCAATTTTTGCGCGCTGGTCGAAGTCTCGTGGCCCTCTGTCAGAATCCAGAGTTTCAAGAAGATCAGAGGGGGTCAAAATTTCGGCCAAAAACGACAGTGTTACCCCTTATGTTTTTTTTTCAAGTCAAAACTTTGACATCCGATATCTCGGCTCTGGAAGGGTCTAGAGCCTCCATTTTTGCGCGCTGGTAGAAGTCTCGTGGCCCTCTGTCAGAATTCAGAGTTTCAAGAAGATCGGAGGGGGGCAAAATTTCGGCCAAAAACGACAGTGTTACCCCTTATGTTTTTTTTTTCAGGTCAAAACTTTGACATCCGATATCTCGGCTCTGGAAGGGTCTAGAGCCTCCATTTTTGCGCGCTGGTCGAAGTCTCGTGGCCCTCTGTCAGAATCCAGAGTTTCAAGAAGATCGGAGGGGGTCAAAATTTCGGCCAAAAAACGACAGTGTTACCCCTTATGTTTTTTTTTCAGGTCAAAACTTTGACATCCGATATCTCGGCTCTGGAAGGGTCTAGAGCCTCCATTTTTGCGCGCTGGTCGAAGTCTCGTGGCCCTCTGTCAGAATCCAGAGTTTCAAGAAGATCGGAGGGGGTCAAAATTTCGGCCAAAAACGACAGTGTTACCCCTTATGTTTTTTTTTCGGGTCAAAACTTTGACGTCCGATATCTCGGCTCTGGAAGGGTCTAGAGCCTCCATTTTTGCGTGCTGGTCAAAGTCTCGTGGCCCTCTGTCAGAATCCAGAGTTTCAAGAAGATCGGAGGGGGTCAAAATTTCGGCCAAAAACGACAGTGTTACCCCTTATGTTTTTTTTTCAGGTCAAAACTTTGACATCCGATATCTCGGCTCTGGAAGGGTCTAGAGCCTCCATTTTTGCGCGCTGGTCGAAGTCTCGTGGCCCTCTGTCAGAATCCAGAGTTTCAAGAAGATCGGAGGGGGTCAAAATTTCGGCCAAAAACGACAGTGTTACCCCTTATGTTTTTTTTTTCAGGTCAAAACTTTGACATCCGATATCTCGGCTCTGGAAGGGTCTAGAGCCTCCATTTTTGCGCGCTGGTCGAAGTCTCGTGGCCCTCTGTCAGAATCCAGAGTTTCAAGAAGATCGGAGGGGGTCAAAATTTTGGCCAAAAACGACAGTGTTACCCCTTATGTTTTTTTTCAGGTCAAAACTTTGACATCCGATATCTCGGCTCTGGAAGGGTCTAGAGCCTCCATTTTTGCGCGCTGGTCGAAGTCTCGTGGCCCTCTGTCAGAATCCAGAGTTTCAAGAAAATCGGAGGGGGTCAAAATTTCAGCCAAAAACGACAGTGTTACCCCTTATGTTTTTTTTTTCAGGTCAAAACTTTGACATCCGATATCTCGGCTCTGGAAGGGTCTAGAGCCTCCATTTTTGCGCGCTGGTAGAAGTCTCGTGGCCCTCTGTCAGAATCCAGAGTTTCAAGAAGATCGGAGGGGGTCAAAATTTCGGCCAAAAACGACAGTGTTACCCCTTATGTTTTTTTTTCAGGTCAAAACTTTGACATCCGATATCTCGGCTCTGGAAGGGTCTAGAGCCTCAATTTTTGCGCGCTGGTCGAAGTCTCGTGGCCCTCTGTCAGAATCCAGAGTTTCAAGAAGATCAGAGGGGGTCAAAATTTCGGCCAAAAACGACAGTGTTACCCCTTATGTTTTTTTTTCAAGTCAAAACTTTGACATCCGATATCTCGGCTCTGGAAGGGTCTAGAGCCTCCATTTTTGCGCGCTGGTCGAAGTCTCGTGGCCCTCTGTCAGAATCCAGAGCTTCAAGAAGATCGGAGGGGTCAAAATTTCGGCCAAAAACGACAGTGTTACCCCTTATGTTTTTTTTTCAGGTCAAAACTTTGACATCCGATATCTCGGCTCTGGAAGGGTCTAGAGCCTCCATTTTTGCGCGCTGGTCGAAGTCTCGTGGCCCTCTGTCAGAATCCAGAGTTTCAAGAAGATCGGAGGGGGTCAAAATTTCGGCCAAAAACGACAGTGTTACCCCTTATGTTTTTTTTTCGGGTCAAAACTTTGACGTCCGATATCTCGGCTCTGGAAGGGTCTAGAGCCTCCATTTTTGCGCGCTGGTCAAAGTCTCGTGGCCCTCTGTCAGAATCCAGAGTTTCAAGAAGATCGGAGGGGGTCAAAATTTCGGCCAAAAACGACAGTGTTACCCCTTATGTTTTTTTTTCGGGTCAAAACTTTGACATCCGATATCTCGGCTCTGGAAGGGTCTAGAGCCTCCATTTTTTGCGCGCTGGTTGAAGTCTCATGGCCCTCTGTCAGAATCCAGAGTTTCAAGAAGATCGGAGGGGGTCAAAATTTCAGCCAAAAACGACAGTGTTACCCCTTATGTTTTTTTTTCAGGTCAAAACTTTGACATCCGACATCTCGGCTCTGGAAGGGTCTAGAGCCTCCATTTTTGCGCGCTGGTCGAAGTCTCGTGGCCCTCTGTCAGAATCCAGAGTTTCAAGAAGATCGGAGGGGGTCAAAATTTTGGCCAAAAACGACAGTGTTACCCCTTATGTTTTTTTTTTTCAGGTCAAAACTTTGACATCCGATATCTCGGCTCTGGAAGGGTCTAGAGCCTCCATTTTTGCGCGCTGGTCGAAGTCTCGTGGCCCTCTGTCAGAATCCAGAGTTTCAAGAAGATCGGAGGGGGTCAAAATTTTGGCCAAAAACGACAGTGTTACCCCTTATGTTTTTTTTTCAGGTCAAAACTTTGACATCCGATATCTCGGCTCTGGAAGGGTCTAGAGCCTCCATTTTTGCGCGCTGGTCGAAGTCTCGTGGCCCTCTGTCAGAATCCAGAGTTTCAAGAAGATCGGAGGGGGTCAAAATTTCGGCCAAAAACAACAGTGTTACCCCTTATGTTTTTTTTTTCAGGTCAAAACTTTGACATCCGATATCTCGGCTCTGGAAGGGTCTAGAGCCTCCATTTTTGCGCGCTGGTCGAAGTCTCGTGGCCCTCTGTCAGAATCCAGAGTTTCAAGAAGATCGGAGGGGGTCAAAATTTCGGCCAAAAACGACAGTGTTACCCCTTATGTTTTTTTTTTTCAGGTCAAAATTTGACATCCGATATCTCGGCTCTGGAAGGGTCTAGAGCCTCCATTTTTGCGCGCTGGTCGAAGTCTCGTGGCCCTCTGTCAGAATCCAGAGTTTCAAGAAGATCAGAGGGGGTCAAAATTTCGGCCAAAAACGACAGTGTTACCCCTTATGTTTTTTTTTCAAGTCAAAACTTTGACATCCGATATCTCGGCTCTGGAAGGGTCTAGAGCCTCCATTTTTGCGCGCTGGTAGAAGTCTCGTGGCCCTCTGTCAGAATCCAGAGTTTCAAGAAGATCGGAGGGGGTCAAAATTTCGGCCAAAAACGACAGTGTTACCCCTTATGTTTTTTTTTTCAGGTCAAAACTTTGACATCCGATATCTCGGCTCTGGAAGGGTCTAGAGCCTCCATTTTTGCGCGCTGGTCGAAGTCTCGTGGCCCTCTGTCAGAATCCAGAGTTTCAAGAAGATCGGAGGGGGTCAAAATTTTGGCCAAAAACGACAGTGTTACCCCTTATGTTTTTTTTTCGGGTCAAAACTTTGACATCCGATATCTCGGCTCTGGAAGGGTCTAGAGCCTCCATTTTTGCGCGCTGGTTGAAGTCTCATGGCCCTCTGTCAGAATCCAGAGTTTCAAGAAGATCAGAGGGGGTCAAAATTTCGGCCAAAAACGACAGTGTTACCCCTTATGTTTTTTTTTCAAGTCAAAACTTTGACATCCAATATCTCGGCTCTGGAAGGGTCTAGAGCCTCAATTTTTGCGCGCTGGTCGAAGTCTCGTGGCCCTCTGTCAGAATCCAGAGTTTCAAGAAGATCAGAGGGGGTCAAAATTTCGGCCAAAAACGACAGTGTTACCCCTTATGTTTTTTTTTCAAGTCAAAACTTTGACATCCGATATCTCGGCTCTGGAAGGGTCTAGAGCCTCCATTTTTGCGCGCTGGTTGAAGTCTCATGGCCCTCTGTCAGAGTCCAGAGTTTCAAGAAGATCAGAGGGGGTCAAAATTTCGGCCAAAAACGACAGTGTTACCCCTTATGTTTTTTTTTCAAGTCAAAACTTTGACATCCAATATCTCGGCTCTGGAAGGGTCTAGAGCCTCCATTTTTGCGCGCTGGTCGAAGTCTCGTGGCCCTCTGTCAGAATCCAGAGTTTCAAGAAGATCGAAGGGGGTCAAAATTTCAGCCAAAAACGACAGTGTTACCCCTTATGTTTTTTTTTCAGGTCAAAACTTTGACATCCGATATCTCGGCTCTGGAAGGGTCTAGAGCCTCCATTTTTGCGCGCTGGTCGAAGTCTCGTGGCCCTCTGTCAGAATCCAGAGTTTCAAGAAGATCGGAGGGGGTCAAAATTTCGGCCAAAAAACGACAGTGTTACCCCTTATGTTTTTTTTTCAGGTCAAAACTTTGACATCCGATATCTCGGCTCTGGAAGGGTCTAGAGCCTCCATTTTTGCGCGCTGGTCGAAGTCTCGTGGCCCTCTGTCAGAATCCAGAGTTTCAAGAAGATCGGAGGGGGTCAAAATTTCGGCCAAAAACGACAGTGTTACCCCTTATGTTTTTTTTTCGGGTCAAAACTTTGACGTCCGATATCTCGGCTCTGGAAGGGTCTAGAGCCTCCATTTTTGCGTGCTGGTCAAAGTCTCGTGGCCCTCTGTCAGAATCCAGAGTTTCAAGAAGATCGGAGGGGGTCAAAATTTCGGCCAAAAACGACAGTGTTACCCCTTATGTTTTTTTTTCGGGTCAAAACTTTGACGTCCGATATCTCGGCTCTGGAAGGGTCTAGAGCCTCCATTTTTGCGCGCTGGTCGAAGTCTCGTGGCCCTCTGTCAGAATCCAGAGTTTCAGGAAGATCGGAGGGGATCAAAATTTCGGCCAAAAACGACAGTGTTACCCCTTATGTTTTTTTTTCAGGTTAAAACTTTGACATCCGATATCTCGGCTCTGGAAGGGTCTAGAGCCTCCATTTTTGCACGCTGGTCGAAGTCTCGTGGCCCTCTGTCAGAATCCAGAGTTTCAAGAAGATCAGAGGGGGTCAAAATTTCGGCCAAAAACGACAGTGTTACCCTTTATGTTTTTTTTCAGGTCAAAACTTTGACATCCGATATCTCGGCTCTGGAAGGGTCTAGAGCCTCCATTTTTGCGCGCTGGTCAAAGTCTCGTGGCCCTCTGTCAGAATCCAGAGTTTCAAGAAGATCGGAGGGGGTCAAAATTTCGGCCAAAAACGACAGTGTTACCCCTTATGTTTTTTTTTTCAGGTCAAAACTTTGACATCCGATATCTCGGCTCTGGAAGGGTCTAGAGCCTCCATTTTTGCGCGCTGGTCGAAGTCTCGTGGCCCTCTGTCAGAATCCAGAGTTTCAAGAAGATCGGAGGGGGTCAAAATTTCGGCCAAAAACGACAGTGTTACCCCTTATGTTTTTTTTCAGGTCAAAACTTTGACATCCGATATCTCGGCTCTGGAAGGGTCTAGAGCCTCCATTTTTGCGCGCTGGTCGAAGTCTCGTGGCCCTCTGTCAGAATCCAGAGTTTCAAGAAGATCGGAGGGGGTCAAAATTTCGGCCAAAAACGACAGTGTTACCCCTTATGTTTTTTTTTTTTCAGGTCAAAACTTTGACATCCGATATCTCGGCTCTGGAAGGGTCTAGAGCCTCCATTTTTGCGCGCTGGTCGAAGTCTCGTGGCCCTCTGTCAGAATCCAGAGTTTCAAGAAGATCGGAGGGGGTCAAAATTTCGGCCAAAAATGACAGTGTTACCCCTTATGTTTTTTTTCAGGTCAAAACTTTGACATCCGATATCTCGGCTCTGGAAGGGTCTAGAGCCTCAATTTTTGCGCGCTGGTCGAAGTCTCGTGGCCCTCTGTCAGAATCCAGAGTTTCAAGAAGATCGGAGGGGGTCAAAATTTCGGCCAAAAACGACAGTGTTACCCCTTATGTTTTTTTTTCAGGTCAAAACTTTGACATCCGATATCTCGGCTCTGGAAGGGTCTAGAGCCTCCATTTTTGCGCGCTGGTCGAAGTCTCGTGGCCCTCTGTCAGAATCCAGAGCTTCAAGAAGATCGGAGGGGTCAAAATTTCGGCCAAAAACGACAGTGTTACCCCTTATGTTTTTTTTTCAGGTCAAAACTTTGACATCCGATATCTCGGCTCTGGAAGGGTCTAGAGCCTCCATTTTTGCGCGCTGGTCGAAGTCTCGTGGCCCTCTGTCAGAATCCAGAGTTTCAAGAAGATCGGAGGGGGTCAAAATTTCGGCCAAAAACGACAGTGTTACCCCTTATGTTTTTTTTTCGGGTCAAAACTTTGACGTCCGATATCTCGGCTCTGGAAGGGTCTAGAGCCTCCATTTTTGCGCGCTGGTCAAAGTCTCGTGGCCCTCTGTCAGAATCCAGAGTTTCAAGAAGATCGGAGGGGGTCAAAATTTCGGCCAAAAACGACAGTGTTACCCCTTATGTTTTTTTTTTCGGGTCAAAACTTTGACATCCGATATCTCGGCTCTGGAAGGGTCTAGAGCCTCCATTTTTTGCGCGCTGGTTGAAGTCTCATGGCCCTCTGTCAGAATCCAGAGTTTCAAGAAGATCGGAGGGGGTCAAAATTTCAGCCAAAAACGACAGTGTTACCCCTTATGTTTTTTTTTCAGGTCAAAACTTTGACATCCGACATCTCGGCTCTGGAAGGGTCTAGAGCCTCCATTTTTGCGCGCTGGTCGAAGTCTCGTGGCCCTCTGTCAGAATCCAGAGTTTCAAGAAGATCGGAGGGGGTCAAAATTTCGGCCAAAAACGACAGTGTTACCCCTTATGTTTTTTTTTTTCAGGTCAAAACTTTGACATCCGATATCTCGGCTCTGGAAGGGTCTAGAGCCTCCATTTTTGCGCGCTGGTCGAAGTCTCGTGGCCCTCTGTCAGAATCCAGAGTTTCAAGAAGATCGGAGGGGGTCAAAATTTTGGCCAAAAACGACAGTGTTACCCCTTATGTTTTTTTTCAGGTCAAAACTTTGACATCCGATATCTCGGCTCTGGAAGGGTCTAGAGCCTCCATTTTTGCGCGCTGGTCGAAGTCTCGTGGCCCTCTGTCAGAATCCAGAGTTTCAAGAAGATCGGAGGGGGTCAAAATTTCGGCCAAAAACAACAGTGTTACCCCTTATGTTTTTTTTTTCAGGTCAAAACTTTGACATCCGATATCTCGGCTCTGGAAGGGTCTAGAGCCTCCATTTTTGCGCGCTGGTCGAAGTCTCGTGGCCCTCTGTCAGAATCCAGAGTTTCAAGAAGATCGGAGGGGGTCAAAATTTCGGCCAAAAACGACAGTGTTACCCCTTATGTTTTTTTTTTTCAGGTCAAAATTTGACATCCGATATCTCGGCTCTGGAAGGGTCTAGAGCCTCCATTTTTGCGCGCTGGTCGAAGTCTCGTGGCCCTCTGTCAGAATCCAGAGTTTCAAGAAGATCAGAGGGGGTCAAAATTTCGGCCAAAAACGACAGTGTTACCCCTTATGTTTTTTTTCAAGTCAAAACTTTGACATCCGATATCTCGGCTCTGGAAGGGTCTAGAGCCTCCATTTTTGCGCGCTGGTAGAAGTCTCGTGGCCCTCTGTCAGAATCCAGAGTTTCAAGAAGATCGGAGGGGGTCAAAATTTCGGCCAAAAACGACAGTGTTACCCCTTATGTTTTTTTTTTCAGGTCAAAACTTTGACATCCGATATCTCGGCTCTGGAAGGGTCTAGAGCCTCCATTTTTGCGCGCTGGTCGAAGTCTCGTGGCCCTCTGTCAGAATCCAGAGTTTCAAGAAGATCGGAGGGGGTCAAAATTTTGGCCAAAAACGACAGTGTTACCCCTTATGTTTTTTTTTCGGGTCAAAACTTTGACATCCGATATCTCGGCTCTGGAAGGGTCTAGAGCCTCCATTTTTGCGCGCTGGTTGAAGTCTCATGGCCCTCTGTCAGAATCCAGAGTTTCAAGAAGATCAGAGGGGGTCAAAATTTCGGCCAAAAACGACAGTGTTACCCCTTATGTTTTTTTTTCAAGTCAAAACTTTGACATCCGATATCTCGGCTCTGGAAGGGTCTAGAGCCTCCATTTTTGCGCGCTGGTTGAAGTCTCATGGCCCTCTGTCAGAGTCCAGAGTTTCAAGAAGATCAGAGGGGGTCAAAATTTCGGCCAAAAACGACAGTGTTACCTCTTATGTTTTTTTTTCAAGTCAAAACTTTGACATCCAATATCTCGGCTCTGGAAGGGTCTAGAGCCTCCATTTTTGCGCGCTGGTCGAAGTCTCGTGGCCCTCTGTCAGAATCCAGAGTTTCAAGAAGATCGGAGGGGGTCAAAATTTCAGCCAAAAACGACAGTGTTACCCCTTATGTTTTTTTTTTCAGGTCAAAACTTTGACATCCGATATCTCGGCTCTGGAAGGGTCTAGAGCCTCCATTTTTGCGCGCTGGTCGAAGTCTCGTGGCCCTCTGTCAGAATCCAGAGTTTCAAGAAGATCGGAGGGGGTCAAAATTTCGGCCAAAAAACGACAGTGTTACCCCTTATGTTTTTTTTTCAGGTCAAAACTTTGACATCCGATATCTCGGCTCTGGAAGGGTCTAGAGCCTCCATTTTTGCGCGCTGGTCGAAGTCTCGTGGCCCTCTGTCAGAATCCAGAGTTTCAAGAAGATCGGAGGGGGTCAAAATTTCGGCCAAAAACGACAGTGTTACCCCTTATGTTTTTTTTTCGGGTCAAAACTTTGACGTCCGATATCTCGGCTCTGGAAGGGTCTAGAGCCTCCATTATTGCGTGCTGGTCAAAGTCTCGTGGCCCTCTGTCAGAATCCAGAGTTTCAAGAAGATCGGAGGGGGTCAAAATTTCGGCCAAAAACGACAGTGTTACCCCTTATGTTTTTTTTTCAGGTCAAAACTTTGACATCCGATATCTCGGCTCTGGAAGGGTCTAGAGCCTCCATTTTTGCGCGCTGGTCGAAGTCTCGTGGCCCTCTGTCAGAATCCAGAGTTTCAAGAAGATCGGAGGGGGTCAAAATTTCGGCCAAAAACGACAGTGTTACCCCTTATGTTTTTTTTTTCAGGTCAAAACTTTGACATCCGATATCTCGGCTCTGGAAGGGTCTAGAGCCTCCATTTTTGCGCGCTGGTCGAAGTCTCGTGGCCCTCTGTCAGAATCCAGAGTTTCAAGAAGATCGGAGGGGGTCAAAATTTTGGCCAAAAACGACAGTGTTACCCCTTATGTTTTTTTTCAGGTCAAAACTTTGACATCCGATATCTCGGCTCTGGAAGGGTCTAGAGCCTCCATTTTTGCGCGCTGGTCGAAGTCTCGTGGCCCTCTGTCAGAATCCAGAGTTTCAAGAAGATCGGAGGGGGTCAAAATTTCAGCCAAAAACGACAGTGTTACCCCTTATGTTTTTTTTTTCAGGTCAAAACTTTGACATCCGATATCTCGGCTCTGGAAGGGTCTAGAGCCTCCATTTTTGCGCGCTGGTCGAAGTCTCATGGCCCTCTGTCAGAATCCAGAGTTTCAAGAAGATCGGAGGGGGTCAAAATTTCGGCCAAAAACGACAGTGTTACCCCTTATGTTTTTTTTTCAGGTCAAAACTTTGACATCCGATATCTCGGCTCTGGAAGGGTCTAGAGCCTCAATTTTTGCGCGCTGGTCGAAGTCTCGTGGCCCTCTGTCAGAATCCAGAGTTTCAAGAAGATCAGAGGGGGTCAAAATTTCGGCCAAAAACGACAGTGTTACCCCTTATGTTTTTTTTTCAAGTCAAAACTTTGACATCCGATATCTCGGCTCTGGAAGGGTCTAGAGCCTCCATTTTTGCGCGCTGGTAGAAGTCTCGTGGCCCTCTGTCAGAATTCAGAGTTTCAAGAAGATCGGAGGGGGGCAAAATTTCGGCCAAAAACGACAGTGTTACCCCTTATGTTTTTTTTTTCAGGTCAAAACTTTGACATCCGATATCTCGGCTCTGGAAGGGTCTAGAGCCTCCATTTTTGCGCGCTGGTCGAAGTCTCGTGGCCCTCTGTCAGAATCCAGAGTTTCAAGAAGATCGGAGGGGGTCAAAATTTCGGCCAAAAAACGACAGTGTTACCCCTTATGTTTTTTTTTCAGGTCAAAACTTTGACATCCGATATCTCGGCTCTGGAAGGGTCTAGAGCCTCCATTTTTGCGCGCTGGTCGAAGTCTCGTGGCCCTCTGTCAGAATCCAGAGTTTCAAGAAGATCGGAGGGGGTCAAAATTTCGGCCAAAAACGACAGTGTTACCCCTTATGTTTTTTTTTCGGGTCAAAACTTTGACGTCCGATATCTCGGCTCTGGAAGGGTCTAGAGCCTCCATTTTTGCGTGCTGGTCAAAGTCTCGTGGCCCTCTGTCAGAATCCAGAGTTTCAAGAAGATCGGAGGGGGTCAAAATTTCGGCCAAAAACGACAGTGTTACCCCTTATGTTTTTTTTTCAGGTCAAAACTTTGACATCCGATATCTCGGCTCTGGAAGGGTCTAGAGCCTCCATTTTTGCGCGCTGGTCGAAGTCTCGTGGCCCTCTGTCAGAATCCAGAGTTTCAAGAAGATCGGAGGGGGTCAAAATTTCGGCCAAAAACGACAGTGTTACCCCTTATGTTTTTTTTTTCAGGTCAAAACTTTGACATCCGATATCTCGGCTCTGGAAGGGTCTAGAGCCTCCATTTTTGCGCGCTGGTCGAAGTCTCGTGGCCCTCTGTCAGAATCCAGAGTTTCAAGAAGATCGGAGGGGGTCAAAATTTTGGCCAAAAACGACAGTGTTACCCCTTATGTTTTTTTTCAGGTCAAAACTTTGACATCCGATATCTCGGCTCTGGAAGGGTCTAGAGCCTCCATTTTTGCGCGCTGGTCGAAGTCTCGTGGCCCTCTGTCAGAATCCAGAGTTTCAAGAAAATCGGAGGGGGTCAAAATTTCAGCCAAAAACGACAGTGTTACCCCTTATGTTTTTTTTTCAGGTCAAAACTTTGACATCCGATATCTCGGCTCTGGAAGGGTCTAGAGCCTCCATTTTTGCGCGCTGGTAGAAGTCTCGTGGCCCTCTGTCAGAATCCAGAGTTTCAAGAAGATCGGAGGGGGTCAAAATTTCGGCCAAAAACGACAGTGTTACCCCTTATGTTTTTTTTTCAGGTCAAAACTTTGACATCCGATATCTCGGCTCTGGAAGGGTCTAGAGCCTCAATTTTTGCGCGCTGGTCGAAGTCTCGTGGCCCTCTGTCAGAATCCAGAGTTTCAAGAAGATCAGAGGGGGTCAAAATTTCGGCCAAAAACGACAGTGTTACCCCTTATGTTTTTTTTTCAAGTCAAAACTTTGACATCCGATATCTCGGCTCTGGAAGGGTCTAGAGCCTCCATTTTTGCGCGCTGGTAGAAGTCTCGTGGCCCTCTGTCAGAATCCAGAGTTTCAAGAAGATCGGAGGGGGTCAAAATTTCGGCCAAAAACGACAGTGTTACCCCTTATGTTTTTTTTTTCAGGTCAAAACTTTGACATCCGATATCTCGGCTCTGGAAGGGTCTAGAGCCTCCATTTTTGCGCGCTGGTCGAAGTCTCGTGGCCCTCTGTCAGAATCCAGAGTTTCAAGAAGATCGGAGGGGGTCAAAATTTTGGCCAAAAACGACAGTGTTACCCCTTATGTTTTTTTTTTCGGGTCAAAACTTTGACATCCGATATCTCGGCTCTGGAAGGGTCTAGAGCCTCCATTTTTGCGCGCTGGTTGAAGTCTCATGGCCCTCTGTCAGAATCCAGAGTTTCAAGAAGATCAGAGGGGGTCAAAATTTCGGCCAAAAACGACAGTGTTACCCCTTATGTTTTTTTTTCAAGTCAAAACTTTGACATCCAATATCTCGGCTCTGGAAGGGTCTAGAGCCTCAATTTTTGCGCGCTGGTCGAAGTCTCGTGGCCCTCTGTCAGAATCCAGAGTTTCAAGAAGATCAGAGGGGGTCAAAATTTCGGCCAAAAACGACAGTGTTACCCCTTATGTTTTTTTTTCAAGTCAAAACTTTGACATCCGATATCTCGGCTCTGGAAGGGTCTAGAGCCTCCATTTTTGCGTGCTGGTTGAAGTCTCATGGCCCTCTGTCAGAGTCCAGAGTTTCAAGAAGATCAGAGGGGGTCAAAATTTCGGCCAAAAACGACAGTGTTACCCCTTATGTTTTTTTTTCAAGTCAAAACTTTGACATCCAATATCTCGGCTCTGGAAGGGTCTAGAGCCTCCATTTTTGCGCGCTGGTCGAAGTCTCGTGGCCCTCTGTCAGAATCCAGAGTTTCAAGAAGATCGGAGGGGGTCAAAATTTCAGCCAAAAACGACAGTGTTACCCCTTATGTTTTTTTTTTCAGGTCAAAACTTTGACATCCGATATCTCGGCTCTGGAAGGGTCTAGAGCCTCCATTTTTGCGCGCTGGTCGAAGTCTCGTGGCCCTCTGTCAGAATCCAGAGTTTCAAGAAGATCGGAGGGGGTCAAAATTTCGGCCAAAAAACGACAGTGTTACCCCTTATGTTTTTTTTTCAGGTCAAAACTTTGACATCCGATATCTCGGCTCTGGAAGGGTCTAGAGTCTCCATTTTTGCGCGCTGGTCGAAGTCTCGTGGCCCTCTGTCAGAATCCAGAGTTTCAAGAAGATCGGAGGGGGTCAAAATTTCGGCCAAAAACGACAGTGTTACCCCTTATGTTTTTTTTTCGGGTCAAAACTTTGACGTCCGATATCTCGGCTCTGGAAGGGTCTAGAGCCTCCATTTTTGCGTGCTGGTCAAAGTCTCGTGGCCCTCTGTCAGAATCCAGAGTTTCAAGAAGATCGGAGGGGGTCAAAATTTCGGCCAAAAACGACAGTGTTACCCCTTATGTTTTTTTTTCGGGTCAAAACTTTGACATCCGATATCTCGGCTCTGGAAGGGTCTAGAGCCTCCATTTTTTGCGCGCTGGTTGAAGTCTCATGGCCCTCTGTCAGAATCCAGAGTTTCAAGAAGATCGGAGGGGGTCAAAATTTCGGCCAAAAACGACAGTGTTACCCCTTATGTTTTTTTCAGGTCAAAACTTTGACATCCGATATCTCGGCTCTGGAAGGGTCTAGAGCCTCCATTTTTGCGCGCTGGTCGAAGTCTCGTGGCCCTCTGTCAGAATCCAGAGTTTCAAGAAGATCGGAGGGGGTCAAAATTTCGGCCAAAAACGACAGTGTTACCCCTTATGTTTTTTTTTTCAGGTCAAAACTTTGACATCCGATATCTCGGCTCTGGAAGGGTCTAGAGCCTCCATTTTTGCGCGCTGGTCGAAGTCTCGTGGCCCTCTGTCAGAATCCAGAGTTTCAAGAAGATCGGAGGGGGTCAAAATTTTGGCCAAAAACGACAGTGTTACCCCTTATGTTTTTTTTCAGGTCAAAACTTTGACATCCGATATCTCGGCTCTGGAAGGGTCTAGAGCCTCCATTTTTGCGCGCTGGTCGAAGTCTCGTGGCCCTCTGTCAGAATCCAGAGTTTCAAGAAGATCGGAGGGGGTCAAAATTTCAGCCAAAAACGACAGTGTTACCCCTTATGTTTTTTTTTTCAGGTCAAAACTTTGACATCCGATATCTCGGCTCTGGAAGGGTCTAGAGCCTCCATTTTTTTAAAAAAAAACATAAGGGGTAACACTGTCGTTTTTGGCTGAAATTTTGACCCCCTCCGATCTTCTTGAAACTCTGGATTCTGACAGAGGGCCATGAGACTTCAACCAGCGCGCAAAAATGGAGGCTCTAGACCCTTCCAGAGCCGAGATATCGGATGTCAAAGTTTTGACCCGAAAAAAAAACATAAGGGGTAACACTGTCGTTTTTGGCCAAAATTTTGACCCCCTCCGATCTTCTTGAAACTCTGGATTCTGACAGAGGGCCACGAGACTTCGACCAGCGCGCAAAAATGGAGGCTCTAGACCCTTCCAGAGCCGAGATATCGGATGTCAAAGTTTTGACCTGAAAAAAAAAACATAAGGGGTAACACTGTCGTTTTTGGCCGAAATTTTGACCCCCTCCGATCTTCTTGAAACTCTGGATTCTGACAGAGGGCCACGAGACTTCGACCAGCGCGCAAAAATGGAGGCTCTAGACCCTTCCAGAGCCGAGATATCGGATGTCAAAGTTTTGACTTGAAAAAAAAACATAAGGGGTAACACTGTCGTTTTTGGCCGAAATTTTGACCCCCTCTGATCTTCTTGAAACTCTGGATTCTGACAGAGGGCCACGAGACTTCGACCAGCGCGCAAAAATTGAGGCTCTAGACCCTTCCAGAGCCGAGATATCGGATGTCAAAGTTTTGACCTGAAAAAAAAACATAAGGGGTAACACTGTCGTTTTTGGCCGAAATTTTGACCCCCTCCGATCTTCTTGAAACTCTGGATTCTGACAGAGGGCCATGAGACTTCGACCAGCGCGCAAAAATGGAGGCTCTAGACCCTTCCAGAGCCGAGATATCGGATGTCAAAGTTTTGACCCGAAAAAAAAAACATAAGGGGTAACACTGTCGTTTTTGGCCGAAATTTTGACCCCCTCCGATCTTCTTGAAACTCTGGATTCTGACAGAGGGCAACGAGACTTCGACCAGCGCGCAAAAATGGAGGCTCTAGACCCTTCCAGAGCTGAGATATCGGATGTCAAAGTTTTGACCTGAAAAAAAAACATAAGGGGTAACACTGTCGTTTTTGGCCGAAATTTTGACCCCCTCCGATCTTCTTGAAACTCTGGATTCTGACAGAGGGCCACGAGACTTCGACCAGCACGCAAAAATGGAGGCTCTAGACCCTTCCAGAGCCGAGATATCGGACGTCAAAGTTTTGACCCGAAAAAAAAAACATAAGGGGTAACACTGTCGTTTTTGGCCGAAATTTTGACCCCCTCCGATCTTCTTGAAACTCTGGATTCTGACAGAGGGCCACGAGACTTCGACCAGCGCGCAAAAATGGAGGCTCTAGACACTTCCAGAGCCGAGATATCGGATGTCAAAGTTTTGACCTGAAAAAAAAACATAAGGGGTAACACTGTCGTTTTTGGCCGAAATTTTGACCCCCTCCGATCTTCTTGAAACTCTGGATTCTGACAGAGGGCCACGAGACTTCGACCAGCGCGCAAAAATGGAGGCTCTAGACCCTCCCAGAGCCGAGATATCGGATGTCAAAGTTTTGACCTGAAAAAAAAACATAAGGGGTAACACTGTCGTTTTTGGCCGAAATTTTGACCCCCTCCGATCTTCTTGAAACTCTGGATTCTGACAGAGGGCCATGAGACTTCAACCAGCGCGCAAAAATGGAGGCTCTAGACCCTTCCAGAGCCGAGATATCGGATGTCAGAGTTTTGACCTGAAAAAAAAACATAAGGGGTAACACTGTCGTTTTTGGCCAAAATTGTGACCCCCTCCGATGTTTTTGAAACTCTGGATTCTGACAGAGGGCCACGAGACTTCGACCAGCGCGCAAAAATGGAGGCTCTAGACCCTTCCAGAGCCGAGATATCGGATGTCAAAGTTTTGACCTGAAAAAAAAAACATAAGGGGTAACACTGTCGTTTTTGGCTGAAATTTTGACCCCCTCCGATCTTCTTGAAACTCTGGATTCTGACAGAGGGCCACGAGACTTCGACCAGCGCGCAAAAATGGAGGCTCTAGACCCTTCCAGAGCCGAGATATCGGATGTCAAAGTTTTGACCTGAAAAAAAACATAAGGGGTAACACTGTCGTTTTTGGCCAAAATTTTGACCCCCTCCGATCTTCTTGAAACTCTGGATTCTGACAGAGGGCCACGAGACTTCGACCAGCGCGCAAAAATGGAGGCTCTAGACCCTTCCAGAGCCGAGATATCGGATGTCAAAGTTTTGACCTGAAAAAAAAAACATAAGGGGTAACACTGTCGTTTTTGGCCGAAATTTTGACCCCCTCCGATCTTCTTGAAACTCTGGATTCTGACAGAGGGCCACGAGACTTCGACCAGCGCGCAAAAATGGAGGCTCTAGACCCTTCCAGAGCCGAGATATCGGATGTCAAAGTTTTGACCTGAAAAAAACATAAGGGGTAACACTGTCGTTTTTGGCCGAAATTTTGACCCCCTCCGATCTTCTTGAAACTCTGGATTCTGACAGAGGGCCATGAGACTTCAACCAGCGCGCAAAAATGGAGGCTCTAGACCCTTCCAGAGCCGAGATATCGGATGTCAAAGTTTTGACCCGAAAAAAAAAACATAAGGGGTAACACTGTCGTTTTTGGCCGAAATTTTGACCCCCTCCGATCTTCTTGAAACTCTGGATTCTGACAGAGGGCCACGAGACTTCGACCAGCGCGCAAAAATGGAGGCTCTAGACCCTTCCAGAGCCGAGATATCGGATGTCAAAGTTTTGACCTGAAAAAAAAAAACATAAGGGGTAACACTGTCGTTTTTTGGCCGAAATTTTGACCCCCTCCGATCTTCTTGAAACTCTGGATTCTGACAGAGGGCCACGAGACTTCGACCAGCGCGCAAAAATGGAGGCTCTAGACCCTTCCAGAGCCGAGATATCGGATGTCAAAGTTTTGACCTGAAAAAAAAACATAAGGGGTAACACTGTCGTTTTTGGCTTGAAATTTTGACCCCCTCCGATCTTCTTGAAACTCTGGATTCTGACAGAGGGCCACGAGACTTCGACCAGCGCGCAAAAATGGAGGCTCTAGACCCTTCCAGAGCCGAGATATTGGATGTCAAAGTTTTGACTTGAAAAAAAAACATAAGGGGTAACACTGTCGTTTTTGGCCGAAATTTTGAGCCCCTCTGATCTTCTTGAAACTCTGGATTCTGACAGAGGGCCATGAGACTTCAACCAGCGCGCAAAAATGGAGGCTCTAGACCCTTCCAGAGCCGAGATATCGGATGTCAAAGTTTTGACCCGAAAAAAAAACATAAGGGGTAACACTGTCGTTTTTGGCCAAAATTTTGACCCCCTCCGATCTTCTTGAAACTCTGGATTCTGACAGAGGGCCACGAGACTTCGACCAGCGCGCAAAAATGGAGGCTCTAGACCCTTCCAGAGCCGAGATATCGGATGTCAAAGTTTTGACCTGAAAAAAAAAACATAAGGGGTAACACTGTCGTTTTTGGCCGAAATTTTGACCCCCTCCGATCTTCTTGAAACTCTGGATTCTGACAGAGGGCCACGAGACTTCGACCAGCGCGCAAAAATGGAGGCTCTAGACCCTTCCAGAGCCGAGATATCGGATGTCAAAGTTTTGACTTGAAAAAAAAAACATAAGGGGTAACACTGTCGTTTTTGGCCGAAATTTTGACCCCCTCTGATCTTCTTGAAACTCTGGATTCTGACAGAGGGCCACGAGACTTCGACCAGCGCGCAAAATTGAGGCTCTAGACCCTTCCAGAGCCGAGATATCGGATGTCAAAGTTTTGACCTGAAAAAAAAAACATAAGGGGTAACACTGTCGTTTTTGGCCGAAATTTTGACCCCCTCCGATCTTCTTGAAACTCTGGATTCTGACAGAGGGCCATGAGACTTCGACCAGCGCGCAAAAATGGAGGCTCTAGACCCTTCCAGAGCCGAGATATCGGATGTCAAAGTTTTGACCCGAAAAAAAAAACATAAGGGGTAACACTGTCGTTTTTGGCCGAAATTTTGACCCCCTCCGATCTTCTTGAAACTCTGGATTCTGACAGAGGGCCACGAGACTTCGACCAGCGCGCAAAAATGGAGGCTCTAAACCCTTCCAGAGCTGAGATATCGGATGTCAAAGTTTTGACCTGAAAAAAAAACATAAGGGGTAACACTGTCGTTTTTGGCCGAAATTTTGACCCCCTCCGATCTTCTTGAAACTCTGGATTCTGACAGAGGGCCACGAGACTTCGACCAGCACGCAAAAATGGAGGCTCTAGACCCTTCCAGAGCCGAGATATCGGACGTCAAAGTTTTGACCCGAAAAAAAAACATAAGGGGTAACACTGTC
The DNA here is from genome assembly GCA_038021265.1 of Cyprinella venusta. Lineage (NCBI taxonomy): Eukaryota > Metazoa > Chordata > Actinopteri > Cypriniformes > Leuciscidae > Cyprinella > Cyprinella venusta. The sequence goes on from CM075886.1 coordinate 9,618,385, forward strand.
GTTTTTGGCCGAAATTTTGACCCCCTCCGATCTTCTTGAAACTCTGGATTCTGACAGAGGGCCACGAGACTTCAACCAGCGCGCAAAAATGGAGGCTCTAGACACTTCCAGAGCCGAGATATCGGATGTCAAAGTTTTGACCTGAAAAAAAAACATAAGGGGTAACACTGTCGTTTTTGGCCGAAATTTTGACCCCCTCCGATCTTCTTGAAACTCTGGATTCTGACAGAGGGCCACGAGACTTCGACCAGTGCACAAAAATGGAGGCTCTAGACCCTCCCAGATCCGAGTTATCGGATGTCAAAGTTTTGACCTGAAAAAAAAACATAAGGGGTAACACTGTCGTTTTTGGCCGAAATTTTGACCCCCTCTGATCTTCTTGAAACTCTGGATTCTGACAGAGGGCCATGAGACTTCAACCAGCGCGCAAAAATGGAGGCTCTAGACCCTTCCAGAGCCGAGTTATCGGATGTCAAAGTTTTGACCTGAAAAAAAAAACATAAGGGGTAACACTGTCGTTTTTGGCCGAAATTTTGACCCCCTCTGATCTTCTTGAAACTCTGGATTCTGACAGAGGGCCACGAGACTTCGACCAGCGCGCAAAAATTGAGGCTCTAGACCCTTCCAGAGCCGAGATATCGGATGTCAAAGTTTTGACCTGAAAAAAAAAACATAAGGGGTAACACTGTCGTTTTTGGCCGAAATTTTGACCCCCTCCGATCTTCTTGAAACTCTGGATTCTGACAGAGGGCCATGAGACTTCGACCAGCGCGCAAAAATGGAGGCTCTAGACCCTTCCAGAGCCGAGATATCGGATGTCAAAGTTTTGACCCGAAAAAAAAAAACATAAGGGGTAACACTGTCGTTTTTGGCCGAAATTTTGACCCCCTCCGATCTTCTTGAAACTCTGGATTCTGACAGAGGGCCACGAGACTTCGACCAGCGCGCAAAAATGGAGGCTCTAGACCCTTCCAGAGCTGAGATATCGGATGTCAAAGTTTTGACCTGAAAAAAAAAACATAAGGGGTAACACTGTCGTTTTTGGCCGAAATTTTGACCCCCTCCGATCTTCTTGAAACTCTGGATTCTGACAGAGGGCCACGAGACTTCGACCAGCACGCAAAAAATGGAGGCTCTAGACCCTTCCAGAGCCGAGATATCGGACGTCAAAGTTTTGACCCGAAAAAAAAAACATAAGGGGTAACACTGTCGTTTTTGGCCGAAATTTTGACCCCCTCCGATCTTCTTGAAACTCTGGATTCTGACAGAGGGCCACGAGACTTCGACCAGCGCGCAAAAATGGAGGCTCTAGACACTTCCAGAGCCGAGATATCGGATGTCAAAGTTTTGACCTGAAAAAAAAACATAAGGGGTAACACTGTCGTTTTTGGCCGAAATTTTGACCCCCTCCGATCTTCTTGAAACTCTGGATTCTGACAGAGGGCCACGAGACTTCGACCAGCGCGCAAAAATGGAGGCTCTAGACCCTCCCAGAGCCGAGATATCGGATGTCAAAGTTTTGACCTGAAAAAAAAACATAAGGGGTAACACTGTCGTTTTTGGCCGAAATTTTGACCCCCTCCGATCTTCTTGAAACTCTGGATTCTGACAGAGGGCCATGAGACTTCAACCAGCGCGCAAAAATGGAGGCTCTAGACCCTTCCAGAGCCGAGATATCGGATGTCAGAGTTTTGACCTGAAAAAAAAACATAAGGGGTAACACTGTCGTTTTTGGCCAAAATTGTGACCCCCTCCGATGTTTTTGAAACTCTGGATTCTGACAGAGGGCCACGAGACTTCGACCAGCGCGCAAAAATGGAGGCTCTAGACCCTTCCAGAGCCGAGATATCGGATGTCAAAGTTTTGACCTGAAAAAAAAACATAAGGGGTAACACTGTCGTTTTTGGCCGAAATTTTGACCCCCTCCGATCTTCTTGAAACTCTGGATTCTGACAGAGGGCCACGAGACTTCGACCAGCGCGCAAAAATGGAGGCTCTAGACCCTTCCAGAGCCGAGATATCGGATGTCAAAGTTTTGACCTGAAAAAAAAAACATAAGGGGTAACACTGTCGTTTTTGGCTGAAATTTTGACCCCCTCCGATCTTCTTGAAACTCTGGATTCTGACAGAGGGCCACGAGACTTCGACCAGCGCGCAAAAATGGAGGCTCTAGACCCTTCCAGAGCCGAGATATCGGATGTCAAAGTTTTGACCTGAAAAAAAAACATAAGGGGTAACACTGTCGTTTTTGGCCAAAATTTTGACCCCCTCCGATCTTCTTGAAACTCTGGATTCTGACAGAGGGCCACGAGACTTTGACCAGCGCGCAAAAATGGAGGCTCTAGACCCTTCCAGAGCCGAGATATCGGATGTCAAAGTTTTGACCTGAAAAAAAAAACATAAGGGGTAACACTGTCGTTTTTGGCCGAAATTTTGACCCCCTCCGATCTTCTTGAAACTCTGGATTCTGACAGAGGGCCACGAGACTTCGACCAGCGCGCAAAAATGGAGGCTCTAGACCCTTCCAGAGCCGAGATATCGGATGTCAAAGTTTTGACCTGAAAAAAACATAAGTGGTAACACTGTCGTTTTTGGCCGAAATTTTGACCCCCTCCGATCTTCTTGAAACTCTGGATTCTGACAGAGGGCCATGAGACTTCAACCAGCGCGCAAAAATGGAGGCTCTAGACCCTTCCAGAGCCGAGATATCGGATGTCAAAGTTTTGACCCGAAAAAAAAACATAAGGGGTAACACTGTCGTTTTTGGCCGAAATTTTGACCCCCTCCGATCTTCTTGAAACTCTGGATTCTGACAGAGGGCCACGAGACTTCGACCAGCGCGCAAAAATGGAGGCTCTAGACCCTTCCAGAGCCGAGATATCGGATGTCAAAGTTTTGACCTGAAAAAAACATAAGTGGTAACACTGTCGTTTTTGGCCGAAATTTTGACCCCCTCCGATCTTCTTGAAACTCTGGATTCTGACAGAGGGCCATGAGACTTCAACCAGCGCGCAAAAATGGAGGCTCTAGACCCTTCCAGAGCCGAGATATCGGATGTCAAAGTTTTGACCCGAAAAAAAAACATAAGGGGTAACACTGTCGTTTTTGGCCGAAATTTTGACCCCCTCCGATCTTCTTGAAACTCTGGATTCTGACAGAGGGCCACGAGACTTCGACCAGCGCGCAAAAATGGAGGCTCTAGACCCTTCCAGAGCCGAGATATCGGATGTCAAAGTTTTGACCTGAAAAAAAAAAACATAAGGGGTAACACTGTCGTTTTTTGGCCGAAATTTTGACCCCCTCCGATCTTCTTGAAACTCTGGATTCTGACAGAGGGCCACGAGACTTCGACCAGCGCGCAAAAATGGAGGCTCTAGACCCTTCCAGAGCCGAGATATCGGATGTCAAAGTTTTGACCTGAAAAAAAAAACATAAGGGGTAACACTGTCGTTTTTGGCTGAAATTTTGACCCCCTCCGATCTTCTTGAAACTCTGGATTCTGACAGAGGGCCACGAGACTTCGACCAGCGCGCAAAAATGGAGGCTCTAGACCCTTCCAGAGCCGAGATATTGGATGTCAAAGTTTTGACTTGAAAAAAAAACATAAGGGGTAACACTGTCGTTTTTGGCCGAAATTTTGAGCCCCTCTGATCTTCTTGAAACTCTGGATTCTGACAGAGGGCCATGAGACTTCAACCAGCGCGCAAAAATGGAGGCTCTAGACCCTTCCAGAGCCGAGATATCGGATGTCAAAGTTTTGACCCGAAAAAAAAAACATAAGGGGTAACACTGTCGTTTTTGGCCAAAATTTTGACCCCCTCCGATCTTCTTGAAACTCTGGATTCTGACAGAGGGCCACGAGACTTCGACCAGCGCGCAAAAATGGAGGCTCTAGACCCTTCCAGAGCCGAGATATCGGATGTCAAAGTTTTGACCTGAAAAAAAAAACATAAGGGGTAACACTGTCGTTTTTGGCCGAAATTTTGACCCCCTCCGATCTTCTTGAAACTCTGGATTCTGACAGAGGGCCACGAGACTTCGACCAGCGCGCAAAAATGGAGGCTCTAGACCCTTCCAGAGCCGAGATATCGGATGTCAAAGTTTTGACTTGAAAAAAAAAACATAAGGGGTAACACTGTCGTTTTTGGCCGAAATTTTGACCCCCTCTGATCTTCTTGAAACTCTGGATTCTGACAGAGGGCCACGAGACTTCGACCAGCGCGCAAAATTGAGGCTCTAGACCCTTCCAGAGCCGAGATATCGGATGTCAAAGTTTTGACCTGAAAAAAAAAACATAAGGGGTAACACTGTCGTTTTTGGCCGAAATTTTGACCCCCTCCGATCTTCTTGAAACTCTGGATTCTGACAGAGGGCCATGAGACTTCGACCAGCGCGCAAAAATGGAGGCTCTAGACCCTTCCAGAGCCGAGATATCGGATGTCAAAGTTTTGACCCGAAAAAAAAACATAAGGGGTAACACTGTCGTTTTTGGCCGAAATTTTGACCCCCTCCGATCTTCTTGAAACTCTGGATTCTGACAGAGGGCCACGAGACTTCGACCAGCGCGCAAAAATGGAGGCTCTAGACCCTTCCAGAGCTGAGATATCGGATGTCAAAGTTTTGACCTGAAAAAAAAACATAAGGGGTAACACTGTCGTTTTTGGCCGAAATTTTGACCCCCTCCGATCTTCTTGAAACTCTGGATTCTGACAGAGGGCCACGAGACTTCGACCAGCACGCAAAAATGGAGGCTCTAGACCCTTCCAGAGCCGAGATATCGGACGTCAAAGTTTTGACCCGAAAAAAAAAACATAAGGGGTAACACTGTCGTTTTTGGCCGAAATTTTGACCCCCTCCGATCTTCTTGAAACTCTGGATTCTGACAGAGGGCCACGAGACTTCGACCAGCGCGCAAAAATGGAGGCTCTAGACACTTCCAGAGCCGAGATATCGGATGTCAAAGTTTTGACCTGAAAAAAAAACATAAGGGGTAACACTGTCGTTTTTGGCCGAAATTTTGACCCCCTCCGATCTTCTTGAAACTCTGGATTCTGACAGAGGGCCACGAGACTTCGACCAGTGCACAAAAATGGAGGCTCTAGACCCTCCCAGATCCGAGTTATCGGATGTCAAAGTTTTGACCTGAAAAAAAAACATAAGGGGTAACACTGTCGTTTTTGGCCGAAATTTTGACCCCCTCTGATCTTCTTGAAACTCTGGATTCTGACAGAGGGCCATGAGACTTCAACCAGCGCGCAAAAATGGAGGCTCTAGACCCTTCCAGAGCCGAGTTATCGGATGTCAAAGTTTTGACCCGAAAAAAAAACATAATGGGCTTTTCACACAGGACGTGGTATGCGCTGCGCTGCGCTATGAAACCCATTCATTTCAATGGCTTGCGCCGCGCGAAGGCGTTTTGTTTCTGCGTCGACCTCAGCGCAAGCGCAGCGGTGCGCACCATTGACGTCATCGCGCGCATGCCGCGGTCAAAGTTCAAAATAGTTTAACTTTTGCCGCTGCGCTCCGTGACGATTACCAGCGCGGCCAATAGAAACGGAGATCCAAACAAGCACGGAAATCAAAATGGACGAACGGCTAGTACTGTGTGTGTCGGAATTTCCCGAGCTTTATGATACTAGTTTGAGGTCACCCACAACCTCTTCTTCCCTGCTGCTCTCTCTCTTCTTCTCCTTAACAGGACTAGTGCTGCTATTGCTCGCTTCTTATCGCGGGACAGATACATAGTTTACCGAAAGGAGGAACAAACAATCAAAATAACTAACCTTAATTATACTGATCTCCCGCTTTTGAAAACTCCGCCTACTTTCCTCTGGCATAGCGCAGCGCAAATCACGGCGCTGAGAGCGGCAAGCGCAGCGCAGCGCTGAACAGAGCGGCAAGCGCAGCGCATACCGCGTCCTGTGTGAAAGGCCCTTAAGGGGTAACACTGTCGTTTTTGGCCGAAATTTTGACCCCCTCCGATCTTCTTGAAACTCTGGATTCTGACAGAGGGCCACGAGACTTCAACCAGCGTGCAAAAATGGAGGCTCTAGACCCTTCCAGAGCCGAGATATCGGATGTCAAAGTTTTGACCTGAAAAAAAACATAAGGGGTAACACTGTCGTTTTTGGCCGAAATTTTTACCCCCTCCGATCTTCTTGAAACTCTGGATTCTGACAGAGGGCCACGAGACTTCGACCAGCGCGCAAAAATGGAGGCTCTAGACCCTTCCAGAGCCGAGATATCGGATGTCAAAGTTTTGACCTGAAAAAAAAACATAAGGGGTAACACTGTCGTTTTTGGCCGAAATTTTGACCCCCTCCGATCTTCTTGAAACTCTGGATTCTGACAGAGGGCCACGAGACTACGACCAGCGCGCAAAAAAGGAGGCTCTAGACCCTTCCAGAGCAGAGATATCGGATGTCAAAGTTTTGACCTGAAAAAAAAACATAAGGGGTAACACTGTCGTTTTTGGCCGAAATTTTGACCCCCTCCGATCTTCTTGAAACTCTGGATTCTGACAGAGGGCCACGAGACTTCGACCAGCGCGCAAAAATGGAGGCTCTAGACCCTTCCAGAGCCGAGATATCGGATGCCAAAGTTTTGACCTGAAAAAAAAAACATAAGGGGTAACACTGTCGTTTTTGGCCGAAATTTTGACCCCCTCCGATCTTCTTGAAACTCTGGATTCTGACAGAGGGCCACGAGACTTCGACCAGCGCGCAAAAATGGAGGCTCTAGACCCTTCCAGAGCCGAGATATCGGATGTCAAAGTTTTGACCCGAAAAAAAAAAACATAAGGGGTAACACTGTCGTTTTTGGCCGAAATTTTGACCCCCTCCGATCTTCTTGAAACTCTGGATTCTGAAAGAGGGCCACGAGACTTCGACCAGCGCGCAAAAATGGAGGCTCTAGACCCTTCCAGGGCCGAGATATCGGATGTCAATGTTTTGACCTGAAAAAAAACATAAGGGGTAACACTGTCGTTTTTGGCCGAAATTTTGACCCCCTCCGATCTTCTTGAAGCTCTGGATTCTGACAGAGGGCCACGAGACTTCGACCAGCGCGCAAAAATGGAGGCTCTAGACCCTTCCAGAGCTGAGATATTGAAACTCAAAATTTTGACCAGAAAAAAAAAATGACAGTGTTACCCCTTATGTTTTTTTTCGGGGGGTGAAAAATTAAGTTTCTCCAATCTTCTTGAAACTCTGGATTCTGATAGAGGGCCACGAGACATGGACCTGGGTGCAAAAATTGAGGCTCTAGACCCTTCCAGAGCTGAGATATTGAAACTCAAAATTTTGACCTGAAAAAAAAAAAATGACAGTGTTACCCCTTATGTTTTTTTTCGGGGGGTGAAAATTAAGTTTCTCCAATCTTCTCAAAACTCTGGATTCTGATAGAGGGCCATGAGACATGGACCTGGGTGCAAAAATTGAGGCTCTAGACCCTTCCAGAGCTGAGATATTGAAACTCAAAATTTTGACCAGAAAAAAAAAATGACAGTGTTACCCCTTATGTTTTTTTTCGGGGGGTGAAAAATTAAGTTTCTTCAATCTTCTTGAAACTCTGGATTCTGATAGAGGGCCACGAGACATGGACCTGGGTGCAAAAATTGAGGCTCTAGACCCTTCCAGAGCTGAGATATTGAAACTCAAAATTTTGACCAGAAAAAAAAATGACAGTGTTACCCCTTATGTTTTTTTTCGGGGGGTGAAAAATTAAGTTTCTCCAATCTTCTCAAAACTCTGGATTCTGATAGAGGGCCACGAGACATGGACCTGGGTGCAAAAATTGAGGCTCTAGACCCTTCCAGAGCTGAGATATTGAAACTCAAAATTTTGACCAGAAAAAAAAAATGACAGTGTTACCCCTTATGTTTTTTTTCGGGGGGTGAAAAATTAAGTTTCTCCAATCTTCTCAAAACTCTGGATTCTGATAGAGGGCCACGAGACATGGACCTGGGTGCAAAAATTAAGGCTCTAGACCCTTCCAGAGCTGAGATATTGAAACTCAAAATTTTGACCAGAAAAAAAATGACAGTGTTACCCCTTATGTTTTTTTTCGGGGGGTGAAAAATTAAGTTTCTCCAATCTTCTCAAAACTCTGGATTCTGATAGAGGGCCACGAGACATGGACCTGGGTGCAAAAATTGAGGCTCTAGACCCTTCCAGAGCTGAGATATTGAAACTCAAAATTTTGACCAAAAAAAATGACAGTGTTACCCCTTATGTTTTTTTTTCGGGGGGTGAAAAATTAAGTTTCTCCAATCTTCTCAAAACTCTGGATTCTGATAGAGGGCCACGAGACATGGACCTGGGTGCAAAAATTGAGGCTCTAGACCCTTCCAGAGCTGAGATATTGAAACTCAAAATTTTGACCAGAAAAAAAAAATGACAGTGTTACCCCTTATGTTTTTTTCGGGGGGTGAAAAATTAAGTTTCTCCAATCTTCTTGAAACTCTGGATTCTGATAGAGGGCCACGAGACATGGACCTGGGTGCAAAAATTGAGGCTCTAGACCCTTCCAGAGCTGAGATATTGAAACTCAAAATTTTGACCTGAAAAAAAATGACAGTGTTACCCCTTATGTTTTTTTTCGGGGGGTGAAAAATTAAGTTTCTCCAATCTTCTCAAAACTCTGGATTCTGATAGAGGGCCACGAGACATGGACCTGGGTGCAAAAATTGAGGCTCTAGACCCTTATGTTTTTTTTTCGGGGGGTGAAAAATTAAGTTTCTCCAATCTTCTCAAAACTCTGGATTCTGATAGAGGGCCACGAGACATGGACCTGGGTGCAAAAATTGAGGCTCTAGACCCTTCCAGAGCTGAGATATTGAAACTCAAAATTTTGACCAGAAAAAAAATGACAGTGTTACCGCTTATGTTTTTTTTCGGGGGGTGAAAAATTAAGTTTCTCCAATCTTCTCAAAACTCTGGATTCTGATAGAGGGCCACGAGACATGGACCTGGGTGCAAAAATTGAGGCTCTAGACCCTTCTAGAGCTGAGATATTGAAACTCAAAATTTTGACCAGAAAAAAAAATGACAGTGTTACCCCTTATGTTTTTTTTCGGGGGGTGAAAAATTAAGTTTCTCCAATCTTCTTGAAACTCTGGATTCTGATAGAGGGCCACGAGACTTCGACCAGCACGCAAAAATGGAGGCTCTAGACCCTTCCAGAGCCGAGATATCGGACGTCAAAGTTTTGACCCGAAAAAAAAACATAAGGGGTAACACTGTCGTTTTTGGCAGAAATTTTGACCCCCTCCGATCTTCTTGAAACTCTGGATTCTGACAGAGGGCCACGAGACTTCGACCAGCGTGCAAAAATGGAGGCTCTAGACCCTTCCAGAGCCGAGATATCGGATGTCAAAGTTTTGACCTGAAAAAAAAAACATAAGGGGTAACACTGTCGTTTTTGGCCGAAATTTTGACCCCCTCCGATCTTCTTGAAACTCTGGATTCTGACAGAGGGCCACGAGACTTCGGCCAGCGCGCAAAAATGGAGGCTCTAGACCCTTCCAGAGCCGAGATATCGGATGTCAAAGTTTTGACCTGAAAAAAAAAAACATAAGGGGTAACACTGTCGTTTTTGGCCAAAATTTTGACCCCCTCCGATCTTCTTGAAACTCTGGATTCTGACAGAGGGCCACGAGACTTCGACCAGCGCGCAAAAATGGAGGCTCTAGACCCTTCCAGAGCTGAGATATCGGATGTCAAAGTTTTGACCTGAAAAAAAACATAAGGGGTAACACTGTCGTTTTTGGCCGAAATTTTGACCCCTCCGATCTTCTTGAAGCTCTGGATTCTGACAGAGGGCCACGAGACTTCGACCAGCGCGCAAAAATGGAGGCTCTAGACCCTTCCAGAGCAGAGATATCGGATGTCAAAGTTTTGACCTGAAAAAAAACATAAGGGGTAACACTGTCGTTTTTGGCCGAAATTTTGACCCCCTCCGATCTTCTTGAAACTCTGGATTCTGACAGAGGGCCACGAGACTTCGACCAGCGCGCAAAAATGGAGGCTCTAGACCCTTCCAGAGCCGAGATATCGGATGTCAAATTTTGACCTGAAAAAAAAAACATAAGGGGTAACACTGTCGTTTTTGGCCGAAATTTTGACCCCCTCCGATCTTCTTGAAACTCTGGATTCTGACAGAGGGCCACGAGACTTCGACCAGCGCGCAAAAATGGAGGCTCTAGACCCTTCCAGAGCCGAGATATCGGATGTCAAAGTTTTGACCTGAAAAAAAAAACATAAGGGGTAACACTGTTGTTTTTGGCCGAAATTTTGACCCCCTCCGATCTTCTTGAAACTCTGGATTCTGACAGAGGGCCACGAGACTTCGACCAGCGCGCAAAAATGGAGGCTCTAGACCCTTCCAGAGCCGAGATATCGGATGTCAAAGTTTTGACCTGAAAAAAACATAAGGGGTAACACTGTCGTTTTTGGCCGAAATTTTGACCCCCTCCGATCTTCTTGAAACTCTGGATTCTGACAGAGGGCCACGAGACTTCGACCAGCGCGCAAAAATGGAGGCTCTAGACCCTTCCAGAGCCGAGATATCGGATGTCAAAGTTTTGACCTGAAAAAAAAAACATAAGGGGTAACACTGTCGTTTTTGGCCGAAATTTTGACCCCCTCCGATCTTCTTGAAACTCTGGATTCTGACAGAGGGCCACGAGACTTCGACCAGTGCGCAAAAATGGAGGCTCTAGACCCTTCCAGAGCCGAGATGTCGGATGTCAAAGTTTTGACCTGAAAAAAAAACATAAGGGGTAACACTGTCGTTTTTGGTTGAAATTTTGACCCCCTCCGATCTTCTTGAAACTCTGGATTCTGACAGAGGGCCACGAGACTTCGACCAGCGTGCAAAAATGGAGGCTCTAGACCCTTCCAGAGCCGAGATATCGGATGTCAAAGTTTTGACCTGAAAAAAAAACATAAGGGGTAACACTGTCGTTTTTGGCCGAAATTTTGACCCCCTCCGATCTTCTTGAAACTCTGGATTCTGACAGAGGGCCACGAGACTTTGACCAGCGCGCAAAAATGGAGGTTCTAGACCCTTCCAGAGCCGAGATATCGGATGTCAAAGTTTTGACCTGAAAAAAAAAACATAAGGGGTAACACTGTCGTTTTTGGCCGAAATTTTGACCCCCTCCGATCTTCTTGAAACTCTGGATTCTGACAGAGGGCTACGAGACTTCGACCAGCGCGCAAAAATGGAGGCTCTAGACCCTTCCAGAGCCGAGATATCGGATGTCAAAGTTTTGACCTGAAAAAAAAACATAAGGGGTAACACTGTCGTTTTTGGCCGAAATTTTGACCCCTCCGATCTTCTTGAAGCTCTGGATTCTGACAGAGGGCCACGAGACTTCGACCAGCGCGCAAAAATGGAGGCTCTAGACCCTTCCAGAGCCGAGATATCGGATGTCAAAGTTTTGACCTGAAAAAAAAACATAAGGGGTAACACTGTCGTTTTTGGCCGAAATTTTGACCCCCTCCGATCTTCTTGAAACTCTGGATTCTGACAGAGGGCCACGAGACTTCGACCAGCGCGCAAAAATTGAGGCTCTAGACCCTTCCAGAGCCGAGATATCGGATGTCAAAGTTTTGACCTGAAAAAAAAAACATAAGGGGTAACACTGTCGTTTTTGGCCGAAATTTTGACCCCCTCCGATCTTCTTGAAACTCTGGATTCTGACAGAGGGCCACGAGACTTCGACCAGCGCGCAAAAATGGAGGCTCTAGACCCTTCCAGAGCCGAGATATCGGATGTCAAAGTTTTGACCTGAAAAAAAAACATAAGGGGTAACACTGTCGTTTTTGGCCGAAATTTTGACCCCCTCCGATCTTCTTGAAACTCTGGATTCTGACAGAGGGCCACGAGACTTCGACCAGCACGCAAAAATGGAGGCTCTAGACCCTTCCAGAGCCGAGATATCGGATGTCAAAGTTTTGACCTGAAAAAAAACATAAGGGGTAACACTGTCGTTTTTGGCCGAAATTTTGACCCCCTCCGATCTTCTTGAAACTCTGGATTCTGACAGAGGGCCACGAGACTTCGACCAGCGCGTAAAAATGGAGGCTCTAGACCCTTCCAGAGCCGAGATATCGGATGTCAAAGTTTTGACCTGAAAAAAAAAACATAAGGGGTAACACTGTCGTTTTTGGCCGAAATTTTGACCCCCTCCGATCTTCTTGAAACTCTGGATTCTGACAGAGGGCCACGAGACTTCGACCAGCGCGCAAAAATGGAGGCTCTAGACCCTTCCAGAGCCGAGATATCGGATGTCAAAGTTTTGACCTGAAAAAAAACATAAGGGGTAACACTGTCGTTTTTGGCCGAAATTTTGACCCCCTCTGATCTTCTTGAAACTCTGGATTCTGACAGAGGGCCACGAGACTTCGACCAGCGTGCAAAAATGGAGGCTCTAGACCCTTCCAGAGCCGAGATATCGGATGTCAAAGTTTTGACCTGAAAAAAAAACATAAGGGGTAACACTGTCGTTTTTGGCCGAAATTTTGACCCCCTCCGATCTTCTTGAAACTCTGGATTCTGACAGAGGGCCACGAGACTTCGACCAGCGCGCAAAAATGGAGGCTCTAGACCCTTCCAGGGCCGAGATATCGGATGTCAAAGTTTTGACCTGAAAAAAAAACATAAGGGGTAACACTGTCGTTTTTGGCCGAAATTTTGACCCCCTCCGATCTTCTTGAAACTCTGGATTCTGACAGAGGGCCACGAGACTTCGACCAGCGCGCAAAAATGGAGGCTCTAGACCCTTCCAGAGCCGAGATATCGGATGTCAAAGTTTTGACCTGAAAAAAAAACATAAGGGGTAACACTGTCGTTTTTGGCCGAAATTTTGACCCCCTCCGATCTTCTTGAAACTCTGGATTCTGACAGAGGGCCACGAGACTTCGACCAGCGCGCAAAAATGGAGGCTCTAGACCCTTCCAGAGCCGAGATATCGGATGTCAAAGTTTTGACCTGAAAAAAAACATAAGGGGTAACACTGTCGTTTTTGGCCGAAATTTTCACCCCCTCCGATCTTCTTGAAACTCTGGAATCTGACAGAGGGCCACGAGACTTCGACCAGCGTGCAAAAATGGAGGCTCTAGACCCTTCCAGAGCCGAGATATCGGATGTCAAAGTTTTGACCTGAAAAAAAAAACAAAAGGGGTAACACTGTCGTTTTTGGCCGAAATTTTCACCCCCTCCGATCTTCTTGAAACTCTGGATTCTGACAGAGGGCCACGAGACTTCGACCAGCGCGCAAAAATGGAGGCTCTAGACCCTTCCAGAGCCGAGATATCGGATGTCAAATTTTTGACCTGAAAAAAAAACATAAGGGGTAACACTGTCGTTTTTGGCCGAAATTTTGACCCCCTCCGATCTTCTTGAAACTCTGGATTCTGACAGAGGGCCACGAGACTTCGACCAGCGCGCAAAAATGGAGGCTCTAGACCCTTCCAGAGCCGAGATATCGGATGTCAAAGTTTTGACCAGAAAAAAAAACATAAGGGGTAACACTGTCGTTTTTGGCCGAAATTTTGACCCCCTCCGATCTTCTTGAAACTCTGGATTCTGACAGAGGGCCACGAGACTTCGACCAGCGCGCAAAAATGGAGGCTCTAGACCCTTCCAGAGCTGAGATATCGGATGTCAAAGTTTTGACCTGAAAAAAAAACATAAGGGGTAACACTGTCGTTTTTGGCCGAAATTTTGACCCCCTCCGATCTTCTTGAAACTCTGGATTCTGACAGAGGGCCACGAGACTTCGACCAGCACGCAAAAATGGAGGCTCTAGACCCTTCCAGAGCCGAGATATCGGACGTCAAAGTTTTGACCCGAAAAAAAAACATAAGGGGTAACACTGTCGTTTTTGGCCGAAATTTTGACCCCCTCCGATCTTCTTGAAACTCTGGATTCTGACAGAGGGCCACGAGACTTCGACCAGCGCGCAAAAATGGAGGCTCTAGACACTTCCAGAGCCGAGATATCGGATGTCAAAGTTTTGACCTGAAAAAAAAACATAAGGGGTAACACTGTCGTTTTTGGCCGAAATTTTGACCCCCTCCGATCTTCTTGAAACTCTGGATTCTGACAGAGGGCCACGAGACTTCGACCAGCGCGCAAAAATGGAGGCTCTAGACCCTTCCAGGGCCGAGATATCGGATGTCAAAGTTTTGACCTGAAAAAAAAACATAAGGGGTAACACTGTCGTTTTTGGCCGAAATTTTGACCCCCTCCGATCTTCTTGAAACTCTGGATTCTGACAGAGGGCCACGAGACTTCGACCAGCGCGCAAAAATGGAGGCTCTAGACCCTTCCAGAGCCGAGATATCGGATGTCAAAGTTTTGACCAGAAAAAAAAACATAAGGGGTAACACTGTCGTTTTTGGCCGAAATTTTGACCCCCTCCGATCTTCTTGAAACTCTGGATTCTGACAGAGGGCCACGAGACTTCGACCAGCGCGCAAAAATGGAGGCTCTAGACCCTTCCAGAGCTGAGATATCGGATGTCAAAGTTTTGACCTGAAAAAAAAACATAAGGGGTAACACTGTCGTTTTTGGCCGAAATTTTGACCCCCTCCGATCTTCTTGAAACTCTGGATTCTGACAGAGGGCCACGAGACTTCGACCAGCACGCAAAAATGGAGGCTCTAGACCCTTCCAGAGCCGAGATATCGGATGTCAAAGTTTTGACCTGAAAAAAAACATAAGGGGTAACACTGTCGTTTTTGGCCGAAATTTTGACCCCCTCTGATCTTCTTGAAACTCTGGATTCTGACAGAGGGCCACGAGACTTCGACCAGCGTGCAAAAATGGAGGCTCTAGACCCTTCCAGAGCCGAGATATCGGATGTCAAAGTTTTGACCTGAAAAAAAAAACATAAGGGGTAACACTGTCGTTTTTGGCCGAAATTTTGACCCCCTCCGATCTTCTTGAAACTCTGGATTCTGACAGAGGGCCACGAGACTTCGACCAGCGCGCAAAAATGGAGGCTCTAGACCCTTCCAGGGCCGAGATATCGGATGTCAAAGTTTTGACCTGAAAAAAAAACATAAGGGGTAACACTGTCGTTTTTGGCCGAAATTTTGACCCCCTCCGATCTTCTTGAAACTCTGGATTCTGACAGAGGGCCACGAGGCTTCGACCAGCGCGCAAAAATGGAGGCTCTAGACCCTTCCAGAGCCGAGATATCGGATGTCAAAGTTTTGACCTGAAAAAAAACATAAGGGGTAACACTGTCGTTTTTGGCCGAAATTTTCACCCCCTCCGATCTTCTTGAAACTCTGGAATCTGACAGAGGGCCACGAGACTTCGACCAGCGTGCAAAAATGGAGGCTCTAGACCCTTCCAGAGCCGAGATATCGGATGTCAAAGTTTTGACCTGAAAAAAAAAACAAAAGGGGTAACACTGTCGTTTTTGGCCGAAATTTTGACCCCCTCCGATCTTCTTGAAACTCTGGATTCTGACAGAGGGCCACGAGACTTCGACCAGCGCGCAAAAATGGAGGCTCTAGACCCTTCCAGAGCCGAGATATCGGATGTCAAAGTTTTGACCTGAAAAAAAAACATAAGGGGTAACACTGTCGTTTTTGGCCGAAATTTTGACCCCCTCCGATCTTCTTGAAACTCTGGATTCTGACAGAGGGCCACGAGACTTCGACCAGCGCGCAAAAATGGAGGCTCTAGACCCTTCCAGAGCCGAGATATCGGATGTCAAAGTTTTGACCAGAAAAAAAAACATAAGGGGTAACACTGTCGTTTTTGGCCGAAATTTTGACCCCCTCCGATCTTCTTGAAACTCTGGATTCTGACAGAGGGCCACGAGACTTCGACCAGCGCGCAAAAATGGAGGCTCTAGACCCTTCCAGAGCTGAGATATCGGATGTCAAAGTTTTGACCTGAAAAAAAAACATAAGGGGTAACACTGTCGTTTTTGGCCGAAATTTTGACCCCCTCCGATCTTCTTGAAACTCTGGATTCTGACAGAGGGCCACGAGACTTCGACCAGCACGCAAAAATGGAGGCTCTAGACCCTTCCAGAGCCGAGATATCGGACGTCAAAGTTTTGACCCGAAAAAAAAACATAAGGGGTAACACTGTCGTTTTTGGCCGAAATTTTGACCCCCTCCGATCTTCTTGAAACTCTGGATTCTGACAGAGGGCCACGAGACTTCGACCAGCGCGCAAAAATGGAGGCTCTAGACACTTCCAGAGCCGAGATATCGGATGTCAAAGTTTTGACCTGAAAAAAAAACATAAGGGGTAACACTGTCGTTTTTGGCCGAAATTTTGACCCCCTCCGATCTTCTTGAAACTCTGGATTCTGACAGAGGGCCACGAGACTTCGACCAGTGCACAAAAATGGAGGCTCTAGACCCTCCCAGATCCGAGTTATCGGATGTCAAAGTTTTGACCTGAAAAAAAAACATAAGGGGTAACACTGTCGTTTTTGGCCGAAATTTTGACCCCCTCTGATCTTCTTGAAACTCTGGATTCTGACAGAGGGCCATGAGACTTCAACCAGCGCGCAAAAATGGAGGCTCTAGACCCTTCCAGAGCCGAGTTATCGGATGTCAAAGTTTTGACCCGAAAAAAAAAACATAATGGGCTTTTCACACAGGACGTGGTATGCGCTGCGCTGCGCTATGAAACCCATTCATTTCAATGGCTTGCGCCGCGCGAAGGCGTTTTGTTTCTGCGTCGACCTCAGCGCAAGCGCAGCGGTGCGCACCATTGACGTCATCGCGCGCATGCCGCGGTCAAAGTTCAAAATAGTTTAACTTTTGCCGCTGCGCTCCGTGACGATTACCAGCGCGGCCAATAGAAACGGAGATCCAAACAAGCACGGAAATCAAAATGGACGAACGGCTAGTACTGTGTGTGTCGGAATTTCCCGAGCTTTATGATACTAGTTTGAGGTCACCCACAACCTCTTCTTCCCTGCTGCTCTCTCTCTTCTTCTCCTTAACAGGACTAGTGCTGCTATTGCTCGCTTCTTATCGCGGGACAGATACATAGTTTACCGAAAGGAGGAACAAACAATCAAAATAACTAACCTTAATTATACTGATCTCCCGCTTTTGAAAACTCCGCCTACTTTCCTCTGGCATAGCGCAGCGCAAATCACGGCGCTGAGAGCGGCAAGCGCAGCGCAGCGCTGAACAGAGCGGCAAGCGCAGCGCATACCGCGTCCTGTGTGAAAGGCCCTTAAGGGGTAACACTGTCGTTTTTGGCCGAAATTTTGACCCCCTCCGATCTTCTTGAAACTCTGGATTCTGACAGAGGGCCACGAGACTTCGACCAGCGCGCAAAAATGGAGGCTCTAGACCCTTCCAGAGCCGAGATATCGGATGTCAAAGTTTTGACCTGAAAAAAAAACATAAGGGGTAACACTGTCGTTTTTGGCCGAAATTTTGACCCCCTCCGATCTTCTTGAAACTCTGGATTCTGACAGAGGGCCACGAGACTTTGACCAGCGCGCAAAAATGGAGGTTCTAGACCCTTCCAGAGCCGAGATATCGGATGTCAAAGTTTTGACCTGAAAAAAAAAACATAAGGGGTAACACTGTCGTTTTTGGCCGAAATTTTGACCCCCTCCGATCTTCTTGAAACTCTGGATTCTGACAGAGGGCTACGAGACTTCGACCAGCGCGCAAAAATGGAGGCTCTAGACCCTTCCAGAGCCGAGATATCGGATGTCAAAGTTTTGACCTGAAAAAAAAACATAAGGGGTAACACTGTCGTTTTTGGCCGAAATTTTGACCCCTCCGATCTTCTTGAAGCTCTGGATTCTGACAGAGGGCCACGAGACTTCGACCAGCGCACAAAAATGGAGGCTCTAGACCCTTCCAGAGCCGAGATATCGGATGTCAAAGTTTTGACCTGAAAAAAAAACATAAGGGGTAACACTGTCGTTTTTGGCCGAAATTTTGACCCCCTCCGATCTTCTTGAAACTCTGGATTCTGACAGAGGGCCACGAGACTTCGACCAGCGCGCAAAAATTGAGGCTCTAGACCCTTCCAGAGCCGAGATATCGGATGTCAAAGTTTTGACCTGAAAAAAAAAACATAAGGGGTAACACTGTCGTTTTTGGCCGAAATTTTGACCCCCTCCGATCTTCTTGAAACTCTGGATTCTGACAGAGGGCCACGAGACTTCGACCAGCGCGCAAAAATGGAGGCTCTAGACCCTTCCAGAGCCGAGATATCGGATGTCAAAGTTTTGACCTGAAAAAAAAACATAAGGGGTAACACTGTCGTTTTTGGCCGAAATTTTGACCCCCTCCGATCTTCTTGAAACTCTGGATTCTGACAGAGGGCCACGAGACTTCGACCAGCGCGCAAAAATGGAGGCTCTAGACCCTTCCAGAGCCGAGATATCGGATGTCAAAGTTTTGACCTGAAAAAAAAACATAAGGGGTAACACTGTCGTTTTTGGCCGAAATTTTGACCCCCTCCGATCTTCTTGAAACTCTGGATTCTGACAGAGGGCCACGAGACTTCGACCAGCGCGTAAAAATGGAGGCTCTAGACCCTTCCAGAGCCGAGATATCGGATGTCAAAGTTTTGACCTGAAAAAAAAAACATAAGGGGTAACACTGTCGTTTTTGGCCGAAATTTTGACCCCCTCCGATCTTCTTGAAACTCTGGATTCTGACAGAGGGCCACGAGACTTCGACCAGCGCGCAAAAATGGAGGCTCTAGACCCTTCCAGAGCCGAGATATCGGATGTCAAAGTTTTGACCTGAAAAAAAACATAAGGGGTAACACTGTCGTTTTTGGCCGAAATTTTGACCCCCTCTGATCTTCTTGAAACTCTGGATTCTGACAGAGGGCCACGAGACTTCGACCAGCGTGCAAAAATGGAGGCTCTAGACCCTTCCAGAGCCGAGATATCGGATGTCAAAGTTTTGACCTGAAAAAAAAACATAAGGGGTAACACTGTCGTTTTTGGCCGAAATTTTGACCCCCTCCGATCTTCTTGAAACTCTGGATTCTGACAGAGGGCCACGAGACTTCGACCAGCGCGCAAAAATGGAGGCTCTAGACCCTTCCAGGGCCGAGATATCGGATGTCAAAGTTTTGACCTGAAAAAAAAACATAAGGGGTAACACTGTCGTTTTTGGCCGAAATTTTGACCCCCTCCGATCTTCTTGAAACTCTGGATTCTGACAGAGGGCCACGAGACTTCGACCAGCGCGCAAAAATGGAGGCTCTAGACCCTTCCAGAGCCGAGATATCGGATGTCAAAGTTTTGACCTGAAAAAAAAACATAAGGGGTAACACTGTCGTTTTTGGCCGAAATTTTGACCCCCTCCGATCTTCTTGAAACTCTGGATTCTGACAGAGGGCCACGAGACTTCGACCAGCGCGCAAAAATGGAGGCTCTAGACCCTTCCAGAGCCGAGATATCGGATGTCAAAGTTTTGACCTGAAAAAAAACATAAGGGGTAACACTGTCGTTTTTGGCCGAAATTTTCACCCCCTCCGATCTTCTTGAAACTCTGGAATCTGACAGAGGGCCACGAGACTTCGACCAGCGTGCAAAAATGGAGGCTCTAGACCCTTCCAGAGCCGAGATATCGGATGTCAAAGTTTTGACCTGAAAAAAAAACAAAAGGGGTAACACTGTCGTTTTTGGCCGAAATTTTGACCCCCTCCGATCTTCTTGAAACTCTGGATTCTGACAGAGGGCCACGAGACTTCGACCAGCGCGCAAAAATGGAGGCTCTAGACCCTTCCAGAGCCGAGATATCGGATGTCAAAGTTTTGACCTGAAAAAAAAACATAAGGGGTAACACTGTCGTTTTTGGCCGAAATTTTGACCCCCTCCGATCTTCTTGAAACTCTGGATTCTGACAGAGGGCCACGAGACTTCGACCAGCGCGCAAAAATGGAGGCTCTAGACCCTTCCAGAGCCGAGATATCGGATGTCAAAGTTTTGACCAGAAAAAAAAACATAAGGGGTAACACTGTCGTTTTTGGCCGAAATTTTGACCCCCTCCGATCTTCTTGAAACTCTGGATTCTGACAGAGGGCCACGAGACTTCGACCAGCGCGCAAAAATGGAGGCTCTAGACACTTCCAGAGCCGAGATATCGGATGTCAAAGTTTTGACCTGAAAAAAAAACATAAGGGGTAACACTGTCGTTTTTGGCCGAAATTTTGACCCCCTCCGATCTTCTTGAAACTCTGGATTCTGACAGAGGGCCACGAGACTTCGACCAGCGCGCAAAAATGGAGGCTCTAGACCCTTCCAGGGCCGAGATATCGGATGTCAAAGTTTTGACCTGAAAAAAAAACATAAGGGGTAACACTGTCGTTTTTGGCCGAAATTTTGACCCCCTCCGATCTTCTTGAAACTCTGGATTCTGACAGAGGGCCACGAGACTTCGACCAGCGCGCAAAAATGGAGGCTCTAGACCCTTCCAGAGCCGAGATATCGGATGTCAAAGTTTTGACCAGAAAAAAAAACATAAGGGGTAACACTGTCGTTTTTGGCCGAAATTTTGACCCCCTCCGATCTTCTTGAAACTCTGGATTCTGACAGAGGGCCACGAGACTTCGACCAGCGCGCAAAAATGGAGGCTCTAGACCCTTCCAGAGCTGAGATATCGGATGTCAAAGTTTTGACCTGAAAAAAAAACATAAGGGGTAACACTGTCGTTTTTGGCCGAAATTTTGACCCCCTCCGATCTTCTTGAAACTCTGGATTCTGACAGAGGGCCACGAGACTTCGACCAGCACGCAAAAATGGAGGCTCTAGACCCTTCCAGAGCCGAGATATCGGATGTCAAAGTTTTGACCTGAAAAAAAACATAAGGGGTAACACTGTCGTTTTTGGCCGAAATTTTGACCCCCTCTGATCTTCTTGAAACTCTGGATTCTGACAGAGGGCCACGAGACTTCGACCAGCGTGCAAAAATGGAGGCTCTAGACCCTTCCAGAGCCGAGATATCGGATGTCAAAGTTTTGACCTGAAAAAAAAACATAAGGGGTAACACTGTCGTTTTTGGCCGAAATTTTGACCCCCTCCGATCTTCTTGAAACTCTGGATTCTGACAGAGGGCCACGAGACTTCGACCAGCGCGCAAAAATGGAGGCTCTAGACCCTTCCAGGGCCGAGATATCGGATGTCAAAGTTTTGACCTGAAAAAAAAACATAAGGGGTAACACTGTCGTTTTTGGCCGAAATTTTGACCCCCTCCGATCTTCTTGAAACTCTGGATTCTGACAGAGGGCCACGAGACTTCGACCAGCGCGCAAAAATGGAGGCTCTAGACCCTTCCAGAGCCGAGATATCGGATGTCAAAGTTTTGACCTGAAAAAAAAACATAAGGGGTAACACTGTCGTTTTTGGCCGAAATTTTGACCCCCTCCGATCTTCTTGAAACTCTGGATTCTGACAGAGGGCCACGAGACTTCGACCAGCGCGCAAAAATGGAGGCTCTAGACCCTTCCAGAGCCGAGATATCGGATGTCAAAGTTTTGACCTGAAAAAAAACATAAGGGGTAACACTGTCGTTTTTGGCCGAAATTTTCACCCCCTCCGATCTTCTTGAAACTCTGGAATCTGACAGAGGGCCACGAGACTTCGACCAGCGTGCAAAAATGGAGGCTCTAGACCCTTCCAGAGCCGAGATATCGGATGTCAAAGTTTTGACCTGAAAAAAAAAACAAAAGGGGTAACACTGTCGTTTTTGGCCGAAATTTTGACCCCCTCCGATCTTCTTGAAACTCTGGATTCTGACAGAGGGCCACGAGACTTCGACCAGCGCGCAAAAATGGAGGCTCTAGACCCTTCCAGAGCCGAGATATCGGATGTCAAAGTTTTGACCTGAAAAAAAAACATAAGGGGTAACACTGTCGTTTTTGGCCGAAATTTTGACCCCCTCCGATCTTCTTGAAACTCTGGATTCTGACAGAGGGCCACGAGACTTCGACCAGCGCGCAAAAATGGAGGCTCTAGACCCTTCCAGAGCCGAGATATCGGATGTCAAAGTTTTGACCAGAAAAAAAAACATAAGGGGTAACACTGTCGTTTTTGGCCGAAATTTTGACCCCTCCGATCTTCTTGAAACTCTGGATTCTGACAGAGGGCCACGAGACTTCGACCAGCGCGCAAAAATGGAGGCTCTAGACCCTTCCAGAGCTGAGATATCGGATGTCAAAGTTTTGACCTGAAAAAAAAACATAAGGGGTAACACTGTCGTTTTTGGCCGAAATTTTGACCCCCTCCGATCTTCTTGAAACTCTGGATTCTGACAGAGGGCCACGAGACTTCGACCAGCACGCAAAAATGGAGGCTCTAGACCCTTCCAGAGCCGAGATATCGGACGTCAAAGTTTTGACCCGAAAAAAAAACATAAGGGGTAACACTGTCGTTTTTGGCCGAAATTTTGACCCCCTCCGATCTTCTTGAAACTCTGGATTCTGACAGAGGGCCACGAGACTTCGACCAGCGCGCAAAAATGGAGGCTCTAGACACTTCCAGAGCCGAGATATCGGATGTCAAAGTTTTGACCTGAAAAAAAAACATAAGGGGTAACACTGTCGTTTTTGGCCGAAATTTTGACCCCCTCCGATCTTCTTGAAACTCTGGATTCTGACAGAGGGCCACGAGACTTCGACCAGTGCACAAAAATGGAGGCTCTAGACCCTCCCAGATCCGAGTTATCGGATGTCAAAGTTTTGACCTGAAAAAAAAAACATAAGGGGTAACACTGTCGTTTTTGGCCGAAATTTTGACCCCCTCTGATCTTCTTGAAACTCTGGATTCTGACAGAGGGCCATGAGACTTCAACCAGCGCGCAAAAATGGAGGCTCTAGACCCTTCCAGAGCCGAGTTATCGGATGTCAAAGTTTTGACCCGAAAAAAAAACATAATGGGCTTTTCACACAGGACGTGGTATGCGCTGCGCTGCGCTATGAAACCCATTCATTTCAATGGCTTGCGCCGCGCGAAGGCGTTTTGTTTCTGCGTCGACCTCAGCGCAAGCGCAGCGGTGCGCACCATTGACGTCATCGCGCGCATGCCGCGGTCAAAGTTCAAAATAGTTTAACTTTTGCCGCTGCGCTCCGTGACGATTACCAGCGCGGCCAATAGAAACGGAGATCCAAACAAGCACGGAAATCAAAATGGACGAACGGCTAGTACTGTGTGTGTCGGAATTTCCCGAGCTTTATGATACTAGTTTGAGGTCACCCACAACCTCTTCTTCCCTGCTGCTCTCTCTCTTCTTCTCCTTAACAGGACTAGTGCTGCTATTGCTCGCTTCTTATCGCGGGACAGATACATAGTTTACCGAAAGGAGGAACAAACAATCAAAATAACTAACCTTAATTATACTGATCTCCCGCTTTTGAAAACTCCGCCTACTTTCCTCTGGCATAGCGCAGCGCAAATCACGGCGCTGAGAGCGGCAAGCGCAGCGCAGCGCTGAACAGAGCGGCAAGCGCAGCGCATACCGCGTCCTGTGTGAAAGGCCCTTAAGGGGTAACACTGTCGTTTTTGGCCGAAATTTTGACCCCCTCCGATCTTCTTGAAACTCTGGATTCTGACAGAGGGCCACGAGACTTCGACCAGCGCGCAAAAATGGAGGCTCTAGACCCTTCCAGAGCCGAGATATCGGATGTCAAAGTTTTGACCTGAAAAAAAACATAAGGGGTAACACTGTCGTTTTTGGCCGAAATTTTGACCCCCTCCGATCTTCTTGAAACTCTGGATTCTGACAGAGGGCCACGAGACTTCGACCAGCGCGCAAAAATGGAGGCTCTAGACCCTTCCAGAGCCGAGATATCGGATGTCAAAGTTTTGACCTGAAAAAAAAACATAAGGGGTAACACTGTCGTTTTTGGCCGAAATTTTGACCCCCTCCGATCTTCTTGAAACTCTGGATTCTGACAGAGGGCCACGAGACTTCGGCCAGCGCGCAAAAATGGAGGCTCTAGACCCTTCCAGAGCCGAGATATCGGATGTCAAAGTTTTGACCTGAAAAAAAAAACATAAGGGGTAACACTGTCGTTTTTGGCCAAAATTTTGACCCCCTCCGATCTTCTTGAAACTCTGGATTCTGACAGAGGGCCACGAGACTTCGACCAGCGCGCAAAAATGGAGGCTCTAGACCCTTCCAGAGCTGAGATATCGGATGTCAAAGTTTTGACCTGAAAAAAAACATAAGGGGTAACACTGTCGTTTTTGGCCGAAATTTTGACCCCTCCGATCTTCTTGAAGCTCTGGATTCTGACAGAGGGCCACGAGACTTCGACCAGCGCGCAAAAATGGAGGCTCTAGACCCTTCCAGAGCAGAGATATCGGATGTCAAAGTTTTGACCTGAAAAAAAACATAAGGGGTAACACTGTCGTTTTTGGCCGAAATTTTGACCCCCTCCGATCTTCTTGAAACTCTGGATTCTGACAGAGGGCCACGAGACTTCGACCAGCGCGCAAAAATGGAGGCTCTAGACCCTTCCAGAGCCGAGATATCGGATGTCAAATTTTGACCTGAAAAAAAAAACATAAGGGGTAACACTGTCGTTTTTGGCCGAAATTTTGACCCCCTCCGATCTTCTTGAAACTCTGGATTCTGACAGAGGGCCACGAGACTTCGACCAGCGCGCAAAAATGGAGGCTCTAGACCCTTCCAGAGCCGAGATATCGGATGTCAAAGTTTTGACCTGAAAAAAAAAACATAAGGGGTAACACTGTTGTTTTTGGCCGAAATTTTGACCCCCTCCGATCTTCTTGAAACTCTGGATTCTGACAGAGGGCCACGAGACTTCGACCAGCGCGCAAAAATGGAGGCTCTAGACCCTTCCAGAGCCGAGATATCGGATGTCAAAGTTTTGACCTGAAAAAAAACATAAGGGGTAACACTGTCGTTTTTGGCCGAAATTTTGACCCCCTCCGATCTTCTTGAAACTCTGGATTCTGACAGAGGGCCACGAGACTTCGACCAGCGCGCAAAAATGGAGGCTCTAGACCCTTCCAGAGCCGAGATATCGGATGTCAAAGTTTTGACCTGAAAAAAAAAACATAAGGGGTAACACTGTCGTTTTTGGCCGAAATTTTGACCCCCTCCGATCTTCTTGAAACTCTGGATTCTGACAGAGGGCCACGAGACTTCGACCAGTGCGCAAAAATGGAGGCTCTAGACCCTTCCAGAGCCGAGATGTCGGATGTCAAAGTTTTGACCTGAAAAAAAAAACATAAGGGGTAACACTGTCGTTTTTGGTTGAAATTTTGACCCCCTCCGATCTTCTTGAAACTCTGGATTCTGACAGAGGGCCACGAGACTTCGACCAGCGTGCAAAAATGGAGGCTCTAGACCCTTCCAGAGCCGAGATATCGGATGTCAAAGTTTTGACCTGAAAAAAAACATAAGGGGTAACACTGTCGTTTTTGGCCGAAATTTTGACCCCCTCCGATCTTCTTGAAACTCTGGATTCTGACAGAGGGCCACGAGACTTTGACCAGCGCGCAAAAATGGAGGTTCTAGACCCTTCCAGAGCCGAGATATCGGATGTCAAAGTTTTGACCTGAAAAAAAAAAACATAAGGGGTAACACTGTCGTTTTTGGCCGAAATGTTGACCCCCTCCGATCTTCTTGAAACTCTGGATTCTGACAGAGGGCTACGAGACTTCGACCAGCGCGCAAAAATGGAGGCTCTAGACCCTTCCAGAGCCGAGATATCGGATGTCAAAGTTTTGACCTGAAAAAAAAAACATAAGGGGTAACACTGTCGTTTTTGGCCGAAATTTTGACCCCTCCGATCTTCTTGAAGCTCTGGATTCTGACAGAGGGCCACGAGACTTCGACCAGCGCGCAAAAATGGAGGCTCTAGACCCTTCCAGAGCCGAGATATCGGATGTCAAAGTTTTGACCTGAAAAAAAAACATAAGGGGTAACACTGTCGTTTTTGGCCGAAATTTTGACCCCCTCCGATCTTCTTGAAACTCTGGATTCTGACAGAGGGCCACGAGACTTCGACCAGCGCGCAAAAATTGAGGCTCTAGACCCTTCCAGAGCCGAGATATCGGATGTCAAAGTTTTGACCTGAAAAAAAAAACATAAGGGGTAACACTGTCGTTTTTGGCCGAAATTTTGACCCCCTCCGATCTTCTTGAAACTCTGGATTCTGACAGAGGGCCACGAGACCTTCGACCAGCGCGCAAAAATGGAGGCTCTAGACCCTTCCAGAGCCGAGATATCGGATGTCAAAGTTTTGACCTGAAAAAAAAAACATAAGGGGTAACACTGTCGTTTTTGGCCGAAATTTTGACCCCCTCCGATCTTCTTGAAACTCTGGATTCTGACAGAGGGCCACGAGACTTCGACCAGCGCGCAAAAATGGAGGCTCTAGACCCTTCCAGAGCCGAGATATCGGATGTCAAAGTTTTGACCTGAAAAAAAAACATAAGGGGTAACACTGTCGTTTTTGGCCGAAATTTTGACCCCCTCCGATCTTCTTGAAACTCTGGATTCTGACAGAGGGCCACGAGACTTCGACCAGCGCGCAAAAATGGAGGCTCTAGACCCTTCCAGAGCCGAGATATCGGATGTCAAAGTTTTGACCTGAAAAAAAAAACATAAGGGGTAACACTGTCGTTTTTGGCCGAAATTTTGACCCCCCTCCGATCTTCTTGAAACTCTGGATTCTGACAGAGGGCCACGAGACTTCGACCAGCGCGCAAAATGGAGGCTCTAGACCCTTCCAGAGCCGAGATATCGGATGTCAAAGTTTTGACCTGAAAAAAAACATAAGGGGTAACACTGTCGTTTTTGGCCGAAATTTTGACCCCTCCGATCTTCTTGAAGCTCTGGATTCTGACAGAGGGCCACGAGACTTCGACCAGCGCGCAAAATGGAGGCTCTAGACCCTTCCAGAGCAGAGATATCGGATGTCAAAGTTTTGACCTGAAAAAAAAACATAAGGGGTAACACTGTCGTTTTTGGCCGAAATTTTGACCCCCTCCGATCTTCTTGAAACTCTGGATTCTGACAGAGGGCCACGAGACTTCGACCAGCGCGCAAAAATGGAGGCTCTAGACCCTTCCAGAGCCGAGATATCGGATGTCAAATTTTGACCTGAAAAAAAAAACATAAGGGGTAACACTGTCGTTTTTGGCCGAAATTTTGACCCCCCTCCGATCTTCTTGAAACTCTGGATTCTGACAGAGGGCCACGAGACTTCGACCAGCGCGCAAAAATGGAGGCTCTAGACCCTTCCAGAGCCGAGATATCGGATGTCAAAGTTTTGACCTGAAAAAAAAAACATAAGGGGTAACACTGTTGTTTTTGGCCGAAATTTTGACCCCCTCCGATCTTCTTGAAACTCTGGATTCTGACAGAGGGCCACGAGACTTCGACCAGCGCGCAAAAATGGAGGCTCTAGACCCTTCCAGAGCCGAGATATCGGATGTCAAAGTTTTGACCTGAAAAAAAAACATAAGGGGTAACACTGTCGTTTTTGGCCGAAATTTTGACCCCCTCCGATCTTCTTGAAACTCTGGATTCTGACAGAGGGCCACGAGACTTCGACCAGCGCGCAAAAATGGAGGCTCTAGACCCTTCCAGAGCCGAGATATCGGATGTCAAAGTTTTGACCTGAAAAAAAAAACATAAGGGGGTAACACTGTCGTTTTTGGCCGAAATTTTGACCCCCTCCGATCTTCTTGAAACTCTGGATTCTGACAGAGGGCCACGAGACTTCGACCAGTGCGCAAAAATGGAGGCTCTAGACCCTTCCAGAGCCGAGATGTCGGATGTCAAAGTTTTGACCTGAAAAAAAAACATAAGGGGTAACACTGTCGTTTTGGTTGAAATTTTGACCCCCTCCGATCTTCTTGAAACTCTGGATTCTGACAGAGGGCCACGAGACTTCGACCAGCGTGCAAAAATGGAGGCTCTAGACCCTTCCAGAGCCGAGATATCGGATGTCAAAGTTTTGACCTGAAAAAAAACATAAGGGGTAACACTGTCGTTTTTGGCCGAAATTTTGACCCCCTCCGATCTTCTTGAAACTCTGGATTCTGACAGAGGGCCACGAGACTTTGACCAGCGCGCAAAAATGGAGGTTCTAGACCCTTCAGAGCCGAGATATCGGATGTCAAAGTTTTGACCTGAAAAAAAAAAACATAAGGGGTAACACTGTCGTTTTTGGCCGAAATTTTGACCCCCTCCGATCTTCTTGAAACTCTGGATTCTGACAGAGGGCCACGAGACTTCGACCAGCGCGCAAAAATGGAGGCTCTAGACCCTTCCAGAGCCGAGATATCGGATGTCAAAGTTTTGACCTGAAAAAAAAAACATAAGGGGTAACACTGTCGTTTTTGGCCGAAATTTTGACCCCCTCTGATCTTCTTGAAACTCTGGATTCTGACAGAGGGCCACGAGACTTCGACCAGCGTGCAAAAATGGAGGCTCTAGACCCTTCCAGAGCCGAGATATCGGATGTCCAAAGTTTTGACCTGAAAAAAAAACATAAGGGGTAACACTGTCGTTTTTGGCCGAAATTTTGACCCCCTCCGATCTTCTTGAAACTCTGGATTCTGACAGAGGGCCACGAGACTTCGACCAGCGCGCAAAAATGGAGGCTCTAGACCCTTCCAGGGCCGAGATATCGGATGTCAAAGTTTTGACCTGAAAAAAAAACATAAGGGGTAACACTGTCGTTTTTGGCCGAAATTTTGACCCCCTCCGATCTTCTTGAAACTCTGGATTCTGACAGAGGGCCACGAGACTTCGACCAGCGCGCAAAAATGGAGGCTCTAGACCCTTCCAGAGCCGAGATATCGGATGTCAAAGTTTTGACCTGAAAAAAAAAACATAAGGGGTAACACTGTCGTTTTTGGCCGAAATTTTGACCCCCTCCGATCTTCTTGAAACTCTGGATTCTGACAGAGGGCCACGAGACTTCGACCAGCGCGCAAAAATGGAGGCTCTAGACCCTTCCAGAGCCGAGATATTGGATGTCAAAGTTTTGACCTGAAAAAAAACATAAGGGGTAACACTGTCGTTTTTGGCCGAAATTTTCACCCCCTCCGATCTTCTTGAAACTCTGGAATCTGACAGAGGGCCACGAGACTTCGACCAGCGTGCAAAAATGGAGGCTCTAGACCCTTCCAGAGCCGAGATATCGGATGTCAAAGTTTTGACCTGAAAAAAAAACAAAAGGGGTAACACTGTCGTTTTTGGCCGAAATTTTGACCCCCTCCGATCTTCTTGAAACTCTGGATTCTGACAGAGGGCCACGAGACTTCGACCAGCGCGCAAAAATGGAGGCTCTAGACCCTTCCAGAGCCGAGATATCGGATGTCAAAGTTTTGACCTGAAAAAAAAAAACATAAGGGGTAACACTGTCGTTTTTGGCCGAAATTTTGACCCCCTCCGATCTTCTTGAAACTCTGGATTCTGACAGAGGGCCACGAGACTTCGACCAGCGCGCAAAAATGGAGGCTCTAGACCCTTCCAGAGCCGAGATATCGGATGCCAAAGTTTTGACCTGAAAAAAAAACATAAGGGGTAACACTGTCGTTTTTGGCCGAAATTTTGACCCCCTCCGATCTTCTTGAAACTCTGGATTCTGACAA